>VXAC01002946.1:163147-262226 GCA_013399225.1 Rhipidura dahli | reverse complement strand
AGCGCCGCAGGGCCGCAAGGAGACACCGCCCGCCCCGCGCCGCCGCCATGCCCGCGCTGCCCTCCCGCGGCGCCTGATGATGACGTCACGGGGCGGGGGCGCGCGTAGTCCCCCACTCGCGAGCTGTGCGTGACGCGCGCGCGATGACGTAACGCTGCCCCTCAGCCCGCGCTCGCTGGTTCTCTCAGGGCTCCTCCTGAATCCCCTCACGGCCCCGATGGACTGTCTGTCTGCAGGGCCGCCCGGGCCCACTCCCCTCACGGCCCCGATGGACTGTCTGTCTGCAGGGCCGCCCGGGCCCACTCCCCTCACGGCCCCGATGGACTGTCTGTCTGCAGGGCCGCCCGGGCCCACTCCCCTCACGGCTCGGGCCGAATCCCCTCACCGCCCCCGATCGACTGTCTTCACGGGGCGCCCGGGCTCGGTCTCCTTGCGGCCCTTCTGGATCCCCTGTGGATCCCCTCACAGGGGCGTTTACAGGGCTCTGCCAGGAGGTCGGACGCCAAGCCCAGGACATCGTTTCCAAACCGCTTCTGTTTTGATAGTTAAAATCCCGTTTGTGTTTCTGAGGACTTGTTAGGAAAGGGAGTCACACACAGCTTACAAACCCACCCTCCTCTCCCTGGGGGGACAGCCCTGCGGGTATCTCACAGTGAATGACCTCGAGAGCCCATTCCACGGGACAGGCTGCGGCAGGAGCTCGGCAGTCGGAGCTGGCAGAGCTCGGTGCACCGTGGCTCTCCCAGTTTCCCCACGGAGGGGGCTGAGGGCCGAGGAAGGGCTGTGCCAGGCTGGGAGCAGTCCTCAGGAAGCCTCTGTGTGCTACACCTTGGCCGGGCACCCTGCTCGACTTTGGGCCAATTGCTTAACATCTCATTTTCCCGTTTCTCTGAAACTCCTCATCTCTTGGGGCTGTTTGAGTGTAGATCATCGAGATCTAAGGGGCTGAGGTACTGGAGAAAGGCTTTGGATGGGATGCTGGTGAGAGAGGAAGTGAACCACTATGACGAGACCCAAATTTGGAACGTGTGTGAGAGCAGAGCTGGGCCTTGATGAACACCACAGCCAAAAATAAAAGATGGAGCAGGTTTCTTTCAGTAAGCACTAACCATTTCCAGACCGAGGAGCTTTCAGGAGGGAACTGTGCCCACCGAACAGAGCCAGCTTTGTAATCCCAGGCCCTGGGGAGCTCGCTGGAAAGCTCCGTGTGCAATTCACTCGTGCTTGCAGCTGATCTTTTGGGACTACGCCGAGCCGAGTGTTGTTTTGGAGGTTCACATCTAAGGTTTGTGGGGCACTCGATGTTATGGATTAGGTGCAACAAACCCAGCACGAATCTTTGCATCACTCTGACACCCTTCCGCTGGCTGCATTTCCTCCTGGAACCAGCTCCAGCCCTTCATCGAGCTTCCCTGTGCTACAGCCAAAACCAAAATGACTTCTGAGCCAGTTGCAAACGCTTCCCTCCTCTTGCTGTGCTCACTGCTACCTCCCGCTGACCCCACAGCACTCCCGAGAGCGACGCTGCACCAGAGCTCTTGTACCTGCTGTGAAACACCTGAATGCTCCTCCTACCTCACCCTGGGTGTGCTTTGACCATTAGCCATGAAACGTGCTCCTTCAGGGATTGCAGGGGACCTGATACAGATCCTCCCCTCTGTCCAGGCTCCTTTTAATTATCCAGGGGTTGGCTCCAACTTGCTTCAATCACTGTCCTGGCAAGCGTCCTGCTCTGCATTTTAAATTCCTGTCTGTGGAGAAGTGCAGGGAAGGACTGATTGCCCTGCACAGAAACCTCTGCAGTGTTCCCCCAGCTCCCAGCTCCAGGGTGGCTGCTCCATCTTCCCTGCACTGGAAGAACCACGGGCTGCAATTTGCTTTGGGAGAAGCACCCGATGCACATCCTGATCACCCTGTAAGCCATGAACTGCTGTCACTGCTGTCACTGCTGTCCACTGCTACCAGCTGGAAGGGACACCTACTGCTGCCTTTTAACAGTGACCCAGGGGGGACTGTCCCAGCCTATTTGGCAAGAGGGCTCCTCTTCCTCACCCTTTGCTCTAATGCATCTGGAAGACAGAGCAGGGAGCACTCACACAAGTGCTGTGGGCAGATCTCTGTCCTGGTGGGACAGGGATGAGCCAAGAGGGGAAGCCCAGCTGTGGAGGTAGCAAGAGGGAAAGCTTCCAGCTTGCGGCAGCAGGAGGCAGGAGCCAACAGCAGAGCAGAGCAGGGTGGGCACCCCGGGAAAAGAGCAGAGAACCATTGCTGCAGCTCGACGTTCAGATTTAAGCACCTTCCTCCACTCCAGCATTCAGTGAGGGGAAACTCTCACCCACCCTCTTTGGTGGTAAAGCTCCTGCACCAAGCTCCAGTGCACTCTTGCCTTATAAATTCCCCTGTTTCTGGGATGCTGTTCCTTACTGACTGTATCTCCCCATCAAACAGAAGCACTTGGAAAAGCCATGCCCATCCAGGTTTCAGATACATTGAATTCCCTATCAACACTCACAGGAGACTGGAGTGAAGCCCCACCGAGGCTGCAGGGACTGCACCCCCAGCCCCTCCTCAGGTTTAATTTCAGCTCTGCACTTCCCTTCTCTTCCTGGTAAAACACCTGCTCTTACCTAAATACACCCATGGGTATCGGATCTACATCGATCCCTTGACTCTGTGATCTCGCCACACTTCAGGTTGTACTTAAAAAATATTCCAGTATTTGCTTCCCATCCGTTGTTTTTTTTCCACTCTTTCCCAGAAATGGGCACCCAAATGAGCTGCAGCCTGGGCCACACCAGCTCTGTGCTCCAAACAGGACTCAGCTTATCCAAATCCGGAAGCAGTGCCAATGCCTTTAAAATGGAGGCTACTTAGAGGAATTAGTGAGATTGAGTGCAGTTATCTTAACCTCGGGCGTCAGGCTCCGCTGATCCTCGCGGGCACCAGCCAAGTGGAACCATCCTTCAATCCAAGCAGTTTTACCAGCTTTTATTAGAAACACCAGCACATTTCAAGTTTCCTCTTTTTGATCACAAATATAGTATTTTTCCTCTTTTTAAGTACACAGCATGAGACACAGCATCAGGGCTTCCATCTTTTCTTTTTTTCTTTTTTTTTTTTTTACAGCAATTTCTTTTGGACAAGCTTTGGGTTTAGTGTTCACTGACCTCACCCCAGCCCCAAATTTTGACATCTTGAATTGCTGAAGACAATTACGTGGGCAGATGAATCCGATGGTAGTGAAAAAGGTACAATAGTTAAAAGTTTGCAAGTAAAAGTTGAAGCAGAGACCCTCTCCAGTTAAAAAGGACAAAGTGGCGCCGCAGCGCACGATTTTCACAGTACGGGGACAAAAGTTGAGATAAAGATTTGCTCTTCTCCCCCCTCGTTCTCCCCCACCAGTGTCCCGATAAAAACGTTTAAGGCTGGAGGAAGCGCTAAGTGGATGTGAAAAGCCACGTGTGCCCGGTGCTCCCCGGGACACCGTGCTGGGTTTGCTGCACAGCCCATGCCAGGCGCACGGAACAGAGAAGCCTCGAGGTCTGAGGGATGGCGCTTTAGGCTCGTCGTGGTTTGAGCTCACACCTATGCTGGGAAGTTTGCCCTGGACTTTTTAACTCTGAGAAAGCAATTCACTGAGGGGAGGAGGAGTGAGTATCCCAGGGACATGAGGGCATGGTGACAGGATATTAAAGGGAACATGTACATGATTTGTTATTTTTTATTCCACAGAAAACCCTCAAATCTAGACTCAGAGTTAACAGCAGAAAAATAGTGTTAAAGTCAATAGGTTCATATTTTACTGTAGACTAAATAAATTAGCCTAGAATTAACTCAATACTCTCTATTTTCCTTTCATTGGTGATCCTTCTCTAAATTAATGCAGTTTTTAAAAAGCAACGGCCATTAATAATTTATTCCAGTTAACCCTTATGGATGAACACCTGCGAAGAGTCGATGTCTGGGAACCATTCCCCTCTCCTCTCCCTCCCTGAAAAGGAAACAATCACTAAGGGTGTTGTAAAACAGACATGCTACCTACAATATCCATGGATCGTGCCTCTCCTACCGCTGCCTCTGGCTGCTCCGGGTCATGAGTGAATCGTCATAGCTATGTCTTACAAAGAACATGATCAAAAAAATATATAAATAAATAAAAACCTTAAACATTCTTACATGGATTTTAAAGAACAGAATACATGTTAAAAACTTCAGTAATTTATATCAATTTTAAGCAATACTTTATATACAATGGAAAAAAGACATGCATAGTCCAAATACAATGTTGAAAACAGCATTTTCATAACAAAAAACCCAAACACTAAGTGTTAATACCATGTACATGGATTCAAGAAGGACCACCCTTTTTGTCTGTTGCACACAGTTTATTTAACAATATGATATTATAAGTAAGAAATGAGTTTTTTTTCTTTTTACCATTCTATACAGTGATTGAATCTTCTTGGATTTTCTTATTTATAGTAATTATAGCGCTTGCATGATTTACACTAGAATTGCTTTCCTCGTTTCAAGTTTCACACAGAAGAAAGAAAGAAAAGAATGTTTCTTCTCTATCCAGATCAGCACGGCCTAAGAGTGATCATCCCTATTTTCATCTAAGACCAGTTTTATCAGAGAAACAAAGCAACAATTTCTACATCTGCAAGACAAGGATTTTGGCGTTGGCCAATGTGTGCAAGAGTCAATTCCTATCTTCCCAGGGGTAATACTTCAAACGCCTGCAGAGTTCACTATAGAAAACAAAAATCTTCCCGCCTTGTGTCAAAGTTACCGGGATACGCTATAATGTTGCATTATTTCAGGAAACAGTTTCTGAATATTATTTTTTTTTTCTTCTTTTAAACGCAAATGTTTAAAGTCTTGAAAATACAAATAAAAAATATGAATATAATGAACTTGTTTTCCCCGTTAAAAAAAAGGTATGAGTCAACAGCAACAAAAAAATAAAAACCAAAAAAACCCACAAAAGAGACCAGATATTTTAACCGCCTGGCTTTAACAAAAAAATATATTCTTTGTATTGTTTTTTTTTTCTTTTTATTTTTAAACAGCAATTAATTCTTCCATCTGTAGGAAGCAGCAGTTCCATCTAGGATTCAAAACAACCCAGATGTCTGAATTTTTCAGTACAAAATATCCAAGAACACGAAAGGAAAGAAGAAACAAAAGTGATGCTCCCATAATGCTACAAACCCTCCACAAATTTCTCTAATGTGTCCCCGGTGGTGTCACCGACCAGAGACAATTCGTTAGACAACGCACTGCGGTTGGGGGTGTTTAGTTGGGGAAGCATTGCACTCTGTTCTGGGTTGCCCAAGTGTCCCTGATCCATGGAGCTAGCCATAGTGACTGCGAGTCCTGGGTGGGGGGAACCAGTCTGGGGAGAGACGTGGTGCGGTGACGGTTGGGGCTGTATCCTGGGTGACGGGCTGGAATGTGGTGGCTGGGACTGGGGACGGGGAGACTGAACGGGCGCTGGGGACCGCACCTGGTTGCTGAGGGAGGTGGCGATCTGCTGGCCAGGGAGATGAGACGCCTGCGGTTGTCCTGAGAGCATGTGCTGCTGTGGGCTCATGGGGTTGGGCTGCCCGGGGGACCCTATCTGCTGCTTCATCTGCTGCTGCTGCAGGATGCGCTGCTGCAGGGCCTGCTGGATGTTGGGAGCGCCGTCCGCCCCCAGGCCGGGCTGGCCCATCTGGTTCAGCTGTCCCATCTGAGCCATCTGTCCCATGGAACTCCCCTGTATGGATAGGTGCTGCTGCATCCGCTGCTGCTGCATGGCTTGGGGGTAACCTCCCGGGCCTTGGGGCTGCTGGAACTGGTTGTGTGCTGCCATCCCTCCTGCCATGCCGGCTCCTCCCTGCTGCTGCTGCTGCTGTTGCTGCAGTAGCTGCCGCCTCAGGATCTCGCGGTACTGTGGGCTCATGTTGGCCATGCTGGGGTTGTGGCTGGGGTTCATGATGTTGATCGCTTGTCCCTGGGGGTTCATAGCTCCGATCCCTTGCTGCTGCGGGGGGACACTCGGTCTCTGCACTCCGGCTTGCATCGCGTTCATGTTCTGCAGTCCCGCCTGCGCGTGCATGCCCGGCTGTTGCATGCCGGTCTGCGGCTGCTGCATCCCGGGCTGGGGCTGTATCCCTGCTTGCGGCTGCATCCCGGGCTGGTTTGCCGCGTATTTGGCTGTTCTTTGCTTTATAAAAGCTGCCATAAGCTGAGGGTTGGATTTAAGGATATTAAGAACCTGCTGCTGCTGCTGCGGAGAACTCGGCGATTTCAAGGTCCTCAGCAAGTCCTGAAGTGCATTGGGGGTGATGCTCCGCGGCGGCTGCTGCACGCCCGGCATCCTGGGCCCGGCCACGGCTTGCGGCGTCGCCATCGGCATCACCGGTCTGGCCATTCCTGGCTGCATCGGCTGCTGCTGCGGCATTGGCGGCGACTGCCACTGCCCGGCCTGCATGTTGGGCATCACAGGGCCGCTCACAGGGTTGGGCCGGGGTACATTCATGCTGACTTGCGGCATCTGGTTCACTGAGCCCACCGCGGGGTTCACAAGTCCCGGGCGGCTGGGAGGCAAACCATTGTTCATGTTGTTGACCCTGTAGAGCTGCTGCTGCTGCTGGGCAGCCTCTCTCTCGATCTGCCGAGCCGCTTCCACGGCGGCCGGTGGTGGCTGAGCTGGAGGCGGCGGCACAGAAACCGGGTTTGCGGGTTTTCCTGTCGAGACAGTGGTGGGGGGCTGAGTTCTGGACACACTGGGAAAGCCGGCCGGTGACATACTTACAGGGGAGGGCTGGGGCTGGGGAGCAGGCTGCGGTGTTTGCGGTGTACTTGGCTGCTGCGTAGGGGTACCAGGTGTTGCTGAGGTAGGAGAAGGCAAACTTTGCTGAGGCACGTTTCGGGTGTTCATGGTAGCCATCCTTCTGCGCATGAGCTGAGCCTGCTGCAGGCGGTGCTGGATCTGCTGCTGTCGGAGCTTGTGTTTGATATTGAGACAGAATGGCACGGGGCATTTGTTCTCTTGGCAGTGTTTGGCATGGTAGCAGCAAAGAGCTATGAGCTGTTTGCACACCGGACAGCCACCGTTGGTCTTGCGCTTGCAGCCCTTGGTGTGCTGGACAACCCGTTTCATCTTCTGGCAGGATGGCAAGGAGCAGTTTGCGTTGCGGCACTGGCAGGCGTGGACGAGGGACTGGATGCAGCGCTGGATGCTCAGCCGTCGCGACTCCTGGGGGCTCTTGGACTGCTGCTCTCCTTGGTTGTTGCTCTCATCATCCAGACCCAGACCCCACTTAACCATCTTGTGGTCATGGCTCTTAGTGTTGTAGCAGTTGATGCAGAGGTCGTAGTCCTGCAAGAGAAGAAAACCAGAGCTCAGCTGCTGACAGGGCACAAACCTCACGGGCAGAGAGCAGGGTGGTGCCAGGGGAGCAGCACCAGGCCCCTATGCAGGCACACCTTGGGTGCTTGTGGGTACAACAATGCCGAGCACAAGCAGGATGATGGTCACACACTGCCAACAGCTGCCATTTCAATTCACACCTGTATTTAGCCAGGGAATGGCTGCACAGCCTGTCCAGGCAGTGGGAGTGGGCTTTGGGGCAGGGAGGGCAGCAGCCTCAGCAAAGCCAGCCTGCAATCACAGCTCTTCACTGGGCAGGTGACAATGCAACCGGGGCTGCCATTGTGTCCTTTTGTTACATGAAAATGTCATGCAGATTTTTTTTTTTTTAATTTTTCCCTTTTGCTGACATTAACTGATTATTTTTCTGTTTTGCCTACTGGGGTACCAACACCTCCAGCTAGTGAGATAAATCTATGGGCACTGCCTAAAATGTAGGGTCTGGCTCTCCATTTATCTATCCATAGTGTAATTACTGACTAGTAATTACTACCCCTAAATATGTATTTTTAAAAATCCCTAAACAAGAGCAAGTTTCATGCAAAGACAGACACTTACCTGAAAACTCCCACATTTTTGCTGCCCTGTCCTTTTTTTGGCTGGAGGAAGGGCACTCCCTTAACACAGAGGTACCCAGAGGCAACCTAAAGGCCCTACCTCCTTCCACCACTTAACTCCTGCATGTGTCCAATCCATGTCCTGCAGCCTCGCATCAAGAAGCTCTGCTCAATACTTTCCTCAGAGGGATTAATTAAGACCCTTCCTCCACAAACCTGGCAATATCTTGCAGTGTAAAAACGAGGCCACACTTATTCAAACTTCTTTTGTTCAGCTACAGCAAGAGGTCAACACAAGCCCTCCAAGAAGCCTCAAGCATACTGGTACAGCCCCATGGATAACTGCTCTCTAATACAGGTCCTAAAATCTGTGCAATCTGGTGCAGTGGAAGGTGTCCCTCCCCATGGCAGAGGGGTGGAACAAGATGGTCTTTGAGGCCCCTTCCAACCTAGACCATTCCAAGATCCACTATTCTTTAAAATTAAGTTAAAAACTTGTCTATGAAGAGGAGCAGTAGCAGAATAGAGAGTGCAGCAGGAGCCATCCCAAAGCACTGGTGTTTTCCATGTTGAGCAACTGAAATCACTTCTTCTAGAAGAAGAGGCACCCACCTCTTCTACCCCACCTGGCAGTCACCTCCCCTTAAGGCTTAGCAGCCCTTTACCAGGATAGTTCCTTAATGTGGAGGAACTTTGGGCAATATTAAAAAAGAAAAAAACCCCATCTAACTCAGCTGCAGGACAAGAGAGGGCTGAATTCTGAGATGCCCAACACGTACCTCACAGACAGTGCAATGCCACCTGGTCTCCACGTGATGCTTGCACTCATTGCACGTGTAGACGAAGCGATCCTGCCCCTGGGTGTGCAGCTCCACCAGCATGCACAGCGTGGACCACTTGGATCGGCGCAGGGAGGAGAATTCCCAGTGCTTATCTCTGGCTAAGGTGAGGAAGGCGTCTCGCCCGTCCATCAGATCACAGCTCAGCAATGGATCCGGGTCCACAATGGGGTGCAGAGTGTTGATCACAGGCCCGGCGTGTAAATGAATCACAAAAAAGACCTGCAGATAAATGGGGAAGAAATAAAAGGCAACGAGGTCAGGTGATGTTGCAGGAAAGAGCTCGTGCTCTCTGCAGTGATGGTGTGCTACAAACCTTATCTAATTAACTTAGTTTAGGCTAATCTCTTCCAATATGTTGTTATGCAACAGAAACATTCCTAGCCAACCACAGGGTGTACTCCTCCTGATTTTTCAGTTCTGAATATCACTGTGCCTTCATTTACAGGAATAAACCCTTCTCTTTTTACAGCAGATTTCCACAGTACCTCTTTATGCTTCTCCATGGTGGCGTAGAGCTTCTGAGACAGGTCATTGGACACGTTTGGCATGCTGGGCTTCTTCTTGTTAGCTCTGCTGATGCTGCTCTTATTCTTGTTGGTTTTTTTGTTGTTCTTTTTCTTGGCATTCTTGCTGTCACCCTGGCTCCCCTGCAATAAAGGCACGGGAAAGATGTTACACTTTGGAGTGCTCTCTCCCATTCACTGGGCTTGCAGTGACATACTTCTGCTGTCAGGAATAGAACTTTGTTCCAATGCCTGCAAATCAGCCCTCCTGTGTTAAATATATCCTATCTTCCAGGAAAAATCAAAAGCCAAACTGGCAGGCAAACAAATCCAAACACTGTTTAAAAATAGACTTTTAAAGTATGTATACATTAAAAAATTCCCATTTTACACTGATTATTTTTCCTTCTCAAACATCGTACTTCAGCTTCCACTGCTTTAGATCTTGCAGCTGATGATAAAATGACACAAATAATATGGACTTAAAATTCCAGGAGTGCAGTACTTTGCTCTGCTGTGCATTTGGTGTGTCACATACTTGCCTGAGCTCTGATTTAATGCTTGTTTTTACTGAACAGATTTAGGGCTAGGACACAGATAAGAACATGCAGGATTTGAACTGAAACCAACAAAACACATTATTCTCCATCCTGCAGACTTCCAGATGCACGTGCAACTCCCAAAAAAAAATCTCCAAAACCTCCACTAGTGCCCAAGTTACAACACAGACCACAGTGGCCATACACTGAATATTAGATGTAAGTAAAGAGGGTACAAAATAGCAGATGATGCTATTTGGATGACCTGGGAAAACAGAAATAACTTTTAGAGTTCTCATGTCCTTAAAAAATCAAAATCCAAGCCCTTGACAGGGAGGGCTCAGGAAAAACCCCTCTCCAACTTCTAGAATGCTGGTCATCATAAAACTAAAAATAAACTAGTGAAATACTTGGATATAAATATAAATATATACACATATGGAAGCAAGTTCCATGAACAGTATGTACAAGCAAACACAGGGTTTATCCACAGGCATATTTATTCCAGGAAAACAAAAATATTCCAACTGCAGGAAGCAATTCTATTTATAGACTGCTGCCATCCTTCCATTCCATTAATTAGGCTTGGACAGGAATTCCCTGTCCACTCCTGGGTTCTCTCTAACTCATTTTGTGGATTTTTTGACCAAACCTGTTTGGAAATTAAAATTAGACTATTTTATGGGAAACCAGACAGAGCTCCAAGTGACTTGAAGGGACTCAGAAGTGAGCTGTTTTATGTTCCCACCTTGACTGCCCCCAAGTTTCCTACCACTGATGGAACTGGAGCCTGCCCTCCTTTGCCTCCACATCCTAAAGCACCAACTGAGATCATAAAATCTAAACACCAAAAGGAAGAACAGACTGAAACTTATCAAACAAGCCAAGTCTAAGTTTTCTTTCTATTCTGCCTTTAGCAAGTTTATATTTGGTGAACTGTACAAAGTATTCCAAGCTGTTTTAAGAAGTTGGAAGGTTGTGTTTGTACGATTTTATTCTGATATTCAGCCAGAGATGCTGATGGACGGTTCCTGGGGGAGCCTCATCCCTTCAGAACCTTTGCCAAGAATTCTGAGTATTTCCCACCTCTTCAGACTCCCTTTGACTGATACCTGCAGCACATGTGGACTTGTAGGAAGCTTTCTCTTCACATATACAAAATTTAGGATGAAGAATTTGAGACAGATTCTGTGCCATTGCAGTACCAATATCCACGTGGTGTTTGTACCCATGGAGATTCCCACTGCTGGGCAGTGTCCTCCATGAAGTGACCCAGTTTAGGTGTCTGCATTGGGTTAGTTCTCATGCTTTAAAATGTGCTCCTTTTCCTGAGCCAAGTGGCACAGGCCCCACTGTCCCATGCTTGGATGACACCTCAGCAACCTGGGTGCAGGTTTGGTCCCCCTGTTGCCCCAGGCATTAAGTGGGAGCTCAGGGAAGTTCCCAGCCAAGGCTGCAGCATCTCAGTTTTGGCCACAACTTGTCTGAGTTCACAGTTAATTGCTCTGGGCTTTTTCAAACACCTTTTTTCCCCTCCTAGATGCAGGGTAAACACTCCCACCAGTGTTTTCCCTGATTTACTGGAAGTGAATCTGTTAGCAGGAGAGGGCTGCAGCCTAATTCCAAGCCTTGTCTTCCACTTCTTTTTATACAGCAGTGTTTGTTGAACTATCTCAATATTCAAAGTTACATTCAGAAGGAACAAAGTGAAAGCTTTTTGGAACTTCTTGGTTCCATGAAAACACAGCCACAAACTTTATTAACTTTGAAAGAGCTGCTAAGGTTTAACAGAAGGAACTTTGTGACATCACAAAATTGATGGATGAAGGTCCATCCCTCCACATCAATCCCATGCAACACAGGCTGAAGGCAAACAGTCACAGCACCTAAGCTGAAGGGGGGGTTTTCCCAGGTAAAGCTTTTGATTCGACCTCAATCTATTAGACTTCAGATTTTCCTACAAAATTTATTTTCAAAACATCTTGCTGCAAATCTCAAGTAAAAGGGACAGTATAAAAGTGCTGAGACCATTTGGTTGCAGATAAAATCAAGACAGAAATAAAAATGAATGATGACATTCTGTCCAGGGCCCTGAAAAAACTGGTTGTTGGGGTTTGGTTATTTTTTTTGGCTTGGTTGGTTTTTATAGACAAAGAGAGAAAGTTGGTGAAGAAACAGCACCATCAGGATCAACATTTCCCACCAACGCAAAGCCTGCAATAAACACTTTTAAATTTCAGCCCTTTACTGTTGCAAATGACTACAAGTACCTGTGCTTAAATAACAGTCACATTTCATTCAGCTTTGAAAAATCCAGCACCTTTCAAAATGCAAATACTGGAGGTGCTTTGCAGAGGTGTGAACCAGAAGCTCAGCCAAATGACTGTAAGCAAATGTAGCGTGGCAAAAGCAGCTTAACACATTTCTCTGAGAGGAGAGATGCTGAACTGACATAAGTGACTTCTGAGTCTATTTAAAAAACCCAAACCAAGCCATCAGTAGATTTGTTAACCAAGAAGAAAAACAGAAATGCAGTTAAAGGGCCCCCTGATTTCACGTCTGTTGTACTTGACCTTTTCTAATTTACTGGATGTGACCTCTCTGTATTAAAGCTTTAATTATCAGCTTTGTGAGCTAAGGGAAAATACAGCACATAAAGCTAACCCACCTCTGTTGTTTCACTGGCTGCAGTGCTCTCCTCCTTCTTCCTCTCCTCCTCCTCCTGCTCCAACTCCTTAATGCTTTCCTCCAGCACGTTGGGCCAGAAATCACCTTCAAAGTAAGGCAGCTCCTTGGCACTGGTCAGCCTGTCCTCAGTTGCTTGTTTGAAGATGTCCTGTTGAGCACATCACACCAGAACAGGAATAAATAAATGAAGAACACTTAGGAGAGAGAGAGAGGAGAACCAGAGCTATGGCCCAGAGCTGCACTGGAAAGCTGGGCCTCACTCACAGCCCTGGGCTGCTCCTGCCAGGTCTCCTTTTCTGGGGGCAGCTCCAGATGCAGCCCAGCAATGCTGGCTCAGCCCCACTCCCTGTTCCATCTGAGGGACAGTGCTGAGGCTCTCCTGACCCCCATCATGCCATCAGTTCATGTCCCTGACAGAATGGGAGATACCAAGATGCCCCTGGAAAAGGTAAGAAACCCGTCCCTGGTTTCAAAACCCCCTTATCAGGAGAACCAGATTTCCCAGCTCTTTGCTACACTGATGACAAGGCTTGTTAGAGGCTGTTCCTACTCCACACATTTAGTAACTGTCAGATGCCATCAAAACATCTTTTTTTTTCCAGCACTGTCACTACCATTAAGGAATTCTTGTAAATTTTAGCATGAAAGGAGTGGTAAATGCTCCCTTTGCCACCTTCTACTTATTTTCTTGGGTGCATGTGTGATATTCTCCAGTTATGAAAACCATTCTTGTCATAAGGAGCTCTTTTATTTCACACTAGTGGGGTTCAGCATTCCACCTGCTCCTCCAGAATCTCCAGAAACAAACAGCTTCTATAAACCTTGACAAGCTCCGTATTTCCTTGCCTAGTAAAGGCAGTGAAAGAAAAATACACAAACGCAGGTTCTTGCAGACTTCCCATCATGCAGACACCAAACCTAAGGAATTTTCAGCCTGAATGGCAGAACCTCAAGAAAATCAAAGAAAATGAAGACACTGGCTGAGAATAAACCCTTTGTACGAGATTACCCCACTTTTTGGGTGTCATGAAACAACAGCTCCCTTCAAATGAAAATGCCATAAAAATTAAATCAGAAATGAAACAGTAACAAACCTTGTAGTCATGAATGATTCTCTCAGCAAATGCCTTGTCCAGCATCTTCTTATACCACTCTTGCAAACGTTTGGGTTTGGGTATTTTCTGGTCAGGTGGGTGGCAATGAAAGATGTAATCATCTCCTTCACTGGGGGGACAGGCCCAGATGTGTCCTGTCACATACCTATGTCACACACAACAAACAACATCTGAGACTGCCACCAGAAAACCAACTCAAACCTAGTTATAAATTCAGACCTCTGGCTTTATTTTTTAAATTTTTGATTTTTTTTCTTTGTAGCAAAGATGCTGAGGCAATAACCTGTATTTTGACAAGAGATAAGACCAGAGATATAATAATGAAGCTTAAACATCAAGTGAACCTTTGATCAGATGAATGATGTGCTGTCAGTTTAGGAATCCCAACAATAAAAACCACCTTAGTAACATAATCCCAATTTCTCTCTCCACTGCAGAAGAAGCGTTTGCTCCACGTATCTCAGAGAGGTCAGAAAGAAACAGAGATTATCCCCACTACCTACTTGTCACCCAAGATGAAGAAAAACTACTGAAGGCCCAGATTGCTTTCTTTCCCAAGGTGTCACTCACCCGAGTTTCTTGACGTACTCCAGGTATCCGATGAGGATTTCGTGGTACACGGCAGTTCGGAGGCAGCGGGGCCGGAAGAAGTGAATACTGTCCAGGTAGGAGATGTACACACGCCTGCAGGGAGACAGGGGGACACACTCAGGGCTGCCTGAACCTTGCTTTGTCTGCTGAGAGCTGACTTTTACACCACACAAACATGCAGAAAGACAAATTAATGCTGATGGTATTTTAATGCACATTTAAGCATCTTAACCTGGTGTAAACAGTCCTTGAAAGCAAAGAAGGGGGCAGCATTTTTTTAAGACAGCAAGAGGTAAAATTAAAAGCAGAATCCAAAAAAAAAAAAAAAAAGTCACGTTTTTGTTGTGATATTTGTCTTTCCCTTCAAAGCCATCTGCAGCCCTACAGTAGGACGGATTTGTGCCACAGAACTGAAATGGATGTCCCAAATGTCTGTGTGTGACCCTGATTACCCAGGGGATTTGGGAAGATGCCCAAGGAGAGTACCTGGTGTTTGGAGGGGGGCAATCCGAGCCGTATTCCTGCACGTGCATCCCAAAGAAACACACGTCCACCCCGTCGATCTCCTCGAACGCAAACAGAGCTTTGGTACGGTAAGGGAAGGACTCTGACATCTCCCCAGAATCCACAAATCTGCAGGAAAGGGCAACAGGAGGAAAAAAAAACCCAAACAAAATGCCAATTATTAAGCAGTATCCTACCAGGATGAGGGGGTTATTTTCAACCTTGTTTTTAACTCATTAGGAACATAAACGGGGTCAGATCAGAGCTGTAGTAAATCAGGGAGTCCTGTTCCTGTAAATTCATGGAAAGACTGTTTCCATACAGAACACAGGACTGAACAGGCCAGCATTGAGTACATGAATATCCTCAGAGACCACAAGCCTTTAAATAGGTTACAGAGCAGAAAATGTGATGCATTAGTAAGTATGAAGTGATGTCACATAAACACAGTCTTTATGAATTTAACCCAAAATACTTCACAGACTAAACCTTTTAAGCTTTTCATTTATAATGAAACAAATTAAAAATCAGTCCTGAAAGCTGAAGTGTTTATAAAAACACAACAAAATCAAGGAAGAGTAAGGAACAGAATCTCGGCAACTGCTCCAAACTAAACTATGAATTCTGTAACCAAAATGTGGTCACTCCCAAGATGTAGTGACACAAAGTCCCAGTATTATAAACAAGGATGTCCCCAAAGCTGCCCCCAAAGTACTCACTTCCTCTACATTTTTTAATCTTTCATAATCCTAAACATTCCCAAATTCCAAAAATGTGCTAAGGCATTAAAGGGCAAATTGGCACAATTTTGCAATATCCACGCAAGGAGACTTAAAAAAAAAAAAAAATAAAAAGGATGTCATTCACTTAATTACAATTAACAGGACTAACCTGGATTTCATTCCTGGTTTAACTTCTACTGTCTTATCTGAACTTGCTACGACTCTGACAAAGACCTCTCCAGCCTCAGGATGGTTCTGACGCCGCAGGAATTTGTTCACTCTGTCTTCCAAATGGTTCCCTAAACGTGTGGTCTGCAGCCCTGGAAGGGAAGGGAAAGGAAGGGAAGGGGGAGAACATGGCCATGCAAACGTTAATATTGCAGCAGTCACTGTTCAGGTCATGGTGTTACTGTGCTCGAGAGCTCTTTCAGCTTCCTCCTCTGGATGGAAGCAGGTTTTTTCCCTTTTGTTTTATCTCCATGTGAAAATAGGATGATTCTATTTATACAGCCAAAATTAAGAGCAGCAAAGCCATCCGTGCTTTTCCCCCTGTGCTTTCCACACCCCATCGTGGCAGCTGAACCCACTGGAGTGGCACAATTACCCCGTCAGTGAACTAACAAAGGCAGCTTTACGTAGCATTTTTCAATTTCAGGCTGATTTTATGAACCCTGCAAATGTTTTCTCCTCCCAGCCCCTCTCTCTGGCTGGTTGACAGAGATTACATCACTTTACAGATCTGGCTCCATGCCACACCTTTTCAAGCGAAGCAAAGCAAATCAACAGAAATGAAAAGCCTTTTGACTTCAATGGAGATTTCATTGCTTTTGCTTTTCTTTTCAAGAGAGCTTTTGGACTGCAGTTGCAGCAATCTGCACATCAAGGTTAAATAGTTCCTGCCCAGAGACAGAGGTCTTGGGAAGTTCAAATCCCCAGATTGTCCAGATGCCCTCACTCCATCCTTACATTCACAACTGGCTTTTGTGGGGAGAGCTGGGTTTGTGGTCTTACAGGATGTGATGGTTTTCAAATAAATCCACACCAAATTACAGAAATCATGATGATTTTGTGTTAAATGAAGAAACCAGAAGGACCCCAGTGTTTTGACTTGAAGATTTATGACTGTTTCTTTTACCCTGCTGTAGTTATTTTACCACTCCTATTTCCACTTCACTTTATGGCCAATCTGCTATCTTTACTAAAGTGATGGTGTAATCTACAGATCTCCATTTTAATAAAATGCATTTAATTTTCTGCTCTCTGTTACTTCATTTTTCAGTTGATATTTGACCCCTGACACAAAGTCCTTGCTTCTTCCCTGCCTCCTGAGCCTGCACACAGAATTCTGCAGTGAAATATCTGTGCTAAAAATTACTTCAGGCTCCAATACTGGGGGAAAAACTCACATATACTCAAAGGACTATCTCACTTCCTAAGGGGTTTATATACTTAGAATTTTATTTTATAGAATCATGGAATGGTTTGGGTTGGAAGGGACCTTAAATCCCATCCAGTCCACCCCAGCCATGGGCAGGGACACCTCCCACTGTCCCAGGCTGCTCCCAGCCCCATTCAGCCTGGCCTTGGGCACTGCCAGGGATCCAGGGGCAGCCACAGCTGCTCTGGGCACCCTGTGCCAGGGCCTGCCCACCCTCCCAGGGAACAATTCCTTCCCAATATCCCATCTAACTCTGCCTTCTGGCAGTTTAATTACAGTCAGTTTACAGAAATTGCCAAAGGCAGCAATCTTGATTTACACCTTTTAGCTTGTCCCTTGACCAGTGAGATTCTGTGGTTATAACCAGCACAACACAGTCTAAATATCTGGGAGTAATTAATAATTTGAATTAAAAAATTAAATTTAAAGGCAGGTTGAAGTAAGAACACCATGCCCTTTACCAATTCCAGCACACTGAGCCTTTCTCAGGATTTCCCATTCCAATAAACTGTATTGGCCTTTCCACATGTAACAGGAGGGGGTTGATTTTAAAGGAAATTCACAAATACTTTGAGGGAATTGCTTTGTTCTGTTGATTTCTCTGAAGACAAACAGAAAAAGGAGAAAGGGCTCCATTTCAGCTGATGAGTGGAAACATTTTTAGAAAGCCACTGGAGTTAACTCTACTGTCTTGTTGTGTTTTCATCTTGTCATCTTCCCAATGCTAAGCAACCAAGGGATATCTGCTTCCTTCCTTATGCTGCAATCCATTAAAGCTTGAAAACCAACAAACCCAAAAAGACCAGATAAGCAGATAAAAGAAACAGGCAGTGTTAAAATTACATGTACTGTAAGGAAAGGATCTAAAAGTTGCATATTTTGATCTATTACAATGTGGAAGTTGTTTTAGAAAACAGCTGGATTTTGGTTCTTGGATAGTTCTCACATATGCACCTTTAATAAAAGCTCAAAGCTCAGTGAAAACTGCAGTGCAAACCTGAAAAAAGGCATCCAAGCTGCTGAGAAGAAATCTCCAGCACAGGTCTGTGACAGCAGCAATGGTCAGAGCTTTGTTAGGGGATAAGTAATTGGACAGAGAGGAAGAAAGTCCAACTCCTGGCCTACTGTGACTTCTTGTCAGGAAACCACTGTGGGTGACTTATTTGTCAGGATATCTTTTGTCTTTGAACCTCTCTGCATTGGCTACTGGTGAGGTCATATTTGTAGGTTTTCTTAGCAAAATAAATACTTCAAAAGTTCAGGGTTTCACAGCAGAACCCAGCTGCACCCTGGTTATATTTGGCAGGCTATCAGTTAATATAACCAATTTTACTCATTACACATTAGAAATATGGGTGTTCCAGAAGAGCTGAGGGATGTGCTGCCTTGGTTATCAGCAGCTGTGCCATCATGCTTGAAGGAATGGAGAAATATTGATGGCAACTTGGGCAGTAAATATTTTTTTTTAAGAAGAGGGAACATGTTAATGTTTCAAACTTGCACTGCTCAGGTTTGTTTTCAGGTCAGCAGCAAGACCAAGGTTTTGATGACAAGAACAGACTTTCCTTTCCCTTCCCTGCTCTTGCACTCCCACCAGAGTGGGAGTTAAAGAAAGCTGATCTCCAGAGCTGAGCCCACCAGTGGATTACAGCTGGCAGCAGGACTCAGATCCTCATGGGAGAAAGACAAGACAGCCAAACAGCAGGGAAAGGAGAGGGAGAAGGAAGAAAGGAGAAAAAGCACCTTTATTTCCCTGTCCAGAACAGAATGGTTACCTTGAACTAAATGGCTGCTTACTCAAACCTTAACCACTGTCACAGAACAACTGCAGATATCCAGGGAATTGTACACTTGTTTTAAGGAAATTTACATCAATACACACTGTAAAGTCAGCACACAACAGGAGAGACATCCACTTAAAATGGGTTTCTAAAACTACAGTTGGATTTCATCATTTTATTAATGTTCTCCTCCAATTTTAATCTGTCTTTAATAAGACTAATTTAGGCCTCTTTAACAAAACTCTCCTGAGTGCATCGAGTTACTCCAGAGACTGCTGTGATTGCTGGAACCCACCATGCCTCACACAACATCATCCCCTGCAAATCACCCTCTTCACATCTCTGGTTACACAACCAACCACACATGAAGTTATCAAGAAGTCACATTTTTATTGCAAAACCTTGCCTTTATCCCAGTTTGGAAGATTCAGGCTTGTGCAGGCACAACATCACCCAACAATGCCCAGAACTTCTAAGGATCAAGGAAGCTCAAGGGAAGAATGAAGTGTCCCTGCAAGTTCTGCTTGTTCAAGTGCCTGAATCACCCTCATGGTGTCTACACTCACTTCATTTTTCTGCTCTCTACACTGACTCTGCATCTCCAACACCGACTCTGCATCTCCAACACCAACCCCTTCTCTTCCCCCACCAAACCTCCATGAATAAAAATGTCCCAGTTATGTTCCCTGATGCCAAATGCCTGCAGAGAGCCCAGTGTAAGGATTATGGAGACTGAGACGACCTGACCTGGCACCTCCTGGCCCTCCCTTTAGGGTCCATTTCTACAGGACTATGGCAGTGGTTACTGCCAAGAGCACCCAGTGGAATGAGTTACTCAGTTCTTATCCCACCACCTGTTCTGGAGGCAAGAAAAGCTCTCCCAACACTTTGGTGCTTGGCAGCAGCACCTGAGCTGCAGCACAATTTGTTACTACAGGTCAGAGGGAGGGCACAGAGGTGACAAGCATTTTACTACAGCTCCAACACTGCATGGAAACCTGGCTGAATGCAGCCAGCAAAGCACAGCCCTGTGCTCCTTCTGGTCTATTTGTCCCTCTTTTTGCTTTTTAACCCTAGAAAAATAAGGACAAAGATGTCAAACACCTCAAGCAGCAACAAGACTGACCACAACCACATAAACAGCAGGCCTTTAAAATGTTGATTAAAATTCTGACAGCCTCGGGCTATGCTGCTCCCCATTTTGCAAATGTTCCTGTGCTGTCTGTCATGACAACACAAAATCTCAATCAAAAACCCATTAGGGGTGGCAGGGAGGAGATGAATGTTGAAGATCAAAACAGAAATACCAAACTCACTTTTAGCACTGAATTTGTTTTCTTTGCGTGTTCGACCAGTTTTCTTCAGACAATTATCACAGACAAACCTATTGAGGAAAATAAAAAGCCAAAAATTTAGCAAATTTAGCATAAACCCATTATTGTTGAGCTTGAACCCAATGTTTGAACATGTAATTTAAATGTCAGAGCACAATATATTTTTCCCTGGCTTTGAACAGCTTATATCACTCCATTTTTGAGGGATTGAAAGCCTTTATGAGCTGGTTTAACTCTGCCAAGCAGTTACACCTGCATTTGTGTTCTGTGCACACAAACTCCCCTCCAGCCAGCTGCTCTTGTTTAAGAGTCAGAAAGAAATCACACAAATCTGTGTGGACGAATATACACGTTTTCATCTGAATATACTGAAATAAGACTCCAAACACCAAAAAATGTATTTTATTTAGAAATGCTTTGTCCCTTTGTACCCAGTTCTTTAAAAGGCTGTGGCCACATATTAAAGAACAAAGGCAGAAAGTCTTTAATGATATAAACTACATCGGTCTCTTTATACAAGGGGTAAAAAACTAACAAACATCTCTTACCCTGAAGGCCAAATAATATCATAATGTAACACACAAATCTGGTGCATCTTCCGACCACATTCTTTGCAGTCAACAAACCTGAGGAGAAAAAACCAGCAGCAAATCACTTTTGGTCTTAGGCAAGTAATTTTTCCAGAATTCAGCATGAAAGGAGGACTTGCCAATCCTCTGCTAAGAGCTGAATCAACTTCACTGGCCCAATTTATGTCTAAGTTAAAAAAATACTCAGAATAGATGTACATCTATCAATCCACGTGCAAGTTATATATATACATCTGTACCTATAAATAAATTGCAAAATGTGCTGGTTTAAAAATCTGAAATGGGCTGTCATGCACAACTTTTTCTGGATCTTTTCTGTCCTTTTCTAAGCAGAGTCCTGAGTTTTCCCAGCTTCAAAGAATCCTCAACAATACCTCCACAGATTTAATTTTGAATTGCAGCAACAATCACAAGCTGGATAAATGGCTGCTCAACTTACTGGAAATGCAAGGACTAGTCATTCATGAACCACCCCACCAAAAAAACATGTATTAACTTGTCTTTGCCTGCATAACTGCTGCAGTCTTGTTTTTATCTTTTGCTTTCTGGTCAAAATAGTATGTCAGAATTCTTTTTTTGGATGGGAAAACTGTTAGAGGTTTTCCCAGTCCAGAGTGCAACACAGGTTAAGAAGCCAAATGCACTGAGGTCTATCTCAGTCCACCCTTCCAGGCCTGGGGAGGAGCTCTGTTTAATATTTGCAAAGATAAGCAAAGGAATCAAAATGTGAATGTGTTGTGTCTCAAACTGCCAGAGGACATGGAGCAGGATGATAAAATCCCACTGCAGGGAAAGCAACCCCGTGCTCCTGAGGAGAAGTTCAGCTGGGCTTTCCCTGAACCTCCCAAGGGTAACACAGGGTGCCTTGGCCTTTGGGTGGGCTCAGCACCCAGTGAGGAGAAAAACGTGGTTTAGAATAACAAGAGGGAAATGCAGAAGTGCCCCAGGAGTACAGAGCCCAGGGTAGAAGGCTCTGGAGGAGGGAGGGCCATTCCCAGCCCTGTGCAGAGCCTGGCAGGGCACACCCTTGGAATTACCCAAATATCAGAACTAGGAACTGTCTGTGGAACAGGCTCTGTGCTCCTCTGGGTATCAAAGCAGACATCAACTTTGGATGTTGTGCCACGAATTTTAGGGCAGGATTCTGCAGTCTGTTTGGGCAGGGATGGGGGAAGAGTTCTTTACTCCCAGCCCCATTTCTGCCCTGCTGGCTCAAGGACAAGTGGAAGCAGTGAGATTATGGGAAGGAAAACAACAGCCTGGTACTTACGGCTCTGGATCCAGGGTATCATTTTTCTTCTTTTCAAACTGATCCTTAGAGATGGTTCTAGAGACAAAGAGTTAATATGAAAACTCAGTGGCACCCTTACATCAGAGGCTCAGACAATATCATGCTTTGCTGAATTGCAGCAAACCTCAAGTCTGAAGAAAGCACCTCAGTATTTATTTTCTGGTCAGAGCAAGCAATTCAATTCATTTTATTTTAAGCTACAGAAAATATTTTTCTCATTTCATTTTCTGTGTCAATTAAAAGCAAGAGATACCCAAGTCTACACATAAAATTAAAATCATAAAGGATTTTAATCCTTTTTTTCCTTTTTCAACAAGGAAAGCTAATGTCAGTAAAGCAGCCACCTTCCAAAGCAGCTCATATACCTCAACTCTGATTTTTCTGGCCAGGTTAAAGGCGAGCCTTTGTTTTTAGAAACACAAGCTGCACTTCAAAAGGTGAGATATCAGAAATAGATGGAAGTTTTCCATTAGAAAAGGTGATGGATTAGTGACATTTATTGACACAGCTGCCACTGCTCCCCTCCAAGCAAATCACTCAGGGCCTGCCACCCCCTGGAAGGGGCAGCTCAGCTGGACACAGGCAGCAGTGCTGGGCAGAGTAACAGACCCAGCACAGCAACAGCTCTTAATCCTGTCCCTATAAATCTCCTGTTAGGAAGGAATAAGGCATTTCCCCCCCAGATACCATCACAGGATTTGGGGTTTTACTCCCAAACCAGGACACCCTCCCCACCCCCCATTCCAAAAGTCAGGATGCGAGGAAAGGAAAGCGACTTACGTTTGAGGCTGGGAAGGGTCATCACCCAGGGTGACATTCTCCCCCTGGATTTCAGTGAAACACTTCTCACAGAAGTGATACCTGTCAGCAAGAAGGCCATATTTGGGTGAGCTGGTCCAGCACAAACACAGCCACCCAAGCACGGAGCCACCAACCAGGGCAGGGCAGATCACCAGGAGCACGACGGAAGGGGGGACGTTGTTGGTTGATTGATGGGTCAGTGTGGACAATGAGGAGGCACAGAGGGAGGGGAGGGCAGGATTAGAGAACAGGGGAGGGAACAAACAGCACACACGTAAGAGGTAAGACGCAAACACCAAGACAACACAGAGCAGAAAGCCAAGGCAAAGCACAGATTAGCATTCGGTCTCATTTCACGCATCGTAACAAGAGTCGGGCCTCCAACTCCAAATTTAGGGAGGATTCATGGAGTAGCCACCAAGAGCTACGTTTGTTTAGGCTTCAAATTGAAGAATTTGGATTTGATTTGCATCGCTCAGGGGAAAAAAAAATACTTTTTGATGCCAGGCTTGTGACTGAGGGAGTTTCTTTTGGGTAAAAAGGAGCCTGTTGACAAGCTTAAAGGACAAATTTATTACAGATTTAAGTAATTGGGAAATATGCTGAAAGCATGTACTGATTGCAAGTCAAAACTGCAAAAGCAGAAACACTTGATATTGAAAAAAAACCTATAAAAACATTAAATTCAAAATTTGACTCTAAGATTAAATGTGACCAATTGCTCAGCTAATATTCTTTCATATAAATGAAACCAAATCCATACTCCAGACAAACATTTAACAGAAATGCAATTATGGGTCAGAGTTTCCAGCCATTTATCTATATAAATACAATATATGTATATATGTGAACAACATGAAATATTGTACATACATACAATATATTTATCAGGTACATTAAAGATGTGGAATTAATTAAGCTTTACAAATTGAATATGAGGCTAGGTACAATTTTTGGTCACCAGACCAAGAGTCAATCCAAGTCATACTCAGCAAAAACAGTTCTGCAGTTTACCAAACCAAGCTGAGTAAATTGGATTACAACTCTATGAAAATACAATCTGCATTTGAAAAAAATAAAATAAAATCAAAGTTACATGGATTTGGGGGGTGGGGGGTGTGTTTGGTGGGGTTTTTTGCTTGTTTGTTCGGGTTTTTTTTTTTGTTTTTTTGTTTCAGATGAACTGGAACCAAAAAGGAGGCTAAATGTTTGGAAATGATATGGATTCACACATGAACAAAGATAACAGAGAGGCCACAGCTGTAAAATGCAGGAAGGCCACAAAGGATCATCAAAATAAAGGAGCTTTATGGAGAGTGAGAGAGTGGAAGCAGCGATGGCAGCACAGAACAAGGCAGGTTTAGTACTCAAACACCAGAGCCGTGGGGATGGGGAGTGTCAGAGGCACCAAGGGGACTCAGTGTCACAATGAACCAACAACCCAAGCGTGGAGACTGCTCCGTGGGGCAGCTCTGCCCCTTCACACACACCCCAGGACACCTGAGCTACCTGAGAGACCCCCCTGGGCTGAGCTGTCCTGGAGACAACAAGAGGCACTGGCTGGCACTTCTGGGATGGGATGGATCAGCTTTTCCTGGTGGGGCCATCAGGGAAGATGCTCCATGAGCCCTCCCTGGGCTGGAGGCAGTGCTGAGTGCCCCCAGCACGGCTCAGGAGCCTGGAAGCTCCTGGGGAAGCTCCTGGGGGCTCCGGCAGCTGGGCCTGGCTTTAGGAGCTGCTGTGGCAGCCAGTCCTGCCCTGCCTGGCGCTGGCTCGGAGGGGAAGGGGTGGTTTGTCCCAGTGATCCCAACCCCGCTGCCACTGCCATGCCATGGCTGCCAGCACTGCCAGCCCACCCCCACCTGAACTGCACCCAGCCCCTCGGGCAGCTGCGCTGGCACTGCAGGAGCAAGGCCAGGAGGAAAACAAACGTATTCCATGGATTTGTTATCATTGGGGATGATAAATCCATTGTGGGTATTAGGGAGGAGGGTTTCAGGAGTGGGTACAGACACTGCACATCTCATTTCCACTGATTTCCCTTGCCCCTCACACCCCACCCCTAAACTGATAACATAATATCTAATAATTTTTTTAAAAACCCAAACATAAGAGGTTCAGAGTTTTATATCCTTTTACACATTGTCTGGTTTGTGGGTTTTTTCTGTGAAATACGCTTCTTTAAATTTTTCTTAAATCAAAACCCTCCATCACTAATTATTTTCCTTACTAACACAGTTGCTCATCATTTTAAGAGTCAGATTGGGAAGGACTGAAAGTCAGGAGGACCCAAATACAGGAGTGTAGCCAGAAAAATCCATGGCCAAGGCTCCTATTAATAATTTGCTACATTTAAACAGTCCCAGAAAAGGTTAATTCTGATCCATTTTCAGAATAATTTATGGGCTTTCAAAGCACTCTAAGCTCTAATCCATGATATTAAAATGAGGAAATAAAAACTGAAGTACAGTGAAAATGAATCACCTAAAGATCATGAACATTTGTCCATAAAATAACCAAGGTGAAGCAATAGCTGTAACTTATTATGGATATGGACCCAGAAACAGAGATTTGCCTTTTGCATGTCACCACAAATATTTAGCAAAACCCAGAGAAAACATACAATATTCTAGTTACAACAGCCATAGAAACCCCAAGGAATGTACTTATTGCAACACATCAAACATGAAAAGCTTTTCAAATGCAGACTGTTCAGGTGACTCCTGTTTATTAAAAAGCAATGTTATGGTTCAATATCAAAGTCCAGAAAATGCTCAATCTCGGCATTAACAGGTGAATTCCCAACTGTAATTAAGTGCAAAGGCAATTCTGAATTAATAACTGGATGGCAGTGCTGACATGAAACACCACTCAGTTTTCTCAACTGGATATTCACACGTGAAGCACATTTTCTGAACACTTTAACCTCAATTTCTGCCTTATTATGGAATCTGAACGCTTCTATACCAAATAATTAACTTAATCATTGAGTGTAGTGTCTGAGTTCATTTATTCAGTGATGCCTAAATAGTCTTAGTTGTAATTTACTCACAGGACTTTAGGTGCATCTGATTTTGCCTGTTCTGTACATGGAGAATTTAAGAACTTTTGACCAATCACAGACCTGCTGGAAGCATGGAATTTGTTTTTCACTTATTTATTACCTGTTTAAGAACATCTAAGATTTGAAGATCATTGTCACAGGAAATTTGAGTGGTTTAGAGCTGATGAACAGGGGCTTTCTATGCAAAGTGGACCATCACTTAACAGTGTGGTGATTCACCTTTAGAAATACCTTTTTAACAGCCCCAATCCAAAGCCCCATTCAGCACTTTGTTTAGTGGGCCTGAAACAGAAAACCTCAAACCCACCCCAAATCACAAACCCCTACTCCCTTCTCAAGGCAACTGGATGAGCAGAAATCTATGACTTAAATGGACTTTCACATTTATAATGGGCAGGCAACTGGAATATTACAGCACCCAGTGCAGAGGAACCCTCTGCTCCACCCACCCTGGACTTCTTGCTAGTGGCCAACATTACCTTCCATTAAATAATCCAAATGATTTAAGACAAACTTAAATTGGGAATGCAGTTTTGAAAGAAGAATGAACCCTTCTTCAATTAAATTTGAAGTTACTATTCTTCCCAAATACAGAATGCATAACATGGATGGGGAATGTGAAAAGTATTTTAAATTTTACCAACAGTGATGGTATTTAAGGGTTATTTTTCCCCAATGCCAGTACTGAACTCTGTCTTTAAATACATTTTAATTGCTTTATTTCTCTTCAGCCTGACTTTTCAGAGTCCACAGTGGCTGTATAATTCCTTTTATGAGAGCTCATGAATTTATTCCTTCCTGTCAATACTTTCTGCCTCTCAAAGGGCAACCAAGGCCCCCCACACAAGGTGGGATGACACATTTTCCTCTCCCACATTGTGCTGCTCCAGCGTGGGGCTCAACAGGCTGAGAGCTTCTCAAGAGCATGTTTGGAGAGAAGGGATGGCCCACAAAGATGAAATACAAGTGCTGGATGTCTGAATTGATTCTGTGACTTCACAGCTGGAAAGGCTTAGAGGCTGCCAAACCTCTGGAAAGCAATTCATAACTTCCTTTTCCCTGTTTAAAACAAAGCTTTTGTCTCAGCCCATTTGTATTGTCCATTTTATTCAGGGGGGAAGACACACATCATCTAAGAAATCAAAATTAAAGCCAAGCTTTGAGTTTGTTTTGTGATTATAATACTGATGATTTAAGCCTTAAATGGAAAATTAATCTAACAATTATTTAATAATAATAGAAACACCAAGTCCTAATATTAATTTAAAAATAAGAGAAATTTTAATTTTCCCAGCTTTTCATGGAGTCTCTGGGGGGGTTTTAATGCTATTTCCAAGCTAATTTAAGTAGAATTAAGCGCTGACTAGGAAGGGGAAACATAAGTCTTGCAATCAGTCACTGTACCCTTTACTTGGCAAATTTTGGCACTGACTTGAAAACAAAGCTGCCTATTTTCACAGTTCTCCCGGACCAAGGTAACAGGATTTCCCAGTGCCTTTCTGCAATTCTGCCCTTTTCCCTCCAGCAACTCCTGCTCCTCATTTTATGGAAAACATGGACAACTTGACCTGCACTGAAGCACTGCGTGGGGCAGCCTGGCTAAGAGCAAGTACTAAAGAACAGAGTGCCCCACACTGCAGGACAGAAAAACAAACAGTCACCTGCAAAAGGACAGCATGGGAAGACAAAAAAAGAACCTTTCCCTGACTTAGCTGACAAAGGAAAGCAAAACGTAAAAATCCTCCCCGTCCTCTGTATGTGCAGAGAACTCAAAAGAGATCTCACTTCCAGAATAAGGGAAAAAACCTGGATTCAAGGACTTACCTGTTCTGGTAACTGTAGTAGGCAGCGTCCCGGGGAATAGTACACAGCTGCTTGCCATAGCAGCACAAGGTCTGGGGAGAGAACTCATACTGCAAAACAAGGGAGAAAAGCGGCTTTACAACAGGGGCTTTTGTTCATCAGGGATCTATCAAGCAAACCTGATGCTTGTGGGCATCAGGGGACACTGTCATGGTCACCACACTTTTCCAGCTATTGTGAATGTACCAGCACAGCCCTCTCAATCTGGTGACAATCACTAATTCTAAAAGCAGTTGACCCTTTTGACCTCTGTTTTATGGACACGGGAAATCAGGGAAGTATTTTAATATTACTTATGACTAAAGAAGATATCTTCTGAGAGAGAAAAATACAATAATAACGGAAGAGCAGAAATGCTATTGACCTTTTTAGCTCTGAACACGTTTCTGATAAAGCCAAACTTTAAGCAGCCCTTCCATTCAGTATTTCTATTTAAAAAAACCCCAAACCAACAAACCACCACACACCAAGCTGAAGCTTTGTTTGAGGACTGCAGCTGGGCTGTTGGGAAGAACACCCCCCTGGGATCCTGGGACACCCACCTTGCGGCCGCAGCAGTAGCCCAGGGACTGCATGACTGGATCAATCTCCTGCTCAAACACCTCTGCCAGTTTAGTGCAAAACTTGTAGACCCGGGAAGTCTTGCGGTTGTAGAGCCAGGCATTGTTGAACATCAGCCACACATCATCCACGTACTGCCAGGGCTCCTGGTACTGCCCCGTGTCCAGCTTGCGTTTGATGGTCGAGAGATCCATGGGATTCTTCACAATGTCAAAATAATCCTGCAAAGACACACAGAACCCTGCATTTTTAACATGTTTGCAGTATGTTCAGTGGAAAAGGATGAATGTTTACAGGAGCAAAGATAAAACAGGAGAGTATTTTATAGGGTTTTTTTTTAATGCCAACTCACCGGAATCCCTAAAAGCTGGGGATCCACAGGCTGTCTGAAAGGAAGGGACTCTGGGTCCTGCCGGTACAAAGCTTCCAGGGTGGGCATGAGAGCCTGGCGCAGCTCCTCGGGCTTGAAAACTGAATGGAAGTCAGAAAGGTTAGGAAATTGCCTTCCACATTTCCTAATTGCCCAAAGATCTACGTTAACATAAAACTCTGCAAAGGGATTTCCTGATCAGAAGCAAAACCTCACTTACAAGAGGCAAACACAGCCTCGTATTTACTCAGATCACAGCAGGTGATATTCCCAAAATAGGGAGATGGGAACAACTCTAGCCCATAATGATACATATTTGAGAGCATTAAAAAACCCCTCGAAACTTACACAGAATCACATTAAACCAATTGTTTCAACATGAACGAACCTGTTCTCCTCAAAGGAGAGACTGAGCATCATTTTCCCTCCCTCCTTTCTAAACTCGTTTGCTATTTCCAAGCCAAGATTCTTCCAGCAAAACCCACTGCAGTGGACAGGGATGAAGAGCCAGCTCTACAGAGAGTGACCAGATGTCCTGAGAGCTGGCACAGGAATTTTCCTGGCCACAGTGTACAAACAGTCCTGGTCTGATGGATCATTAATTGATTTTGAAAGTGTTAATACTTCCAGATTTTTATGCCACCACTTGGCAACAGTGGCATGGCAACAGCCATGATTCTTTCAGGAGTGGATGACAAGGACAAAAAAAGGCAATACATTTTCTGAAAAATAATGATAACTTGGAGAGCTCTTTGAACATCTCAGCAGTGTAATTACATTTATTTCCTTAGGAACAGTGTCTTTAAATAGGGAAGAATGCCTATCATTGAGAAAAAAAGACACCCAAGGAAAGCAGGATGGCATCTAATATTTATCTACCTGGATGAAATGAGAACGATACCAATAAACTGGAGCAATTAATTCTGCTAAAAGCACTTGAATCAACAGGGCTCAGCGACCCCTTTGAGGCTGATCATTGCTTTTCTCACTCAAATGGTATTTTGGTATGATATAAATTGCTTTTTGGGACATCTAGTTAAAAATCTATGATTTTAAAGAGTACACACACAAAAAAAGGCAAGACAAGAAATTAAACCGACACTACTCCATTGGTTGTATGATCATTTCAAATGCTGCCACAAATTGTCCCAACAAAATGGCAATTCTCTTCCATATTTATCAATACCATACAGGCAGGCACTTTTCCCTACTATGGACTCCCAAAATTCTATGAACAACTCTTATATGTTATATTATGGGATTCTCGAGAACAGAAATAAATATTAAACTCCATTAGTGAGGAACAGTATTCTCTACTGCTCTGAATCAGACAGTTCACATGTGATAATCTGAATTATTTAATTTAATGAAATGTAAAGGTCTGTAAAGGTCAAAAAGTACCTTTTAATAATCTATTCTGGCTAGCTGCTTGACACTGCTTTTAGAATTTTCTCCTCTAATAATACATGACTAAGCTACAGTATCTTTCAAAATAAGTCCAATCTTATTTTCAACTCAAACTGTAGAGATTCAGCGTGACTTTTGCCAAATTCCTTAAAGCCTAATTATCTTTACTGATAAAGTTTATAACCCACTTTTATTCTGAAGTTTGAAAAAGAATCAAAATGAAAATCCAGTTGTTATTTCAATTTATTACTTCACCTAAAAACATAAAGAAAAGTTGCCTTCATCTTCAGCTGCTCTGCCTCTGAGGACTATGACTAATAACAGCACATGTGATCATAGCATCTCCCTGTATATGGATTTTACAAGGAAGTTTTGTTTCTCCCTCTCTCCTTTTTTCCAGAATTAAATGCTCTCAGTTCTCCTCCAGTAGCTTGAAGACTTTTGTAAGGAGCTGGCATCCAGTTATCCCATTTTGTCTTGGATGTGTGGGCGGTAAAAAGAAAATGGGATCTTTGCCTGACTCACGATGACGTATAATCTACCAAAGAAGAGTACAATGCTACCTTTTAAATTTTTTTGCTTTTTTTCAAACAGAGGCAAGTCTGCTTATGATTACTAAGGAGAAAATTCATAAAGGAAGATAAGACATTTTCAAAATTTCAAGGACAATACACATTAATACACCTCACACCCAAGCTCTTGCAAGTCTTCCATTATATCTTACAAAAAAGTGGAGAAACCAGTAAAACTCATCTTCAAGGTCAAACTAAAGCTGCCAGCTACAAGGAGAGAGGAGCTGCCCAAATGAGTATTACAGTGGGGTTTTTGAGACTGCAAGGAAAGAGGCAAACAACCAGCACCTCCCTTTCTTGCTCATGTTAGATTTGCAAAAAAAAGCAAAATAAGGTTCTGACTTGCTGCATTATAGCACACAGTCCATGGCACTTCCCCACAGTGCCTGCTATGTCCCATTCCTGTGGGATGCCCCTCAGGAATCTGCCTGCATTGGAACGAGGAAGAATTCCCAATACATTTGCAACCCATGCAAAACTCCTGATCAGTCTCTTCAGTGGTTTTAAAATATCACCTATCCCTTCAGCACACTTGGCAGTAATTACTCTCCAATGCATCTTGGTTTATTCAGCATTTTAATAGCAATGCTCAATTAACATTGAACAAACTCCTTGGTGAGAAAATATCACCATTTAAGCTTGTGTCTGTGGTTGTACCTGCCCACGCTGCACGTGCTGTGCAGTCCACAGTTACTGGGTGACAAAACTTCCAAGAAAAAATTGTGTCACGGAAGGAGGAATTGGAATACGCAGTGACCCAGCCTGAACTGACTGTGCAAGAACCTTCCCTGTGCAAGCACATTCCTAACAGGGAGCAGTGATTCCTTCCACTGGGAATATCACTGGCTCAGAAATGCTAATGAGCTTTCCACTCCCTGTGTTACATTTGGGTTGGAAAAGGCTCTGCTGGTTGGTTCCGCAGCACACTCTCATTTGGGTGCTGCACTCTGCTGCCAGCTGAAAACATCAATCTACAGGGAAATGTGTTTGGTAGTGATTTATTGCAGAAAGATTATGGTTAATAAGCAAATGCAACCCATGCACATCAAGGAGATGTAGATTTTTTAGACATTTGCAGCACGTTGAAAGCTTACCTTTGGTCAAAAACTAAAATCTAACCACAGAAAACATCAGCTCAATAAAGCAGATGCCAAAAGACAGAGGTCTAAAAACTGCTAAGGTTTTTGAGTCCAAAAACTTATCTTGCAGCCTGCCACAAAGCCTGCACTGCAAGTGGAGAAACTCATTTCTGTTTTAATGATCTTATTTATTTCTTACTAACACAAGGCACCCAATCATTTATATAACCTGCAATACTGTGAAGTTTCTTTGAGTACAGATGCAGTCACACCTCAATCTCTGCTGACACTGCAGCTTAATTTAAGAGACTGCTGAGCAAATGAACACTACACTGAAAACTTTCAAGTCCTGAGAACACAGGACTCTAAAATAAATGTTAAGCCTCTTGCAGCAGTCCAGCCTAGGAGGAACACAGGTTCAGAAGAGTTCAAGTGCCTGATTCTCAGAAAAGTGACTGACAAAACTCAGGATAAAGGTGGTGTGTGCAGCCTCTTAACAGGAAAAGAAAAGCAATGGATATCCTTGGTTACTGAAAGCACTCTTATCTACACTGAGCCCTCCTGAAAGAGCACCAAGATGTACAGGGAGGGATTTATGTATTTAATTCCTCCAGCAATCACTGCATTACTGCCTTGGTCCTTCTGGGCAGGCACTGCTGAGATCAAGGGCACAGTGACTTGCTTTTCTCACCTGATTCATGTAACATTAAAGGAATCCTACTTTCAAAATTAAGTGACAGAGTATTGACCTCCCAGAGCTCCATGTGCTGCAAACACAAGTGCAAAACAGACCTCCCAGCAGGAGCTGAGACCGTGGAAAACAAATGTTAGTGCAAGCAAAGCACACAAGGGAACTCAGTTTTCATACACATACTTTTCTTGCGGGGCTGAGATGGTGATGTGGACTGTGAAGTGGTTCCATTAGTGCCGCTCTCCTCTTCCTCTTTAGCCTCTACTTTCATTTCAGGCTTCTTTTCTTCAATTTCCATTGGCTCCTGTTTCAGTTCTGTTCCATCTGTTTCTTCTTTTGTTTGTGAAGATCCTTGTAAATCCTCCTCCACCTTAAGAAAGGACGCAACGAGAGGTACTGTTACATCTACAACCCAAACTTCAGCCACCAAAATATTAGTTTGAGACTGTTGAAGCACTTTCCATCCATGGCTTTCCTCAGGAGTTACTTTGCAGTAACGACCCTCCTCTCGCCCCTTAGCTCACCGAGTCAGACACATCATTAAGTGCTTTTATATCTATCACTGCTTTCAGTTAAGCTGTAGAGAATCTCATTTACCTCAGTCTTAGCTTCCACTTGTGTCTCACTAGTCTCTGGCTCAGTTTCTTCAGTTTTAACTTCTGATTTGCTTTCTAGCATTGGTGCATCTGGTCCTAGTTGCTGGGAATTCGTATCAGCACTAGCAACTGAGGCAGGGGTGGGGACCCTGTTATCAATACTAGCTGCTGCCTGGGATAGCTGTTGTAAAAACAGTACAAAAGAAAGACACTGCATATATAGAAATATTTGCCTTTACTAAAAATGAACAGCACAAAAGAGACATGAGATGATATTCTACAACAGTGCAGAACATGGATACAGGTCACTGTAGCCAAGTTTTGATATTACACATTTAATAACTCTGCTTTACAGAGGAGAAGCCAAGGAAGAATTCTGCCCCAAAGAGGCTTCTTTTACAGAGAAAACACCTGACCAGTAAAATACTGTACATTCCTTGAAATGTGCATTTGCCCTGGCTGTATCTTAAAAGGAAAAAAATTATGCAAATCTCAGGATCAGAAAAGATTCTGATTATGGCCAAATAGAATAACAGGCCTGTTACACCTCATCTTTCTGCACACTGCTGCCAATTTTACTTTGAGCAGTTCAGCCATTCAACCCCCCCTCCTTCACACAATGCTGAGAACATCTGAACACACACATTTTACACACCTCTAACCAACCCTCTGGTCTAAAGCAGTAGCTGCTATGGACAGCTATGGGCTCTACACATTCAGGACATGATGCTACACACAGGTGCACTCGTGGGATGTCACGACACAGGGCACAGGGGACTGGCTGGTACTTACTGGAGTGCCGGGTGGCTGTGCCTGCACAGATGTTGGCTGCTGCTGGGCTGGCTGCGGGGTTGGCACAGACTGGGGCTGGGCAGGGGTCTGTGGCTGTGGTGTCACCTGGGCCTGGGCCGCAGTCTGCCCCGTGGGGGTGCTCTGGGTCTGCGTGGCCGTGGGAACAGAACCCGGCGTTGGGGTCGGAGTTTGTCCCGAGGACGAGACCGGTGTCGATGGCTGGGTGGGTGCTGCTGGCTGAGGAGGAGTCATTCCCGGGGGGGTTTGGTGCTGGATCGGTGGCATCCCGGCAGCAGTGGACACGGCAGGCGTGGTCTGGTGCAGGGGGGGCTGGGTCACCGGGGGACACGGCAGCTGCCCGCTCTGCGGTCCCAGCATGTTCATGGAGTTGGGAAGAGCAGCACTGGGAACCTGCCCCTGCTAGGGAGAGAGAGAGAGCCTTACAGACCCTGAATTCACACTTATCCTTTCAATCACAGCCCCAGAGCCTTCTCTGACAGAATACTGTCAGGGTAAGCAGATCAGCCACAAATGCTGCTACTGCAAGTGACTGCTCCGATTTCTGTCACCGCTGACGTCAGCTCTCGAGGACCTTTCTGCCAGACACAGTTGTGCCATGCACGGCCTGCATTAATTCCACTGGCATAGAGAGGGAATCTTCACAATCCCAGTAACACAGAAACCCACAGGCAGCCTCTAAATTGTACCATTAGCTGGGCAAAGGTCAGGCTTTGACACAAAATGGTTTTGAGCAAACACCCATTTTTAGGCCAGGACTCTGAGGCAGCTCTGCTTCAGAGGGCAGGTCAACACACTTAATGCTGCTGTTGCACAGAGCAAGACTTAAGAAGAGTCTTTTTGTTTTCTTTTAAATTCTAATTAAACTGCTCAAGATGCTTGACAAAACCGGGTATTTGTTTTTCAGAGCAGCAACAATAAAGTACTCTAGATGTACTTTAACGTTGAAGTGATACATTGTACTGAAGATTGCATCAGATAACTGGTGATAAAAAAGAATACTCCATCCTCAAATGTAACTGTTACTCTTAGAAATACAATTCAGTTAATTTCCTGAGGATGAGGTTTCAAATTTAAAACACACTTCTATATTGCCTGTACAGAGGCAGTTTTATGGGACTAAGTGCATTGGGAAAAAAAGTGTTCACCACAAAGGCAGTCAACAGGGCCCATGAAACTGCAGATACTCCATCCTGAACATATTCCAAACTTGACTCGACAGAGCCCTTCATAACCTGATCTAAGTAATCTCTCAGAACTCTGGAGGTTTTAACTAGCCTAAATTACTGGGGCTCTGAGTTCAATGACAAGCCTTTCCCTCTGGAAAAGCAGATATTTTGGCATCATAAGCACAGCTGCTACTTCACAGACCACTACTGCAACAGAAAAATATTACAGGAAAAACCCAACAATTTTCTCTCCAGAAGCAGAGAAGTTAAAACAAACTTTAGAAATCTTCCCCAGCCACTTCATTATAATCTTATATTTAAAGTTAGCTACTTGGGTCCACACAGAGGCAAAACATATGTTCATAGGCATCCCATAAACTGGTTTCTGATATTTCCCCAAAAAATTTCATCAGCATGCATTTTTAAGGAATTTAAATCAGGAATTGCAGGGCGTTGCGCCCCCATTAACAGATGTCAATAAGTTATGTAAGAGCTTCTGAAGAACGCAGATGTAACCCAGGATCCCCCAAAGTTGGGGTGACTACATCAAACAGTGGATATAGAAACACAAATCAACAAATATAAGTAAGGTAAATAAATCAGAGCAAAATAATTAAGAGCAAATAAATCTTAGAGACTCCATCTCACCTGTGCCACCCCGGCCTGGGCTGTTGACTGACCCATGCCCACATTGTTCACATTCATAGCTCCAGTGGATGCTGGGAACTGGTTTTGGGGCAGGAATTGGTTCTGGGTAGGAGCCTGACCCATCATGTTGTTGGAATGAGCGCCCATCATGTTCTGTGGCTGAGGCATTCGGGAAGGAGACATTGCCATCTGAAAATTAACACCCAGATTAACTAATTACCATTTAGTATTATGGAGCAGGACAAAGGAAAATACCCTCAACGAAATCAACCAAAAGACAGGACAAAAAAATAAAAGGAAAACTGGCTTAATTACACTAACTGGAAGGGGGCATATGCCTATAACTTCAGCATCTGTTCCACAGCATTTAGGAGGCAGTTATTTTTAAACAGGTAATACTCAGTGTTAACTCTGTTTTGTTCTCTGGGGTGACAGCGAGAATCCAGGGAAACTAAAAATATTTTTGTTTTTCTAAAGAATAAAAACATGTTTTCATGTAAGAACAAAGAAGGTTTATGTACTGCAAAGACAGTAGGTGCTCTTCCACAGACTGCTCAGGATTACTGCACCTGTGGCACATGCCCCTCTAAAGGTCTGCCTGGTGTTTTTAGAACACGCAAATGCTGAAAACAAACGCCTTGCTAAAGGCCTGTCAGACTTGCTGCATTTCCATGAAATTATGGCACAGTTTGCAGCAGTGCTCTGTGACTTGGCCTTTTCAAAGGAGCTGAGGGGTGGGGTGGGCTGAGCAGGGTGCTGAGGGGGGTGCTGAGGGGGGTACGAACCGCGGGCACGGCGCCCATGTTGTTCATCTGCACCGGGTGGTTCATCGGAGACGCCGCCCGCGGTCCCAGCGGTGCTTGGGGCATCTGTACATTCCCTATGGACATGGGGTTAAACTGATTCATTCCTGCAAATGCACCCCCAAAACAACTCATTAGGAACAAGTCAGCAGAATTTATGGAGCTATATTCTACTATAAAGTTAACAGTTATTATAACTGAAATTTGACTGCCCTACGCTTTATCTCTTTAGTTACTTGACTTAACAGACAAATCAGGATGCAAGAAGTATTTAGAACAATACTAGTCAGGGTGAAATACAATTTTTGGTGTCTAAAAAAAAAATTAAATGCAAAAGATGAAGAGTAGATGATCTGCAGAGACAGGATGCTATTTATAGATAATACCTTAGGATGGTTTCTTAAAATCAGGCATTTGCTTTGAAACAGCAATGTCTTATTCAGGGCTCACTGAAATGGTTGAAGTAAATAGGATAAAAATACATATTGTACATATGAAGGCAACTCCAAGCCTCAAATCAGGACAAAAGCTGGCAAAATGCTTTAACAAGGGTTGTGCTTTATATACAAAACATTAAATCCCTCCAAAAAACTTGTCTAAAGCTGTAATTATGGGGCTATACTTGCTATCAACTTGTTCAAAATTCTAATGAATTTTAAAAGGATTTAACTTCCCCAGGACATTTCAACATAAGTTTTGACTTAGTACTAACTCTGAACCAAGAAATAAAATAGCTGAGGACACTTTTGTGAAGGAAGTTGAAGCACCTAAAAGTCATGGGCTTATATTTTTCGGAAAAAAACCACCCATGAGCTCACAGCAGCCTCAATGAGTAATGACAAGTGCTGTGAACAAGCTCCAAGGCTTTTTTAGATGCACTTTCCATCAGAAACCAAGAAAGGGTATCATTAGTTACACAGATTTTAGGACTAATGTGCTGTGTTTCCAGCTACAGGTGTATTTTTGGCTAATTAACTGATGAAAACACGCCAAAATCCTTCCCCCTTTACAGTGTTTTAAAAGAGGATATCCACAGCATTCTTGCTTGAGCTGTCCTCTCTTTGGAAGCACTGAATTAATTCCCAATCCCCAGCAAAGTGCTGGACACTTACTGTTAACACTGCACTGACACACAAAGCAATGACAAAGAATGATGCTGAAAAAGGGCAGACCCAGTAGTTCCTCCATCCCAACACCAAAAAAACCCCAACATAACATCAGCTTTCCCCCCCAACAATTATTGTGAGCCCACAAATTGCACTTAAAGAGGAGAACAGATACCTTGAGAAACCTGCATCCGACTGATAGGCACGGTTGGCATGGACATAGGCCCATCTGCAACACAACACGAGAATGGTCAGCAAAACCAATTTTCAACACAGCCTCAGGATTTAGCTTTTTTGAGTCCAAAGACTCCTGAGAAGCAGAGGCAGCTCCAGCAGCACTTACTGGGTGGCCTGACGGGCTGTGCCTGGCCCATGGCAGCAGCCACCTGGGGAATCCCTGGGGGCTGGGGCCCGGGGGTCTGTAAGGCTGGTTGGTTCCCCAGCATCCCTTGTTTATGGAGACGAGACCTCCGCTTCTCTTCGAGCTCCTTTTGTATCTTATAGATTTTCTCTGCTAATAAATGATAGTATTCATCCTAAAAGGGGAACAAAAAAAAAAAGAGTTAGCAGAAGCAGCAAAACTCATTCAGTCTACTTGAACAGCATCATCTGGTTTTAAGTTGGGGTTTTTGTTTTGTTTTTTAACCTGCCTAATTGAAAGAAATATTTATTTTCAGACTCCTGTTAAATTAAGACAGCCTTAATGCTTCTTTAATGCAGAAAAGGGGAAAAAAAGCTTCCAGAAATCATACTTGTTTTATGGCTACCCTTCATACCTACTCTGAGTAAATTAGCAGATAAAGGAGAAGGCTGGAGGTTCTCCATTACCTCAGCAAAACCCAGGAAGCTGTGATTTAGTTTCTAAGTGTTAATGATTTTTAAATGTTATTTTCATAATAAACATTACCACTAATCCACAGACAAAAGAAAAAGATATTCCCAGCACACTGTTACACTGAATAAACTTCCAAGAGACAGATGTTAAGGACAGATCAATTTTTACATAAAGAAAGGAACTGCTCTTTTCCTAAAGAGTCTATCAACAATCATGGCAAGGGATAAACAAAACCAGACAAAACCTCAAAGGAATGGAGAAAAATTGAGTGAAAAATAGTCCACAGGCACAGATAAGTAAACACCACATCTGTACAACATGAAAAATCCATTTTACTCAACCCCCACTGACAACAGATCCAATAAGACAGTCATAGTACACACCACGTAGACAACTTGGCTTGTCAGGAATTGCTGGACACACATCTGCCAAGTGCATGAGATTATGCACCTGTTAAAGGCAAAAACCTTGCACAAACCCTCAAGACTACATTAATTCTGTGGGGTCACCATGCTCTTAGAATCCAGGGTTACATGGAGCACAGGCTGAGTGATGCTTGCCCACAATCATTTTGCTTTTATTCAATTTTCATCGAAACCAGAATTTGTTATTACAGCAGGATTGAATTAATTTCAGAAAACTTAATATGAGATAGGTATTCCTCAGCAGCCTTGCTGAGGAAATCCAGTCATGAAAAACAAAGCTTTGTTTTCTAGGTCACTTCTCTCCTCAGAGTTTCTCAAAAATCAGTGCAGACACTTTCTGCTGTCCAGTTTAAAAGCTTTAAAGCCCCTCCCCTTCTGCTGCTCAAGCCACTCCAGTTGTAACTTTCTATTTGTAAATTTGATATTGTGCTGCTTTCCCACTGCAAAGATGCCTGAAAAGGCTGTGTTCACAAGCAGCACACACTGCTAGAACAGCATTAAGCTCCTTCCAATGACTCTTACTAATATGTTTTTTGGTGTCAAAGTAGAACGGAAGCTCCTCAAAAAGAAGGATGTAATTCCTCACGGCATAGTCAACACATTCTGAATTACTCCCTTCTTCCAAGTTTGCTGCTTGGAGCCAAATACATTAGATGAATTCCAATAACAGAAACTTCTGGCCATGAGGCTCTGACAGCTGTTTTGAGGGGTGAGGAGAAGATACTTCTAGGTGTTTGTCTGTCAGAAGGCATTTAATTTTACAGTCGGGAGTTTACTATGCTATTCCTTACTGAGAAGGTATTTAGACACCCAGCTGTGACCATGAAATCCTCCTTCTGTCTAAAACTGGTCTCTAAAGCTGCCAGAGTAACCAAGTGTGAGCACACCCAAGTCTTCCTTGTAAACAACCTCTTGGGAGCTGCAAGGAGGATACAGTGTGGTCACTGACACAGCAGCAGCACTGTAAGTATGGCCATTGCCTATTTACCCCATGGAAATAAAAGTTGCATTTCCATCTCCAGCTCTTCTGGGAGATGGGCTCAGAGGGGCAGAAGTGTCTGACTGGATCATCTGATTATCACCTGAAATGCCACTGACTACTCTCTTTAGATCCTCCTCCCTTGCTTAAGAAAGGATCTCAAGTTTCTGATCAGGTAGGATCTCACTGGCTGTTACTGCTGGCAAGAGCAATGTTGTCTTTTCCCAATGAAAACTTTCGGGGAGTGGTTCCTTTAGGGTAGAATTACCACCATGTCATATCCTCAGCCTGTCAATCAACAGGGCTTTGCTCTCTCCAGGTAAGAGAGATTTAAACTGACATCTCTGTGCAGACAGAGCAAAAATCACGAAGTACAACAGGAATTCTGTTTTTTTTCCCATCCACAAAGCAGGCAAACTGACTTCTTATGTCTTAGCCCAACCACTCCTGGTGCTGCAGAGTAGAGGACAACTAATTCCATCAGTACAGGTGGAAGGTAAGCAGTAGAACAGCACTGGGTCCTAGAGAAAACCTCCAGTGGTAAAGAGGCACTAACAAAATTTTAAAACTACTGCTTACACAGAAATCCAAAAAGGAATTCAGTAAGGAATTCAGTCAGTAAGGGAAGCATCAAGTACTGCAAGCTGTGCTCCAAGCTTTCTGCAGGTCAACTGCACTTTCAGGAGGATGCAAGTAGGGATGGAGGTGATGGTGTCTGGAGCTGAGGGGGGTGAATTAGCTCGGAGTGACATGAAACACATGGCTCAGGACTACACAAACACTGTCACAGACTGAAAACATGACTTTGCTCATGAAGAGGGCAGATAAATGATTCTCTGTGGTTTTCTTTACACTTCTAAGATTTGTGATGCTACTGTTCTTTAACGTGTTGGACTGAAGCAACATACCCTACTGTTAGCAGATTCATACATATCTCCTTCCACTTTCCTGGCATAAGCCACCAAGTTCTCCATGCGGCGATCCTTCAGTGCTGCTGGATCAGGAGTGGGGAAGATGGCTTGGACACTGCAAGGAAGGAGGAACAATAATAGAAAAAAATCCTCAGAAAAACCCCAAAATGAATACATTTTAATTTATGATAATCACCCTGGATATTCCCTTACACACCAGCTATGTAAAAACATATCAAAATGGTTTAAAAAATTTTTTTACTATTTCGTCCAAGATTAAAGCAAATCTAGTGATGAAAATAAAGTGAGGTTTAACAGTCTGGAGTCTAAATAACTGTTCACCACAGCAGAGCAAATTGACTAGGAATAGAAACTAATTCCATGCCCATTCCTTAATGAGCACAAAGAACAAAGTGAAGAGAAGGGTTAAAGGCAACAACTCATCTGGAGTGGCCTAGTGCCTGAGAACCACTAATGGTAACTTTTTTTCAGCTTAATAGTAGAACTACTGTATTGAAATTATTTAAAAACATTGAGGAAGAAGGCAGCCTTGGTGAATACTTACAGTTTATGCACTAAATGATTGCGCAGGTCCTGAGTGACATGTTCATGCCATGCTTTCCTTACCCCGGTACTCGAAGGAGGTGCAGCCGTTGGCATTGAGCTGAGGTTTCCAACATTGCCAGAATTTGTGCCATCATTCATTAGTGGGCTAAAATAAAAAGAAAAAGGACTGTTAGAGTACCAGAATGCAGAGTTTTGTCACAGGTTTGATGCCTGAAGTAATCTTTGAATTGTTGCTTTCATCACTTCTAGCTATTGCATCAAACATTCTCTTAAGTGAAATTTTGGCATCAACAAACTGCAACCCCTGAAGCAGCAAAGCTCAGGAGTTTACAAGGCACATTCACAGTGTGAATGGTAAAGAATCACAACTATGAACTTAAAAATACAAATTATTCTTCCTTTGGGACTTCATTTAAAACTACTAAATACTGTGGGGCTCTCAGGAGGCACAAAGTGGCAGCTCTGGAACTGAAACAGGAAAGAAGAGCAGAGCTGTACACGTGACTGACCATCTCCATGCCAATACAATCAGTTTTTAAAGCATTCATAAGCATGTCAATAAATGTTTAATTGAGCAAGAATGAAAATGTGTGCATTACTTATTTGTCCCAAGGGATGTTGGAAGAGCAGTTTCAGAAATTAGACCCGGTTGCTGGTCTGTTGTTATTCCTCCTGCGGGAAGGTTCATCTGGTTGGCTCCTTTGGGACAAAATTAAATATCATTGGTACACAGGTCACAATTTTGACAATAATATGACAAAACTACACATTGCTGACCTACCTGGCTAACAAAAGAAGCAATTTATCAGGTTAGGTATTTTTATAGTAGTACCTGTTGTACTGCACATACATGGCTGTTTAAGTTACTTTCAGTCTGAACTACAAAAATGAGTCTATTAAAATTTAAATTCATATACTCTTAAGATTAGATCAATAAGCTATAAAGAAGGTAATACTAGCAGTTAAGATGCAAAAAAAAAAGGTAGTTTTTGATACAGAATTGTCTGTTTCAACAGCTGACAATTGTTAAACCAAAATCCTTCAGCAATTCTGTCTCATCACCTCAGAGATTTAGCTATGGGCTATATTTTAAAAGAAACTGAAACTCCTGCTATTTGGCAAAAGGGCTATATTCAAAACTTTCTAATATTCAAATGTAAATGAATGGCAGTGTATATAAACAGTATATTTTTAACTTACTAAACAACACGAACAGACAGTTACTACTCTGACCAAACAAAATACCAGACTATCCTAAAAATTCAACATCAGTTATTTTAACATTTTTTTTCTTGGTCTCTTCTCCACCTACCCAGTGCATTAATGGTCCTCATTTGCTGGTGAGCCTGAGGCTGTGCTGGCTGCTGGCCTTGGACCTGGGGCTGCAGCTGTGTTTGGGGCTGGTTGCCATATGGCAGCCCAAGGGCAGCGTAGGCTCGTTGCATGGAGCTGGGGTCGATTGGATTGGGATTGCTTAGCGATGGAGTGTTCTGCTGGCCTGTGCCAACAGAACCAATGGAATTCTGGATTCCACCAGCTGGAGACCCTAAAAGGGCTAGAGAAAAGAGAAAGGATAAGAGAAAATTAAAACTCGATGAGGATAAGGAGTAAAACCAGTCATGCCAAGAGTCACCAGAACATGCACATATTCTATGGTACAGACATTTTTCTGCCAGAGGACAGAACAACACCCGAGATGCCAAGTGGGAAAACTCAGCCTTTGATTCTACAGGACAGAACCCACCCTGGCTATTAATCCATGCAGTCTAAAGAGAAGTGCTGTAAATTTCAGGCAGATAAGCCCATAATTACTTGTAATAGATATATAGTATAGGCTCCTATACAAGGCTAAATAGGATTTTCATGCTTGGGGACAGTAAACTAAGGGGAAAAAAATTTAATTCCTCTACTTCCCTCTTTCCCATCAATCCCATTTTAGGTCAAAATATCTGGCTCCAGAACAGAGATCCTGAGTTCAGCAGAAACACTGTGTCCTTGGACACAAAGGTAATACTGAAGATCTGTTGGTAGAAATTTTCATTGCGAGCAGTCACCAGATGAATCCTCTGAAGGCCAAACTACCTTAAACCCCAAGTTACTCAGATATATTAAAAACCCTGATGAGTTTCAGACTGTACTGGCAAAATCTAAAATAAGTTGGAGAGTCAGAAAGGGGTGCAACGCTGGTAAATAATTTAGATAATGTTTAGGTATTCATTAACCTATATGGCTACCTCAATCAACCAACCTCTCCCACCACACAGATGTATGGAAGAGTCATTTGCATTGTAGACAGGAAATGGAAACAACAGGGTAAAGCAGTATTTACTTAATCCAGAAATGAGTAAAATTTTGCTTTCTGGTTCTCATTTTAGCTGCCATTCTAAGTAATACCATGTTCCATTGTGAATGACCCATGGAGTATGGGTCATTCACAAATGCACAAAGACACTGCATTTTGATAACCAAGACTCTGGTAGAAGTAACACTTCCTTCACATTTTCCCCCTCAAGTAATTAAGTACGTAATGTGCATTACAAATGTGTGAGCTAAACTTAGCAACAGTAATGGCTCTTAATATAGGCAACAATAACTGTTTTATGGAAATATTAGGAGGGTCACGTGTTTAGATAAAAAAGGCATGAAAACAAGCCTTCTGAGACATTAACAGCATTATCCAGGCTTTCTTAAATCCTTACCCACTATGGAAACTGAATCACTGAAAGAGATATACAGAGAAAAGAGATTCCACCCAAGAGAAAACACACACGTTGCAGAGTCCAGACTTTTCCCTCTCCAGATGAGAAATCAATTTATCTCATTTGCCAAAGAACTACTAATAAATACTCAGATATCTCCCTCTCCTGAATAAGCAGCCCCACAAAAACCATCCTTTTTTTCCCCCAAAGGACAATCCACAGTGTTTTAAAAGCTGGGATTACCATGGAAATTAAGACTTATGTATACTTACACTCTGTGGACACACTCACAATAAATTTTGAACTCACTGATCACTTTCAAGAGAATTTAAAAACTAAGACAGAAGCTGATTAAGATCCTATCAGCTTAATTAAAAAGAAAAAAAAAAAGAGCAACTATATGAATTCCTCATTGGATTTGCATGTACTACTGTGGAATCACACAATCTAGGAGAAAGATGCCTCTACACTACTGCAAGCCAAGGAATAGGAAGATTAAATAGCACAAAACTTGTGGCATCCTGGAATTCAAAAGGCTTCAGAGGCTGCTGTGACAGCACAGATTGATTCAGGAGCTAATAGGAATTCCAGCTTGTTAGAGGATGATATTCCACCAGAAAAACTAGGACAAAACACTCCCAATCTGCTTTCAGTGCTGGCTGGAAGTGTGGAGATGGCAGAATGCCCACAGGTGATGCCAATATTGGGAACCAGAGAAAGGCTTCTGGCCATCCCACTGAGGAGAGCCCAGCCTTCCACCATCCCTCGTGTTCTCCTGGGGAAAAAAACACTGATTGTCTGAGGCTACAAGCTTGGCTTGAAGCTCACTTGGAGAAGTCCAGCACCTCCAGCCCACGGCTCTGGGCTGAGCTTTGGCAGCAGCATCAGTTACTACAAAGCACAAGTTCAGCCCTTGTGTTAGAACAGTTTTAGACAGTTTAAGATTTGGCCTCAGCTTTTCTACACTTCACAACTCAATAGGATCCTGTTCTGTGTATTTCCCAACACCAGGAATCTGTTTTTGAAGTAGTTTTTCTTGTCTGTTTGTTCGCTGGTTTTACATGAAGGCATGACATTATCTGTCAAACAAGAAGATGGAGGCAGAAAGTATTAAATTTCCACTCTGGAGAAACCCAAGTGCAAATGCTGTTCCTTCTGTGACAGATACTGCAGGAAATAAAGTCAACTAAAACAAATACAGCCCTGGAACAAACCCATTAGGCCACTGCTACGTGAAGCAATGTCTGCTGCAATTGACTTTTCTTAACCGATGCTTTGGACATTGAGGAGCCGATGACAGAAGTTGCAAGTGTGAAGTGAACTCTGTAACTCACATTCTAAGTGTTGTAAAGACAACTGGCTCTGTGTGTCCCAGTGTTACAGTGTCACTTGTGCTTATCTACCTGGGGAGGGAAGGTTCAAACAAGCACAAGTTAAGCAGCCCCAGAACTTCCTGAGCAGCCCCGGTGACATCCCAATGCCCCAGAAGGCATCAAAACCATCAAACAGCATCTGACCTGCAGAATTCCTGTCTCAGGTAATGCTGTCTAATGACACTGCACTCCTGATTTCTACAGGGAAACCCCTCCAGCTAATTAAAATTTATTTTAAACACAGATCCCTAATGCTATTTTAAGTATGAATGCCCAGAACTTCTCTAACCTGGCCACTCCAGTGAATGTGTTAAATTATTTTTGAGAATTTTAAATTTCTAAACTCTAAGGATTAGATCAATAAGCTAGAAAGAAGGTAATGCAAACAAATAAGAAGCAAAAAGAAAGTAGCATTTGAGACAGAATTGTCTGTTAGAACAGCTGGCAGTTGTTAAACCAAAATCCTTCAGCAATTCTGTCTCATCACTTCAGACAACAAGCTATGAGCTGGTTTAAATTTAGCCACGCTGGTTTAAATATTTGGTTTTGCTTCCAAATTCTTTAATTGAGACTTGTTCTGTTCTGCAACTCCTCACTCTGCTCATTTCAAAGAGGATGGAGCAAAATTTGTGCTGGTGCCCTTGACTCACCTCAGCGCTAGGCATTAGGCAGGTACATGAAGGTAAGTGTACACAATCATTTAATTAAAGGCTGTATCTTGAATCAAATCATGGGGTGAAGATTTTATGAGGAACTTGAAGCAGGAAGTGCCAGTTTTAAACTTCAGCACCAATTTTAAACTTCAGCACCAATGCCATTTTAATTTTTATTGAAGTTAAGCATTAAATCATAAGCCTTCAGTACAGCACTGTATCAGTCAATCAGTGGAACTCTTTAATCCATGGACTAAGCAGCCATCATGTGGCTCCATGGGATAACTGATGGGTCACCATTATATGATTTCCAGCAATTGAAAAAACAAGAGACATGTTTTGTTTGTAGATCTTACAGTTACTGACAGCAAGACTTGAACGAGCTGGGTTTCATTTGTTTTCATAGGAAACAGGCTCCACTGAAGAAGTTGCTGCCTCCTCCTCTTGGACACATTTCCCTGTGCATGGATGCACTCACTCCTTCCTTCTCTGCAAAGGATTGGTTCCCAAATCCTCTACAGCCAGGTCCTCTTCCATTTTCTGCCTCTATTCAATAACCTGTTACCTCAGCCAGCTACATCCTGGTCCCTACTTCCACTTCCCTCATCAGACTCCTACTCCTTCATCCCTGACTTCACATACTCCATAATTTCTGTCTCCATCTTCTCTAAAATCACACTTTTAGGTGAGGATTAACTGTCTCAAGTTTAATCCTTCTTAATCCAGCTTTCTCCTTGCTGCATTTTCTTTAAAATTTTCCTACAAGGAAAGTTACAGAGGAGACCAGCTTCAAGTTCACAACTGCACTTTCCAGCCTCAATCATCTGAGCATGGATCCCAGGGGTTTTCCAGCGTCCCCTGATCCTGGAATGACGCACACCAAGCGCTGCATGGGGGTGGCCCAGGACATAACAAATGGGAGCAGCTCCAGGAGCTGGGGCACAACATTACCTGCCCAGGCCAGGAATGGAAGAATTAAGGAGGTCAAGCATGTGCATGACAAGATGAATCTTCAAAAAAAAATAATTGACAGAGCTAGGAAATATATCAACAACTGTTTGCAAAATTTTGTAGCTCATATTGTGGTGGGCCCAGCAGGGAGCAAGAAGTACTTCCTAACAAAAACAAGCCTTCGACCCCAAAATATTTCAACTAAATTTCAAGCCATTACTTCAAAACACAGGAGTCACCTGCTTATTCAAAAGAAAAGCTTAATGTCTTACCATGTGCAAAATAATATTTATTTTCCAGTTTCCCCTGCCCCCTCAGAAGTAAATAGGACACTCAGTAAGAACCATGTGGAACAGAAAGAATTTTAAATTTGTCCCAGTATGTCCTTTTAACAAGTCAGGTCACTATCAAGCATTATAGTAAAATATAGTTCAAGACTGCTTTAAAATAAATAAAAAAGGCAATACAAAGGAAACCTGGTACAATGTTCTCTGCAAAAAACCTCAACACTGAAAGACCTGTACAGAAACAGCTCCATGGAAATAACCTAAACCCCAGGACTTTCCAGGACTTGCAGATCCCCAAGGGGGAGGAACAGAAAGCTACAAAAGCATAGGAATGGTTGTGCATGGAAGTGAGGCACCACACTGCAGTGGTTCAGCAGTGCACAACTGCAGAATGTTCTAAAAGGTGGGGACCCCCTGAAGGAGCTGCTTGAAAGCCCAGCATGGACACACCAGGACTGAAATAACAACAGGAAAACAGGGATGGGCACAGAAGAGAGGGTTTGGGACTCTCTGTAAGGAAGGCAGCCCGACAACAGGAGGAGGATCACTGCACTGCTCATTCCTTTTTCCCTTTCTGAATGTTCTCTGTATTCTGCCAAATGCAGACTCCCTCCTCCCAGTTTACTAGAAGCTACTATGATTTCTTCTCAAAAGAGACAGCATTTTCTTCCAGTCTGAAGCTACCCAACTCTGGTTAGTTTTCACCTGAGCACGCACAATGTTTTAAAATGTGCATGTTAATGTAAATCTCTTCACAAACCTTCCTGAATGCTCCAAAAGGGGTATCTTTTATTATATATATGTATCTTTTATTACATATACGTAAATAAATACTTTTAGCGTTCCTCTTTCACCTTCCAATAAACCATGAGGTGTTACAAGTATGACTCAGAGACATAATCCAGGACAAAGAACCCTGCACCACTGGATTATTGATTAACTGAATAGAAGGAGTTTTCATATTTATCTCCCTCCATATGCAACAAGAGAGACAAATTCTACACTTATCCACTACAGTTCTGCTGCAGTCAGACAATATCCTATTTGATCCCATAGCAAAATTATTTTTAAGGACTGTTTACATTCAAGGTTTTGTTCTCTTTTGATCAGCTGTATGAACAACAAAACAAATAGTGCACAAACCACTTTTGTACAGCAGCTTGTATTGAAAAATACAATTCTGTTCTGGTAGATGTTGTTAGCACTTTGATAACAACTGTGTAATAAGGATGTGAAGCACAAATGGACCATGTCATATTAAAAAGCAAAGCCTTCAACACACTTTTCAAGGGCCAAACAGCTAATCACTTGCAACAAATTACCACTTTCAAAGCACAAGATGTATCTTGTTCATCAAGGAGAGGTTTGGTAAAATGAAAACAAAATCCTGACCTCCAAGTAGCTCTATAGTTGTAATTTCTTCAGTTTTGGAGGAGGAAAACCCCTCCTAAAACCATAAAGAGAACATGCTCAATGGATAATTTCGATCGTTTTAGCAGCTACTCTCCCCCCTGCCTTAAATCCCACCTAACCTAGGAGCAACTCTCCATCCTCCAACGTTTACTGGTGTTCCCCCACTGCAGTCTCAGCTTAACTGGAAATCAGCAGAATGCTTCCAATCCAATTCCAATGTACAAACTTTGCAAGTCCTGCAGCTATTTTCCACTTCTTAACCCTCATTTAAATACACTTAGGCATAACATTACCTAAGACTTCTAGAACTTTACATCGATGCTGTAAAATGTTCCACCCTGGCATCTTTTCAAAGGACTTGATGAGAAGCAAACCTACCAACATAAATTCAGATTTTCTGTTTCAGAGTAAGTGGGAAGAAGAAATAAACTACAAATGGATTGGCCCCAAGGATCAGGAACAGCTCAGCTATTATAAAATCCAGGCATGATTTGCAGAACTTCAGCTAATCCATACCAGTGTTAAATACACTTAATGACTAAGACACCCAAAACTTTTTGCATGAGTGAATTATTTTTTCAAACATTTTTGATTATTTTAAATCATTAGCGTATTGATTAGAGTTGTTTCTAGCAGCAAGAAAAACAATCAAGTTGCTTATCTCCTCCCCAAGCCCCCACCTACATCCAAAACTGCCTCCTAACTGGAATCTATTGACCTGCCTCACAATGAAACACCAGTTAGAAGTTGCCACACCCTTTAAAAAAGATATATGCTTGAGCTCAGACTTTCCCAATTATTGTGTGTTTAAGTAATAAATTGCATTCAGTGATCAGAAATGGGAGTTCACTGGTATATTTATCCTCACAGAAGATTGTCAACAGCTACAAAGTTTGCCGGGACATTGTCAAAAGTTTATTCCTCCACTGCACACACGATCAACTTTGGTTTAACAGTTTTAGTGTTTTAGAAGTACTTACGTTGTTGGTTTCTTTTGTCACTGGCATTTTTCAGAGGAAGGCACACGGGACAGTCGTGCCGAGTACAATTCTTCCAGTGGGAGATGATTTGTCTCGAAGATGCACAATGAGCAACTGCAGCAAGGGAAAGCAACAGTTAAGAGTCACTCCTTGGTTAATTGGTTTTGAATTATTTCATTTTTTAGAGCAACTCTATTCTTCAACTGGTTTTGAATTATTTCATTTTTCAGAGTAACTCTGTTCTTCAACTGGTTTTGAATTATTTCATTTTTAGAGCAATTCTATTCTTCAGCTGGTTTTGAATTTCATTTTTTAGAGTAACTCTACTCTTTCCTTCACAAGCAATACTAAAACCGCAAACAATTAATTTTTTTTTGTGATCCACCAGCAAATGAAGGAAACTAGTACTAAAATTTAAAAACAAAGACATGGTGGACACTACACCCTCCTTATACAATGGAGATGAAAAGGATGCTTGCAAGGCTACACTGGCACCTTCCTACCTCCAAAAGGCAAATATTGCAATACTGTACCTACAACTAAACACAACTAAAATGTCTGGTGATCAAAGTGCAAATGAAGGAAACTAGTACTAAAATTTCAGATGGAGACATGGTGGATATCACACGTCATATAACAGAGGAGATGAAGAAGATGCTCGCAGGGCTATGTCACTGTTGTAACGCGGACACGTAGAAAAACCACACGGAGTCCAGGGTCAGTAGGAATGGTGGCAAGGCCCGTTAAATGGCTTTTTCCTGAGGTTTTATATGTTAGTTCACAAAAGTGAGTTAAATGGCATAAAGTAATTGGTTCTCTGGCCATCCGCTCCTTGAGGGGGTTGGCCCAACTCTAACACGTCTGTTCATAAGTGTTTTTCTAGTTGAAGCCATAACAATCCAGCAAAAACAAGTTGCAGGTGTGGATATTGATAAAACTGGTAACTTTTTTTTGTTAGCTTGCATGGGAAAGACAGAGTTCTCACAAAATGCTAGAGAGCTGAAGAAATTCGCTGCTAAAGCTCTTCCAGCATCTACAGGGCTACACTGGTACAATCCTTCTTGAGGAGGGCAAACATTTCACTCTGTTTTCTAAAGCAGCAGCTGCAGAGAAATGAGAGCTGCAAGCAGTTTAACCACAGAGCCAGTTCTGGCACTCCCTTGTGCCAGGCACAGGGACCCTCTGGGCAAGAAGAGAAAGGCTGGGGACAGAGAGAGCAGAGAGGTCTCACCTTGGCAGGCCTTGCCAGCCTGGCAGTGCGTCATGTGGTTGAGGACGTTCTTCATGGTGCGGCAGTGCGGGAGGGCGCAGGCGCGCACCTCGCCGTTGGCCTGCTCGCGCCGCTGACACTTGTGAGCGTGGAGCAGCAAAACCAGCTGCTGCTGGATCAGTTTGCGCTTCTCGGGGTCTGCTGTGGGCCCAGTGGCCATGGCCTGCGTCGGGACGATTCCCACTTGCTGGACTTGGGTTTGCATCTGGGACTGAGAGAAAAGAGGAGAGCTCAGCCTTGTGCCTGTGAGCTGCAGTTCTGATCTTAGCCTCGTACAATGATTTGAGCATCACAAAACTGTTCAATGGAGCTGCAAGGGTTATTGCACCACTCCCTGCAGCATTCTCAAACATTTCTAATGCTGAAACAACATGAATGTATTGAGAGTTTCCTCTGTTAAAACACTAACACAAACAAGAGTTTAAATAACGAGCCATTCAAAATACTGCTTACTAGAGAGACTGTAATTCCAGCAGCAATGAGCTCTCACTACACTCAGAGGTGGAATTCTTTATGGTCCCTTCAAACCTACACCAATCTATGATTCTATGAATTCAAGCTGGTTTGGTATTGTAATTTCATAATGTAGGTTATATTTTCATATTACAGGTTTTATACACTTCAATCCTAGTTTCTTGTCCCTAACAAAAAGAGAAGTCCAATGGGAGAAGAGTCAAAATTCTATGACTGTCTCCACATATTACAGCAAAAGGTGGAGCTGATTTTCCAAGCCTAAGTTAGTCCTTTGTGTCTCCAAGAGATATTCCTTCTACAGAGAAAATTGCCAGGGCAAGCTGTATATAGTTTTCTCCTAGTAAGGGTCACCTAAATGTGTTCCATTATGGCTACTGAAGAGAATGAGAGTTACCACAGGGTGACACTGGGTTGTATGAGCTTTGAAATCCAATGTGTTACTACCACCTATTCTTTAGGGACAAACTTCTGCACCAAGGCCTGAGCTCTGCCTGACAGCTGCAAACCCACAGAGCTCTTCAGTCTAAGGCACAGCTCGTAACAGTGCAGAAGAGAAGCAGCCTCTTCAACATGTCAATTATTCAGATTAAGCAGCTTTTCTACCTTCCCAGACAAATGTAGAAACCCGACTTTCAAAATTAAACATATCCACAGCTTGCAATGAGTTCCCTAGCAGGAACAGATATGGGACTGCAAAAGTGCTGAAATCCCTATGATTTGCAGCCTAAATTAATCTCATGGACAAACAAGCAACTGTCCCAAAGAATCACTTTGATTATGCACTGTGAAAATAGGTTACCACAGGAAAGCTTACCAAATTCCAAGCTACCTAAGGAAAAGCAGCCATTAAAAACACTTATAAATAGAATATAGGAACGTTAGGATTATACTGGCTGGGTAACAGAGGAAATAGCTCAATGCTGTCTGCAGAACTACTGACCAAAGCCTGCATATCACATTTAAAGAAAATCAGGTTTAAATGACAGCATACACCATTTGTAGCCCACTCTACTTCTGACCTTTGAGAAGGATTCCCCAGGAAATTCCATAGCCCACAAAAAACCTAATTTTCTTAGACCAACAAAAGGTTCCCTGCACAAGTTCTCCCTACTCCAGTAGCAAGCTTTGTCCCTGCACATTAGGTTTTGGAGCTTGCTTTTCTTCTGGGGAATGAAGCACACAAGATCAGGTAGAAAACACCATGTCTGGTATTTGATGGAGGAAGTGGGGACTCTGCCACTTGATAATGACTATAGTAAGTCTCAAACAAAGAGGAATTGCTGCATCTGTTTGTCTTGGGCTTTCAAGAGAAAGAACAATAAAAGGAATAAGGGGGTGAATGAAGGAAACCCATGAACATCTGCTGCCAGTGCATGCAGCTGAAATTCAGTCTTTCATTTCTCCTGTGAACAAATCCACAGAGCAGAGGTTTTGCTGAAACAATTCTTGGGTCACAAATAGGAAACAATTAGTTCAGCTAATCTGCAGAAAAATACAGGGATCATGCCAAAGAAAATCTTGTTGGAAGCAATGCTTTCATCCCAGTCAAAGAATTGTTTCCCAAGCCAAGTCCTCCTTTTGTTACTACCCTTCCAGTTAACAGACACAACTGCAGCTGTATCAGCACAGATGCCCTGACCCAAAAGGGTTTCTTGAAGACTGAGCAACAAAAAAGCAGAACTGCAGAGTATCAGTAGTTTGAAGAACAAAGCAGCCTCAGTCCAGATCAGTGTGTCTGCAGGTAGGCACAAAACCCCCTCACGATATAAAGCTTACTGTTTGACAGTGCTCTTGCTGAAACAGGAAGATCAGGCACTTCTGGACCAGCAATTAAAATAAATCATTCAATAGTCAGATAAACAAGGCAAAAAAGAGTTTTGCTTCTCCTGCCACTTGCTCCACCATCAACAGAGCAAACGGATCAGGGGCTGGAAATCTTCTAAAACCTCTGACAGAGATGGGAATGTCAATATATGATTTTCTAGAAACTGACTTACACACATTTCTATGGGTCAAGGCAGCTATTAATACCCTTGAAAATTATGGATACTCATTTAGAGAGGAAGATGGCTCTGCCCTGTCCCTACCCTGAATGGCAAAAGCTTCGTGCACGTCCAGGCACAGATGCACAAGTATCTTGTAGTCACGGACTTGGATGGACTCAAAGTTCCCTGGTGGTTTTACTTTACTGAGGTGACCAGCAATTCTCTATATTTTTATGTATTTATATTCAAAACCACTCAACATTGTCAAGATGGAACACTATGTACCTTCTCTTATAAAAATAGGCAGCAATCTCAGCAGCAGTGGCAATCTTACAGCAGGTAAACAATACAGTTCAGAACTCTGCCTCAGTTCCACTCTATGGAGCATTATGTTTTTAAAATACTTTTCTTTCTTCCATGTTTTTTCATCTTCCCTGATAGAAGAATGTGACTTTCACTGTATGAGGACAAATCCTGTGTTTAAAAAGAGCCTTTTAGTTCTTTAAGAGGGGTTTGCAATCACCAGCAGATCTCAGTGAGGCTTTTAAGAATCCACTGCCACAAATCCCACCCAGGTACATTAAGGTGAAACACTCCAAAGTTCCCTTCCAACCACAGGCCTAAAGTGTGATCCTGAGGGTCACTTCCAGAGAAGCAATAGCATAAAGTGGATGCACACATGAACTGTAAATCTCAAAGAACTTCTAATGAGCAACATTTCTACCTGAATTAAGTGTTCATAGTGCGATCGACTCCAATAATGAGTATTCCAATCCAAAAGATTTAAAGAAGTCCTTCCTGCCCACAGGATTTGCAGGAATGCTCTAGTAAGTGCTGAACCAGCTCTGAACATCCCAGGGAGCATCATTCTGTCCCAAAACTGAAGGAGAGCTCAAGCAGCAGCTATTGGGTGGCACCAAGGCCTCCCCAGTGCAGTCACTCGATGACCAGAGCTTCACTGGGAAAGTGACACAGAACCAGTTTCACTTCTTGCAATTCACGTGGATGGCAGGCATGGGATGAGCAGCCTGGTCCTATCCAAACAGGAAGGATTCTTCTGACACCAGGAACACCAGGGTCAGCTTTGGCCCCAGAGGCTGGAGGCTCACACATTAACAAAGGGGCTGGGATGAGCACTACAAGCAAAATCATTTGCATTTGTGCCCCAAAGCCCTGCAGTGCTTCACTTCCTCACCCAAGGAGCAGGAGGAATCAGAATCTGAGTCTGAATGGTGGGCAGAAGACTCCACAGGATAGGAAAAAAAGCTTCCTGAACTGGACACAGCCTCAGAAAGCCATCCTGCTGTCTGGTGGGAGAGGAGTGATGTCAGCCTATAGCACCAACCTGAGCACTGGCAGTGCTCTAGGAAATGAGAAGAGGTAAGGAGATATTCAGCTCCTGAACACAAAGCCAACACAATCACAAGATCACAGAACCATCCAGGTTGGAAGAGCCCTCTGAGATCATCGAGTCCAAGCTGTGCCCGATCCCCACCTCGGCACCCAGCCCAGAGCACTGAGTGCCACATCCAGGCTTTCCTTGGACACCTCCAGGGATGGGGACTCCAACACCTCCCTGGGCAGCTGATTCCAATGCCTGACAACCCCTTCTGGGAAGAAATCCTTCCTGATGTCCTACCTGAAGCAGCTTGAGGCTGTGGTCTTAACATGAAGAATGTGTTCAGAGCTCAAGACTCATTTCAAAGCTCTGGCACTGACATGGATAAAGTTTTCATGTCAAGCGTAAACAGGAGTATTTTCAACTTCCCACTTCCCTGAGGCTGGCATTGGTGACTGAACCTGCAAGCCCATGACAACCTCAAAGGTGAGAAGGCTCCCATGGTCAGGCTACAGAAAGAACCTGAACAGTTCGTCAGTGCACTTGGCTTTTAATTGCTAAAGGAATTTTGTTTTAAAACCAGCAAAGTTCTCAGTTCTATGCCACTGAGTCCGCTGGGCATCGAGGCTGGATCAGCATCTTTCTTAAGGATACACTTGTGGAGTTTTATCTCCTCATCTTTCTGATTTGAAGGACCAGCAAATGCCAAGAAACGTACACTGAAGAAGTGTTTCAAAGTAGAAAAAAAAAATACAGGAAGGTGTAGAGAGATTCTAGCTCTCATATACAGAAAATTACCTGAGCAAAATATTGAGGGGGTTATATATCCTACATAAACCTCAGTATTTTAGTGGGGGACAAACCAGACTGAGGAACATGAAAAACCCCAAATACCAAATCCCAAATAGAAAAAAGGATAAAGCACAAATGAGAAGATTGTAAGGGAAGGAAAGCCGTGCTGTTGGAGTGCTGGCTATGGAGCACCTCAGCTGCTGGAATGGACTAGGACACAGCAAGGGATATTCTCCACCACTTATATTTACATATTGGGGATAGGAGAGTGGAACACGGGCCAGAGCACCAGGAAAAGATTAATTCCTCTTTGTCAGCTTTTGCCAGCCTGGCACTGTACTTACAGATGATGCAAAAGCTAAAATATTCCACCATTCAAAGCAATCCACGTCCCCAGGATGAACTCCTGCACTAAGGCAAGACAGAGATGCTCTGCTCCCAACAAAACAACATCTTTTCCCTGGCACTGAACAGTATCTCTTGGATTTTCTTCCAGGTTATTAAGATCTCCTTTAGACCATGGCTAAGGAGAGCCTTTTGCCAGCTATTCACTGCTGTAAATCAGGTGGGATTTTCTTGAGGAAGGGAAGGAGTGAGCTTCCCCGTGAATGAGAAACTGAATTTCAGAGTGGAGGTCAGGGCAGGCACAGGGAAGGTGAGCACAGCTGACAGCAAGCCCAGCAGAGACTGGGAGAGTGCTGAAGAGAGCAGCAAGCAGACACTCAGCACACTGCCAGTGCAACAGTCACAGACCTTTCCACAAGGAAAGAAGAGAGTGACAGTGCTGCAAGAGAGGAAGAATCACAGGAAGGGTCAGAAAACAGGCCTTCCTCCCTGGAAGGGCACAAGAGTTAAGTGATTCTTCATAAAGCCTTTTCTTTCTGGTCTCTAGAATAAAATACCCGTTGTCTATTTTAAGTAGCTACAGTTCTACTTGCTCTAATTAAACCTGGCCTCCCAGTTTAAAAGTTTTCTTCCTCTCCCTCTGAAGTCTGCAGCAAGGTACACCTGAGACATCTCCACCCCGCCAGCCACTTCTTCTGTCTTCTGATCAAAATCTGTTATTACAGAAATCCATAGGACATAAAAAGAAACAAAGGAGAAAACAACAGGGAGCTCCTGATGCAGTTTAGCAAGAGATGAGGGGGGAAAAGCAGCACAGGAGAAGATGTGCTGCTCCCATTCTAAGTCAAGAATTTAGGAAAAACAATTTCCTTCACTTCCAAAAAGCAATATTCTCTCAACTCCATCTGCTGGTCATAGGGATAACTGTGAAACCATGCTGGTGTCTGGAAGCCAAACCTGCCCCATCGTGCTCCTAACCCATGCAGAAATACCAGATTTACTGGTATGTCCACAAAGGAACCATCCACCACCACCCCTTGGAACGGGCAGCACTGCAGGGAGTGCAAAGCTTCAGTGAGCTCGATGGAAAAGCCTCCCAGAGCTCCCCCCACAGCAGCTCCTCCCGGAGCCTGCGCACTCCAAAACAGGAGAGTGCTGCCTCCCAAACTGGCTGCACACCACGCTGAGAGCCCGAGAGCAGAGCGTGGCTTGCTTCCACAGCCCAGGGATCCTGCATGATCTCACTGCAGCACAGCATTGCCAGTCCTGCACCAGAAGCATTTCAGCAGTGCTGAAGCTCAGTAATGTGTCACCAAAACTTCCAACAACATCCAAAGTGATATTTTTCTTTTGGAAACAAGCCTTTCACTCAAGTTTTCAAGCTGCCCATTCTGTAAAGGGAGCTGGTTCTGTAGTAGCCCCACAAAGCAAGAGCTGATATGCTGTCTGGATCACCATTAAAACAAAACCAAACAAACAAAATCAATGCATCCTGCTGGCACTGAAAATTAATGCCTTAATGCTGACCTCTTAATCATTTTAATACCATAAGGGTTGTTCATCTTTTCTAATTAAAGAGATTAATCCAAACGTGCTTCTCAGGGTGTAGTGTAAGGTCATGCCTGGAACATGGGCTGCAGTGAACTAACACTTCAGAGACCCACTTTACTGGGCAGGCAGGGAGGAGGGGAGAGAGCTGTTCTCAGGAGAGTGGTAGCCTGAATTTGGACAAAAAATCCAAACCCACAGCTGCAGCACCTTTGTCCTGGCTGCCAGGGTTATGCTTGGCAGTGGGAAAACTCCTTATTACTGCTGGAGACAGGGATGTAACACAGCAATGCTTAGAATAATGTGGGTTAAGAAACTTAATAGTCTTTTACTTTTGCAGCACACATATAAGGTGTAAAGCTAAAGACTGAAAGGACTATTTAGAAATATTCTGATTTTCAGAACTTAGGGGTCCTCAGACAACGGCTGCACCTTTCTACTTCCTCTTGTCTTGTTTAAATACCCTTTGTGGTAACCACAGTGTTCAGTGCCATGCTGCAATCTGGTTTCCTGCCTCAGACAGGCCACATACCACCAGTGTTTTCATTCATGTGGGTTTGTCTCTCACATGGAATAGTACTTTGGGGGCCCTTTAAGATAAGAAGAGTATAGAGGGCTGGTTTAGCAAGATATGTGGTTGCAATCATCCCACAAAGGACCCTGAATGGGTTTTTTGGGGGGTTGTTTTGTTTTTTTGTTTTTTTTAAACATGCAGTTGTCTTGAGCTTGCTGTAGTGGATGGAGTCTGAACTGATCCTCCACAGGTTCAGTTTTGATTTATGTTAACATAACACAGCACCCTTTTCCACATCACTGCTGCTTCCCTCAGGGAACAGGACAGGCTGTGTCTCCAGGCCAAACACATTAAATAAACCATCATCTCCAGGGACCTATAGCATCCCAGGACATAGAAATGACAATGGGATTGCAGCAAGAATGCACAGCAGGATTGCTCAAACACTGCAGTTCTGCTCTGGGGACCTGCCTCTGTCACAAGCTGCTTTTCAACAAGAGCCATCTGGGTCACATTTTGGTTGCCCAATGTGAGTGACAGATGTCACTTAGATGTGTGCTTCTGTAATTCATAGAACTGCTGTGGATGTTATTTTACCCTTAGGTAATGCCTTAACATATGAAATAAGGTTTAGCAAGCCAGAGCCTACAAACCTCAAGTTCTGAGTCAGCAGATTCTGCCAATCCTACTCTCCCCTTGTGCCTCTGTGCTTAAAACTGGGGCAACACATCTTTATCTCAGAGCGGTGCTGTGAAAATGAACTAATCCAAAGTGTATGCCTGCTCCAGTGCTGACTGCCACAGGAAAGAGCATTTGGAAATGACCAAATGAGATATATTACAATACACAGCCAGCAATGCCCACAGCTACACACCAAGCTGCAAAAATAGAACTAAATGTTGACTGTGTACTCTTTCCAAGGGCTCTGTTCATATTGTTCACTGAATAAAGCAAAATCCCTGTGGAAGGAATAGCATATGGCCATGGATGTGCTATTACCAAATAATTACACTGCCTTACCCACTGCTGCCAAATAAAGGTTAAATTTTAGTAAGTGTGACATTTCTTTTTAAATTCTTGGCTTTGCAATAAAAATGTTTAGATGGAAACTTCAGTTTTTGAAGTCACCCCCCTGTCAGGAGCAGTATGCCTCTAACCCCCACATGAGCTGAGACCTTTGGGCTCAACAGTACCAATGTCTGTTGGCTGAAATGGCCACAACTCTCTGTATTGGTGTGAGGGAAAAGAAGATGTACTGGACATGCAGAGCTTTTGACACCTGAGAAACAAAGACAGACGGTTCTGAGTGTTCTCTCAGTAGGTATTTTTGACATTTTAAAACCTCAATTGATAGTACTGGGAAAGTTTCCCTTACTTTCCTCTGTCTCCTGGACAAGATGGGAGAAAGGAAACAGTTTTTGATTTTATTTCTCTCCCATCATCTGACAAGCCTTGATGGCAAACGCCTTTTTTATTCCACCTGAATATTGACCACTACATCCTACACTAGTAAGAGAGTATATTAAGATTTAGACTTTCCAAATCTTACTTTTAAATGAGCACAAAATTAGGCTTCAAGATCACCCAATCCATGAGATGAATACAGCATTTTGGGAAGACCTGCAGGTTTCTCTGCAGCATCAGGACAATAACTCACTTGCTTCACACTTGATCCAAACACTTAATAAACACAACTAGAGTAGACATGCAGCAAATAGTCTTTTACAAATATTCTGCATAAGTGCAAGTGGTATTCTGAACATGGTCTTCATGTGGTCACAGGCTCCTTTCCATAATCACAAACAATAAATGACAGATGATATTAATGAAAGATTTCACAGTGTAACTAGAGGAAAATTAGGAAGTGGTGCTCTAAAATCAGGAGAAAAGAGGAAGTTTTCGTGTCCTCTTGCCTTTCATACAGAGCCTATTAGTGACAGGCAGGTAGCAAACTCAGTGATGGAAGAACAAGCATTGGTTGTGCCAAAAAATAGCTGGGTTTTGATTTAAATTAAAAAATAAGCAATTTGCATCTTATGGAAGGTCTTACAAGTTTCTATAGTAACTGCTATCATGTATAAGAATATAAAATGCAACAAGCTGGAGTTTCCATAGAAACAACACAAGCAGTTTGATTAATACGCAACATCCTGAGACAAATGGGAATATTTAATTTCACTTTATAAAGAAAACTCTGGTAAACATGATACTACAAACTTGTAAGGTATCCTAGTAAGAACTGTTCTCATAAGCTTGTGACATGCAAGTCATGCACAGTATAAAGTGAGAAGCACATGGGGTGTTTACCACATCAGATTCAAAGGATATGAGGTACTATTTAGTTTCAGGAAGGTGATGATGTACCCAACAAATTCTAATTGACACACAGAACTTAAAGAAGACATTTTTCTCTGGGTAGAAACCAAATGTACCAGGCAAAATGAAAGGATGCAAAGCAGTTTTTATAACTGTGATTCTTTACAAAGTATAATCACTGCATAAAAATGTACACAAGTTTTATAGACACACTACAGAGTGCAAGTGAGGAACCACGGGGCAACTCTGATGCTTAAATGACCGTGGAGAAGTAATTTGATAATGTTGCAGAAGCTGGATCACACAAGAATTTAGAAAGCACTAGAAAGAGGTAAAGAATGCTGGAAGCAGCAGGTCCAACTCACCATGTTTGGCACACTGGTGACGGGAGTACTCTTGATGTCGGCAGGGAAGGGAGACAGACTATTGGCCATGCCTGGCTTGTTCGGCAACTGAGGATTCACTCCTGCAGCTCCCATCTGCTGCCCTCCAGTTTGACTGAAAGGCTGCCCAAAGGGACTAGTGTTACCTGTCATTCCCATCTGGAAAAGAATGAATGAATGAAATGATTAGAATTTTCGTGATTCCAAAGGGAGATAAAAAACCCCCACATATGTCAAATATCTGTCTTTGCATTCACAGAGACCAAATTCCACTTTAAGTTTCTCAATATTAAAATTTCAGTATTAAATTCACAATTTCACAACTTTTATAAAATCAAAATATAGCCTAAAAAGATGCTTTACAAATATATACAGCTGTGTATATAGTCCTGCAATTCAACTTACAGAATCAAAGGAAAACACAAGATTATCTTTCCCAGTCTGCATTGACAGAAATTACTTTTTCAAACACTACAGGAACTTTGGAAGACCAAATAAACTTCAAATCCTGTGATACTTTTGTGCATTCTGAGCACAAAGCATGACTTTGTACACAGACAGATGGGAAGGGAGGGGAATGTATAAAGGCATAGAGCAAATGGTTATCAACTTATGTTTTGGTACTTAAGGAGAAGTGTCTGAGCAAAAAGATGTCTAAGACTGAAAACCTTGAGAAATGACACCCCGAGAACTCCCCAAGACTAGAAAACAGAAACACAACTCCCCCTGAATGACTGGAGAGAATACTGTACATCCAAAGAGCCACTTGGCCTGCAGGAGTCTCCCCCAAGGTGAAATCTCCATTACTGGAACCACAGAATCACTGATATTGGAAAATACCTCCAAGACCACTGAGTCCAACCTGGGACCCATCCCCACCTTGTCCTCAGCCCAGAGCACTGAGTGCCACATCCAGGCTTTCCTTGGACACCTCCAAGGGATGGGGATTCCACCACCTCTCTGGGCAGCCCCTTCCAATGCCTGACCACTCCTTCTGGGAAGAAATCCTTCCTGTTGTCCAACCTGAACCTCCCCTGGCACAGCTTGAGGCTGTTCCCTCTCATCTATCCCTTGTTCCCTGGGAGCAGAGCCCGACCCCCACCTGTGTCCATCCTTCTGTCAGGGACTTGCAGAGAGTGAGGTGCCCCCTGAGGCTTCTCTTCTCCAGGCTGAGCCCCGCCTGTTCCCCTCAGTCCCTCACACAGGACCTACTCAACAGATAACATTTGTTCACCTCCCTGCCTCACACTGGGAGGATTTCTACGTGACTTTATGACCTGGTCCTAAATATGAATCCAACCACCGAGCAAAGTCTTTATTTGAAATAGGAAGCCCTATTTTCCTCTTCCCTTTACCTCTCTAGCCTTTTTCTTCCTCAACACAGTGGTCTTCTATGGTCCTGGTCTCTTCCCTTCCCTTGCCAGCAGGGATTCAGGAGGTCTATTCCCATAGCTGGAAGAAGGGCTGTTCACACCAGCTTATCACTGGAACAGCCTCATAATGAGGGATTACTCAGGGGGTGCTTTTTATGCTTACAGGAATCGGGCTGAATGAGCAGTCGAGGGAGAACCAGTTATGAGCAATAAATTACACTGGGGCAGAGTCCAATGAACACAATTTGACTGGGCCTTGTCCTCTTTGTCCCTGTACTTTGTACCCCCTGGTTTCAGACAGCTGGCCCTGCCACTTTCCAAGCAGCTTTATGTTAGGAAATGCTCCCTTTCCCTGCATCCTGCCCAGTGACTGTTGCCAGATTTGGGCCTCTCTTCACTGCACAAGACGTTCTATCTTTACACATTAAAAAAATCCCAAAAGCTGTTACTTTGCAATATATGAGGTTATCAAATATGTGCTGTGTCCCAGAGTAAAGCTGAATAATTCAAACAGCAAGTAAGACCAAAAATTAGCATCTAAAGTTTAGTCCCAAGACTGCCTTTAAAGAGAAGTGGTGTTAGCTATTATCACATTGCACAAATATCAAGAATTTAATTTTCTGTATTTCTGTGTTTGTTTTGCAGACTGCATGTTCAGAGAAATTAGTTTAATTATTATTTATTACACCACAGATTTTGGCAGCTTTCTCTGAAGAATTAATAGCAAAGTATTTAATAAAATTACCCACTCAACCCAGTATTTCAGACAAGGTATGAGAAAATGTCATCTGATAACGACAGCTGTTCATTAATGCTATGGGGTCTATCAGATCAACAGTGAAGAACATTTCTGAAACCAAAAGTGAGATTCTGAGAAAGTTTAGGAGAGCTACTGAAACCTTCCAGAAGCCAGAAATAGGAACATTAACTCTGAGGCTGTTATTCAGTTTCCTCATGTCTAATTCCCAACAACAAACTGCATTTGTGGAGGAACTTTGCCCTTCCAGTCTTCTTTGAACTTGCTTGAACGTTTGGGAGTTTTTTGAATACTGACCACTGTGGCAACCACCACAACATTACACCTTCCTGCAAGCCCTTCCAGTCACCAGCATCACTGGGAGAGCCACAGGGAGCCCAAACTGGGAGACAGGAATGCTGCTTAAATAGGAAACTCTTTCCATGACTTCCAGGAGCCCTGCAGAACACGGTGCCAGCAGAGCACTCCCTGGACCCGGCCGCTCATGGATGGAGCAGCCTCAGGCACCAGGAAGGAGATGGAAAAGGCTCAGTGCAGGCAATGAATGCCCAACATGGATGTGCTGAGCTTGGAAGCCTGGTATTAAAAGCTTCTGGCAGAATTTTATACAGCCAATTTTCAAAGAGCAGAAGAGAGATTTTCTTTAGGCAGTAAGAATGCTGAGCAAATTTTACCTCAAATTTAAGTTCTTGAGCCAAAAGAAACAGAGAGGTGTCCCACATCTCATTATCAGGAAATACTAATGCCTTTTTATTAAAGGAAAAATGTTTAAAAATAGATTTTTAGGAAAAATATTAGAAATATTTTGGTCTCAAAAGACACTTTCAAGTCTGTTAAAACTCTAAACCTCTAGAACATTTCCAAAGCACTGAGGCTCTGCAATCGTATTAGGTACCACCCCATGGTTGTTTTATTTTATTTTAATGTTTTCTTTTCAATAGATCTTGTTATTAAACAGATCAAAACTCTGTACAACAACAAAGCAACCTTTCAAATCTTCCAAACTGAGTGCTTGATAAGATGAGGATAATTTTTCCTACTCTAGGTGGTCATTAAGTAATAAATACTTGATTGAAATTCTAAGAAATGCCTTGGTTTTCTTTGAAATCCAGCTGGAAGCAGAGTAGCTTCCGTTTGAAACCTTGTATTTTGGTAAACCGGCTCTCTGCCACATTGTATTTCAGGGTCCACAGCTGTGCTGTCAAAAGGGAAAGGAACCTAAAAGTAAAGCATTGTATCAGTCTGTAACTTCCAAAAAAGAGCATAGTTTGATAACATTGTAAAACATTAGATGTGCCTCTTAACATACACTTCATTTTTGTAAATTACTACCAATGAAACATACCACTAAAGGCTTCTTTTGTTTTGTTTTATTTGAAGTTCATCTTCAAAAAAAAAAAAAAAAAAAAAAAGTGGAAAGACCATTCTTAGGTGGCAATCCCTGAAGTAAATACAGAGACAAAAATTAGGAGGGGCCATCCACAAGATAAGTTTACTTAATCTGATAGATGCTTGTGGTTTCAGGGGGGTTTAAACTCAGTTTTTTCTGGGAAGATTTCAAATTAACAGGACTGTGATTTCCAGAGACTAAGAGTGCACAATACAGTGTGAGACCTGCTCGAACTCTATCTATTCTCTAAACTTTTACCTATTTTTAAGTTTCCAACCAAGTCAGGGACCAGTGAAGAGTTCAGTGGCAGAACAACCTGCTGACATCAAGATCCACGGTGTTTCAGAGCTGTTACTGGTACCCCGAGGAGCAGCTTGGAATTGATTCCAAACACAGCCAGGTAGGGACTCCAGCAAAGCAAACCACTGTCAGCTCCTCCCTGATGGGAAGGCAGCAAACAGGAGGAGGAAGGAAAGGAATAATCAGGCAGATCCCTGAGTATCAAACACTGAAAGACAACCAAGAGCATGAGGCACAAACTGCAATTCCTGGTTAATTATCTGAATGCTGAGCTCGGTGACTTCTGTGGAACTTTAAACCACAGCTGACTGAAATCTCAAAAAAACCTGGTAAATATATGCAGAAGATTGAGCCTACACATTGTAAAGACTTTATCCTGCTTATTCATTCTGCAAATGGAAACAGGCAGCTCCAAGCAAAGGACTCGGAAGGCTCAAACACCCCAACTCTTGCCTTTGCTTCCAGGCTTTTTCCAGGCAGGTGAGGGAAGGCAGATACTCAGAAGACCTTTTTTTTTTGTGTTTCTGAAACAGAACTCTGATCCCAAAATAGGTAATTCAGGGGAAGATTACCAAGTAATTAAAAGTCACCAAAGAAGATAAACCAGCAAGAACACTGGAGTCGACCACCTGGTAAGAAGGGTCATTTTCATGGGGAACTCAGAGCCATCACAAAAATCTGTATTTGGACCAAAGTTTGTTAAATTTACTTTCCTAAAAGGAAGGAAAGCAAAGAGCAATCCAGGCTGAGTTGTTTCTTTTTTCCAGCTGCATGAAACAGGCATGGATGGGCACCACAGGGCTACTCCACCTTCCATCCAGTGCATCTCCATTACAACAAAGGCTGAAAGCTTCTCTCTGACAACCTGGGTTATGTTGTTCATGCCCATTTTGTTCTAAGCTCAAGGATGTTCCCTACATGCTGTCTTTGCTCCTCTCCATCATTCATCTCCTTTCTCTTCCTGATGCAGCCACCATTTTCAGCAGCCCTCTTCCCTGCACTCCACCCCATGGTGGCTCCTTTCACCCCACCTTATCCTCTGCAACTTACATCTTATACTTGTGTTTCTGTGCTACAATTTTGGGCAACTCTTGCTTCTTTTGCCCGGCTCTTTGTGGTCACAACTGCCTGAATTCTGGGGTAGAGCAGACTTTCCCCAGAAAGGTGTTGTTCTGTTCCACCAGCTGCAATGGGGGAGATAACAGGGTGTATCTCAAGTGCAAGCTAAGGCTAGAGGTGCCTCAAGAAGGAACACGATTAATGCAGGACACCACCTTAAACACATTATTTCTGCTCTAAAACAGTTCTCAGAAATATGATAATGATGCTCTCCTTTAATGGAAAAGAGGCATTTAATTTAATAATTCTGCTATCCCACGAAGACAAGTAGATTCTGTTCCCTTTTTTATCACTATGGCAACTCTCTAAGATACCAGAATGTATTACTGAGTGTGGATAGGAAATAGGGTATTTGACTCTACTCTCATAAGCCAAGGAATGTACAAACTTCCAAGCTGAAACCTCCCCCCCCAGCACTTAAAACCTTTGTTCACCTGCCCTGGACTACAGGAGCCATCACACTGCAGTGCTCTGAGCAGCAGCTGTGGGAGGTGCTTCTCCTGTTTTGCTTTTTAGCTCTCTTAGGAGTGGAACAGCAATTCCATTTCCTCTGGTTCCTGGAGTTTCATAGATATTATAGAGGAAGCCCGTGACCAAACCTACAAACCTCACCTGAGGGTGCAACTCAGAGGTGACGTGACAGAAGTGAGAAGTTCATCAATCTAATCCTGAAGACCCCTTTCAGAGCAGACTGGATCTCCACATTCTGTTCTTCCTTCTGCTTTTAAAGCTTTCTTTTTTCCTCCCTTCTTTAGCACCACTGGCACACCACAGTTCTTCCTCCCTAGCCCAGCATCAAGGAGATGGGTTATACTCCCCTTTGCACACCAAGTGTTCAAGGCTGTAAATGAACTCTGCCCTTTCCATCTCCTCTAAGTTTTTATCAGCTGTCCCCTCACCTCCACCACCACAGTTCTCACTCCTGCAGTCCAAGATACTCCATTACCACATTCCTCTGAGGCTCCCAGGACATGCAACCAACTCAACAGGCTGCAAACCCCATTCCCTCTTACAAGCACATCATGTCCTACTCCCTTTTTGAGCTTCCTCTCCAACACATTGTCAGAAACCACACAACTGCATGCAGTTATGCTCCTTGCAACCCCTTTTCCTTTGGGAAATTCTGCTCTCCTCTGTTGCCCCAACTCACTTTTCACTCCAGGGTTTCCAAATTTAATAAAAGGTCTGGCAGGACAGACTGAGTTCAGTCTCAATTTTCCTGTGAGAGAGAAAGCACCTGCATTTGTAGGCATGTGCCAAGGAGAAGCACCCACCTCTGATAACACTCCTGGCTTTGTATCTTATACCACCACTACCTACATAAAGTTAATACTGTAATTTTTTTTTAATTAGCTGGTCCAGACAGATTAGTCAAAAAATCCCCAAAACCTACCCAAACCAGGAACCCAAAGCAACAAACTTATGTCCAAGTTAAATGTTGATTTTAATTACATTTTGAAGCACTGACTCTGTACAAAAATGGAAGAAGGTTATTCTGGCCAAGTATTTAAAACCAAAACAATACCATGAGATTTGGACTGAGCTGACAGCAGAAAAAATACTGAAAGGTTGATATGAGAATCAAAGAACTCAAAGCAGCACGGGCTCAGTGAAAAATAAGCCTGGCTGAAGTAATCTGATTATGATCCAATCCTGTAAACTAAAAATAGTTAACGTTAATATTCAATTCAGTATCTGCTGGATTTTTTGACTAGAAAACAGCCTGGAAAGAAAGGAAGCAAGCTAGACAAGCTTGGCCAGACTTTGAAAGCCATGAATCTGCAAAATGCTTGAAGAACAAATGTGAGCTCTCAATATGCCAACAGGAGGGATGAAAAGACAACTGAATAAGTGGAAAGTGCCATCATTTTGTGTCTGGTGTGATGGGAATGCTGCTGCAGCAATGACCAACACACTGTAGTAGTTCAAGAATGACAGGTAAAAAAGACAGGATCCAGAGAGGCCTCAAGTAGTGTTCAAAGGACTAATGGGCACGGCCAAAGACAGGCTAATTGCAATCTAACAGCCTAATTTATTTAGCTTACTATTTAAGCTTATTCGTTTGCTTATCTTATTAAGGTAAGGACTGAAGTGATTCTAAAGTACTGGTTTTGGGAATTAAAAGGTGAAAACATAAATATTTTCTATTTAGCAAAGACATATCAACAGGTATGAGCTGAAGCTCTGTAGCTTCAAAGCTTCCTTTTTTTAGGAAAAAATGGAAGTGACTAATACCACTGAAATTGCTAAGATTATTTTAATGTTTTATTTAAATAGTGTGTGTTTCTACTCATCAATAGGAGTTAGCTCACAAAAATCATAAGGCCTCTTATCAGAGGTATCCTGTCTTTGTACCACTGTCATTTTCATATGCTTTAGTCTTTATAAAATGGAATCTTATAATAGAAAAAAAATTACAAATTCTCTTTTGCTTGTCCAGAGACAACACAGAAAGATGAGAAGAAAAAAAAAATATCTCAGGAAGCAAAAATCATCTGAGACCTTGACTAGAGTCCATTAATCAAAGCCGGGGACCAAACTCCAGGAAGGCAGAGGTGCAGAACAGAAGCCAAAAAATGAATCAAACTATTGCACCCTCCTCTACACCCCAGGACTGTGTTACTAGAGCATGGCTGAGTGCAGCTCCAGGTGATGGCTCTTGTAAGACCATGAGACCAGACAGGATGGACTGCAGCACATAATTCCATCCAGTCACTCAATCCAGACCGACATCGATTGCAGGATCACAGACCAGTTAGATTGTTAGTTAGGCATCCTCAGGAAACTGCACATCTCCTCCCCCTCCCTAGGATCAATTTTTCTCTAATCACTTTGGAAATCACTGGTCAATTTGACCCATTTTTCTTAATGGCCTCACAGATAATTAGGTTCCCAAGATCGCTGAGCAGAGAGATGGACAGGTAGATTATGACACAGTCCTGGTTCTGGCCAGGACAGATTTATTTTTTGCAGTAGCTGGGAGAGGGCACGTCCAGGACACAGGTTATTCTGTACGACTCCCCATCACTGCCGAGGGCAAAGGAAAGGGAGTCTCTTCCAGGAAGAAGGGCTGTTTCTGAGCATTTTGCATGTGAATCACTCGCCTCTCTGTTTTCTTATCTCATTGCTGTTTCTTGTTCTTACCTCGACCCGTGATCTTTGCCTTTCGTGCCTCTCTCCTCTCCAGCCCACCGCAGGGGGAGGGGGTCAGGGAGAGTCTCAGAGCGAGCAGTAAATTGGGGAATACAATTCTTAAACCACAACAGCCTTATCTGGCACCCAGCGTGAGGCTCCAAGGGTTGAGATAACAACGGATCTGCCCAAGAGGGCTGGAAACAAATTCATCGGAGCATTTGCTGTTATTAGGCAGGGAGCCACTGGTCACAATGTTGCTTTGTCTGTTCATGTGGGTGCGGTACCCAACCTGTTTTCCTTAAGTGCCCACACGGTGCTCTTTTCAGAGCAGGGAGAAGGAGGATGGCTTTGGTGCTGTACTGTGGGATATCAGTTTACGACACGATAACATCGAGAGCAATGAGAGTGATTTGGGATGAGTGTTCAGTGCTGCTCTCTTGCCCCACCTCGGCACTACCTTTGGGAATCCATTAATAATCGCACACAGTCTGTGGGGGGACAGGAGAGAACGATTTTCCCCAGCTTTCCACTCCCGTTTCCTCCTTCAGGCCCGTTACAATAGTTTTTGAGGATTTTTTATTTCCCGTGGATGTGAAGTACACAATCCATGTGGCAGAAGTTTGCATGGAGCACGCCTTGGCCATACACCAACTCACTGGCAACGGTGTCAATGAAATGAGAACAGGGCTTCAGGTGACTCCCCAATTCTGGCAACACGAAGATCATCTTTTTTCCTCCCTACCAACCTGTGGAAAGGCTGTCCAAGACTGTGGACAGATTGGATTGAGCAAACTAGAAAGTAAAAGTCCTATGTGGACACCAGTATGGACCAGAATCTCTGCTACTGGGAGCAAGCTGACCCCAGCTTGAGAGGGGACACACCACAAGGTAACCTCTGGTTTCACCTGCATGGCCACAGAGAGGACATGAAGAAGTGGGATGGAAAATCCACCCCTGCCCTAGCACCAAGAGCACGAGAGTTGAGAGGAAGAACAACCATGACACATAATTCTTTGAGGATAAATGCCACTCCAGTTTTCCTGTGGGCACATCCTCAGACAGAATAAAGGGCTGGTGTTATTTCACATCCTCCTGAAGAGACCTCTGGGTCATATTTACAAGAAGAGAGAAACATCAAACATGATCAGAGCTAGAGAGGCCCTGCCTCCAGCCAGGTGGAGAAAAGGGACTATTGGATCTCTTGGACTGTGTGGATCCATGGCCTGGCACATCAGACCCACAAGAATATAAGGTTTTCATTGACACCTGGGCACAATGTCCCCTGATGCCATTGAAACATGTAGGGGCAGAATCCATCTCTGCTTCTGGGGTGACTCCTCGGGTGTTTCTGGGGTGACCCAACAGGTGACTGTACTGAAAGCTGAAGTGATTTGGAATAAATGGCAAAACACTCCATTGTGACTAGCCCAGAGGCCCCAGGCGTCCTTGGCATGGATCACCTCAGGAGAAGGTATTTCAAGGTCCCAAAAGGGAATCATTGGGCTTTTAGAAGAGCTGCTGTGAAGACAGAGGGAATTCAACAGCTGCATTCCTTGTCTGGTCTCTCAGAGGACCCTTCTGCTGTGAGACTGCTGAGGGCTGAAGAACAGCAAGTACCAATCACTACCGCAACAGGGCACCAGCTGGGCCTGCAGGACCCCATCCATGGGATGGGCCATGGACTGGAGAGCTGGGAGTGCTCAGCAAGACCCACTCACCCTTTAACAGCCCTGCATGACCAGCATGTCAGTCCCATGGGAAGTGGAGACTGACACTGGACTATTGTGGCCTGAATGAAGTTACACCATTACTGAGAGCTGCTGGGCTGGACATGCCCCAGGGGCAGAAACACAGCTCCACTACTTGTCATGGACTGGTCCAGACTGCACTGGAAAAGAGTGAGGCTACAGAACATTTACAGCACACTGATGACACCACTGTATGGAAGAACAGGGCAGAGGAAGTTTTTGATAAAGAGAAGACAATCCAAATCCTCAAGAAGGCCGGTACTGCCATAAAGCAAAGCAAGATTAAAGGGCCTCACTGCAGGTTTTTGGAGGACGCATATCCCAGAGTACAGTCAGATTGTCAGCTCTCTCCATCTTGGGATGTGGAAGAAAACAGATTTCAAGTGGGGCCCTAAACAACAAGCTTGGAACAGATCAAACAAGGGTTGTTCAAGCAGTAGAGCTGAGAGGAAGAACAATCACTAGGTCAGCCAGCCAGGACAGGACAGGATGTATAAAACATGCTCTGCAGTCGGGGAGAATGGTCCTTCCTCGCATGTCTGGTAAAAAGTACCTGGGGAGACTTGAGGACGACCCCTGGGATTCAGGACTTGGGGATACAAAAGATCTGAGGCCTGTTACACCCAAACTGAAAAAGAGATCTTGGCAGCCTATGAAGAGGTTCAAGCTGCTTCCTAAGTGATTGGCATTGAAGCACAGCTTCTCCTGGAATCCTGGCTACCAATGCTGGGCTGGATGTTCACAGGGAAAGTGCCTTTCACACATCATGGCATGTGAGCTCCTGATGCAATTTGCAACCAGACAACAGCACACCGGCCCTCCTGCCCTGGAAGACATCTAGGACTGATAGAACCCACAGCCATGGACTAAATGAACTCAACAGACATCTTGGCAGGATGGCCACTGACTACAGAAATGACACCTGTGCTTGTGGGTGTATATATATATCTAAATATAAATGTATGTACCTAGTTGGAAGGTGCAGGAATTGGACATGAGTACACGGTATAAAATAAGGGGTAATGGCCTGGTTCCAGCCAGGACAGGGTTAATTTTTTGCAGTAACCAGGAGGGGGCATGGCCAGGATACTGAGATTATTCTGTATGACCTCATGTCACTGACAAAAGTAAAGGAGTCCCTTCTGGGGAGAAGGGGTTCCTCCTGGTCGAGTAAGCCAGCAGGAGGGAGTGGGGGTGACGCTGTTCTGAGCATTTTGCATGTGAATCACTTGCCTCTCACACACTTTCGTTATCAATATTGTTGCTGTTACTGTTTCTTATCTCATTGCTTCCAGTAAATTGTTCACATCTCAACCCGAAATCTCTTGCCTTTTCTGCCTCCAGTTATCCTCCCCAAGCTTCTGCCTCCAATTCTCCTCTCCATGCTGCTGCAGGGGAAGGGGAGGCGGAGCGAGGGAGCAGCGGCGTGGTTTGGGAGCACTAAATTCCCACTCTCAGTGGGAGCACTAAATTCGGGCACACCAGCCCTAAAACCACGACAGACCTGCAGATTAACATCTCCATGAAGGAAGGCACAGAGACCTCTGCCATCACCCACTACATTTAGCAGCAGACACACTACCCAGGGCTCTTGAGGAGCCACCACCATTACCAGCGTTGTCCTGTCAGCACCTCAGAGATTATCTGAGGACACGGGAGGGAGCTGAAAGCTCGATAGGAAACAGTTTAGAAGACCCCTGGGGTGGGGGTGATGTAAAGAACTGCAGCTTTGACAGCGGCAGCCTGAAGACACACAGCCAACATACTGGGTATGCTACTCTGGTCTGTTCTGACAATAGAAAAATAGGAAGGTCAGAACCAGCTTTTTTTTCTCACCCAACTCTTCCCACACCTCTGAATCTGACAAAATAGCTGTAGGAGGAAGTCACAAAGTCAGCCTTTTAGCGAGCCACCACTATCCCTATATTAGTCTGGACTTAGTCTATGGTATAAAAGCTAAAAACCAATTTAAATCCCAGATTAATAATTTAAATTATTTCAGAGAACAGAACATGCCTGTCATAATTAAAGATGAGAGAGAGCAGAGGCATCCTAGATTTGATCTGTTTTGATAAGAGGCCAGATCTTCACAAACTAACAGCGCTGTTGAAGAGTTGCATACATGAGAGCTTGGCTGTTCAACAGTGTAAATTGCTCTAGTAAAACACATCTGCCACTCACTACTGCTTTCTTCTAAATCCCTGGATTTGCAAGGAAGGACGTTCTCCTCACTTCCTCCTGCTGTATCATTGACACAACTGCGTGTGATAGAAAATGCTAAAGGCTGAGGAGACAGTAACTATTTCCACCTTTCAAGAGCTGTGGTAAACTCGGATGCCATTTTCTGAATGTCTGAGCTGGAACTTTAGGGTTACACTTCATTAATAGCCTTAGGCTGACAGAGCAGCTGTGCACAAACACTGCAACCCTTACAGAGCCACAGCTACTCAGCATCTCCCATGCTTCACCCAAAATCCCCAGCTACACCACTGAGATGTTAGGGACACTTTTCTTCTCTCTTGTTTTTATTTTAGAAAATAGGGCTGGCAGAAAATGGGAATTCTGCGCTTCCCTCTATGACCTACAGATCCAAGCAGCTTCCTTTGGGTTGAGCATGAAGAGAATGAGTGGGTACAAGTACCTTGCTCCTGCTTCCAGGCAGTTGCTGTCCTAAGGCACAACAGGACAGGGATGACTCAGAACTTCCGGACACACCATCCCAAGCACCCTCTACTTCCTTCTTTTGTGGGCCTCACCAAAATCAGCCACTTCATACTCCATTATTAGATTAAGCCTTTAAATCCCTTGCCATCAAATCACCACACCTACCTCAAATCTGGGCTTTCAACATGTGAGTTGGTTAAAACACTCAGCATTTTGTTCCCTCTTTCTCTCTTCCCATCCACTGAAATGTTGTAACAAACAGCACATCACCTTGCTTGGCTTAAATCATTTTAACCTTCTTCCTTTGGAGCTTTATTCTCTCTCTCAAGACAAGGAAATCAAACAGTTGGGTGTCTCAGATGCTCTGAAGTTATGAACTGAAGTCTACAAGGTACTGTGAACAAAGGAGTCAATCTGCTCTAGGTAATGGAAGACCTAAGAAATTCAGACTGACAGGCAATTCAGCTGCTTTTAATGCTGTTAGTGACAGTGAAAGAGGACAGGACTGCTTTCATAATGCTTACTTCTGCTTCCCAGAGAGGTAACACACAGAGACAGGGACCTGTGCCTTGCCATCTGCACCACTTCACCACCAGATCCCAGGTGAGTAGAACACACACGAGCTCCAGAGCTGCTATGATCTGGCATCAGCCCCCTGGAGCTAATCCCTCCTCGGTCCCTGTGTGCTGCTGCCACGACTCCCAGCAGTGCTTTGCTCACAGACTCGGTACCAAAGAGCAGCTTTCCAGCAGGCACAGGCCGAGGACTTCGCTCTTTGGACTCTTATCTCCCTCTGGAATGAGGCCCAAATCTCCAGCACGAAGCAAGGTCCACCTCACCGATTACGGCTCCCAGAGAAGTGCAAAATACAGGTCCATTAGGAATTCATGCTTGTTTGGGAAGGGGAAAGACAGGCTTTCTTTACTACACTGGCATCATCTTGCATCTGTTTACTGACAAAAAAAAAAGTAAGTCTCTACTAATTGCTATTTCATCCTATAGTAACGTGTTCCAAGAGAAAGTCACCATGGCACTTGGAATGTATATGCCAGAGGGACAGATGGAGAGGCAAGGAAAAGATTAATCATTTTATGGCACAAAGCCAGTGGTGTTACCAAAAAAAAAGGAGAAAAAAGTGAATTCAGTCTCAGTGCAAGAACGGTGGCAATGATGTTATCTGAGCCGAGGTGAGAGCGCTCACCTAAACCAACCTGCAGGTTTGGCAGTTTGACAAAACATTCAGTTAAAAATACTCACTTTTAAGTCAGTAACAAGAGAGCCTTAAAATGCAACATTTCAAGAATCAGTTTTGAGAATTACATCATGATCTGGCTACCAGTGTTCAGAGGAAGCCAAGCTCCAAGCCTCCCATCTCTTTAAGCTAATTGCTATAACCAAGGCCTACCACAACAGATTCATGAAGCAATTACTGTCTTGTTCTCCAGCAGTAAATCCACTTAAATTAAAATACTCAAGTGTCCAGGAATAATTGTCATTTACTTCATCCTTTATCACTAAAATTTGGTAAAACTAGAAATAAAATTTTAAAAATCCCATTAAGAGGAAGCCAGGTGTTTTATTACCACTTGCAATAAGATTTGAAATTCTCTTCCAAGCATTTCACAGAGGCCAAAGAAGAACTTAAGTATTCCAAGGCCTTTAAAAAAAAACCAAATCCATGTTTCCCCAAAATTTCATGGGAAAATGTTCTTTATAAATGACTGGATACATAGAGAACAAATTCTTAATATATTTAGCAAGAAATCAACTTTTCCCAGGAAAACAAAATCAAATGATCGTATGCTTATACTGTATACATGCCTGAAGAAAGAAAATGTCTCCATAATTCTTCACAAGCCTGAGCACAAACACGAAGGAATCTACTAAAATTTCTGCACTCAGCATCACTGTTGTACTTACGAATCAAAATAAAGCTTAAAAGGTTTACTTCGTAATGAGTGTCACCTCTGCAAATAACAACTTCAAAGCTCTAATGGATAATTAGCCACAATTGATCAATGCATTCCAATTGCTTCAAGTGCTTTTATAAGTGCCAAACAGAGCAAGTGGCTTTCTTCAGATAAACAAGAATTATTCTTAGGATACAAGAATAGAAACTTAACCAGAACCACAAAATTAACTGTAGATGTTTCAAAGGTTTGTTTCATCAAGAAAATCTAGTTTGGACACAAAGAATAATTTAATAATACTTAAAAGGATAATTTTGAAACACTGAAATTCAGTGAAGATATGCCTCAACAGATACTTAATTGTATACTCACAGGGCAAAATTTTTATAAGTGACTTCCAGGAGAAGCTTCAATGTGTATTAAAACACATTTATAGTCACACCAAAACACTGCTTTCTAACACAGGTTCTCAACTGAGAATACCTGTCCCCTCTCAGTTCCTGTACTTCATCATCATTAAGCTGAATTAAAAAAAATTTAGGAACAGCAGTGATAGGCAAGGGGCAATGTCTTTAAACTGAAAGAGAGGAAATTTACATTAGATATGAGAAAGAAACTCTTCCCTGTGAGGGTGATGAGGCCCTGGCACAGGGTGCCCAGAGCAGCTGTGGCTGCCTGTGGATCCCTGGAAGTGTCCAAGGCCAGGCTGGATAGGGCTTGGAGCAGCCTGGGATAGTGGAAGGTGTCCCTGCCCATAGGTGTTGAGGTCACTTCCAACCAAAACCATTCCATGATTCTGTGATTCTATAAATGCAGATTTCTAAATCAAATTCAGCCCAAAGTCTGCACCTCTTCCTTTATTTTCTGTACTGTGGGTATCATCAGCCTTTCCAACTGTACCCAACAGGCCCCAGAAGAATTGCCAGCTGTGCCTGCCAGCACCTCATCAGTCTGGAAGTACCTATAGTTGGCTGGAGACAGCCAAGGAAAGGGAGAGCACGTCATGCTCCAAAAATTTAGTATTATAAGGAATAAGCTGTTTTAGTAAGAGAAAACAGTAGCACTATTGAAGAGGTTCTTTCCCCATCTATCTCCCAGAAGTTGGCCAAGGATACATTGTCAAGCAGTCCATGGAATGTGATATTCCACAGAGGTGGGGGAAAAGGCAACAGTAGCTCTGAGGAGGAACAACAACAGGAAAAGCATCCCCAAAATATAATGAAAAGAGATATTCCATGTCCTTCCTTTACAGTGTATACTCTCCTGGACAGACACGAATCCTAAAGGAAAAGTGGAAACACTGAAGAGAGAGGCTATGACTCTAAAAGTAACTATTCTTATACAATCCAGACCAGGGAGAAAAATCAAATAGACAAGAAACAAACTCACACTACAGGTTATATTAAATACATTAAAAGAAACAAAAATCAATATTGTTTACTCTAAACAACTACTTAGCACAAATATCACAGCCTGGCATTAACTATGGAGAAATGTAACTATAAATAATTTACACTGTTAAAATAATTTAAATAACTTTAAGAGCCAAATAGATTTGTTTTGAAACACCACAGTGGCTTCAAAAGCTACTATGATACTTACAGTCCTTCTACAAAACATGCTCTCCTTGAAGATTTAACAATACCCGTGAAGATACTGAGACAATTCTGAACAGGCTTTTAAACAAGGCAAGATCTGATAGTTGTCTTCAAACACGATTAAAATTGAACAGTTTAACAAACCAGGCCTGTGCACACATTCCTCACTGACAGCAGCTGCACAGAAGATGATCCAGAAATGCATTTTAACCCAAGACGCCCCAAATCAGACTCAGGGAGCCACCACTGTTTGTTCTGAGAGAGAAATCTCATCTTCAACTGGTGGTGTTCCAACAGTTGTCCACCACCAGGGTACAAAGATCCTCCCGTCCTAAAGGCAGTTATTTAATTAAGTCAATTTGCCAAAAGATTCAAAAGGTACTTGTTTTCTTTCCAAAACTCCCCTGACAAGCAGAGCAGCCATGCAGCCAAGACAGCACTGTGCTGCAGTCACTCTGGGAACACAAATCCTTTCCATCCAAAACAGCAGCAGAGTGCTAAATAATCTATTTACCACTGTCTTCAAAAAATCTATTTCATTTCTTTTGGCAAGGATGGCTCTATATTTAACATGCTGTATTTTCATTATGATTCATTCTAAAACAGAGGCACTGTTGAACCTTTTTTAGGGCACAGGACACTTATTTCCCAAACCTAAATAGGATTTGTATATAGACACCAAAGAACACATCCATCACTTTGGGATTTGAGCATCTTCAGAACATGTAAGCGCAGATATTTCCAGGTGCTACTTACAGGTAGTTTTTGTAGCACCAGGAATTCAAAAATCATCTAAAGTTCTTATTCATCTAAATCTCAATTCTGCAAAGTATTTCTGGCCTTAGAATTAAAGCCAATGCTCGGATTACACACAAACAATTAAAACACCAGCACTAGGCTTAGTGTGCCACTTCACAGTCACAGTAATTTCTGGAGTAAATAAAAATACTCTTTACTGTAATAGCAAGAAGGAGGAGGACCAGGAGGAGAAACAAGCACATACTATTTACAGCCCATGGACACAGCTACAGCAAACTGAAGTCATATACAAATGGACTTCAGCTTCCAAACAAAAACCAGGTATTTCCTCCAAACATTCATGAGAAGAAAGGAAAATGCCATTCTATTTTGCCATTCCTTATATTCAGCCGTGCAGAGTAAACTAGCAGTTGTGCCAATAAGAATTCAGAATTATTTTTTGAGATGTGGATGGAAAATGTGTATTGAAACACCTTTTCTAGTTTAAATGTTAATCAATGTGCAGAATAATCTGCCCACTATAAAGTAAATTTGGGCATGTTTCATGTAGCCTCTTGTATTGAAATTTTAGCCCCCTATGGAAATAAGGGAATTTCAAAATTCCTAAGTGCAACATTCCAACATGATCTTATTTTTTACCTGATGGTTGAAGTGTCCCATTTTCCTTCAACAAAGTGGTTTTCACTTGTGGAAGCTGCAAAAGGAGAATTGCCTCCTCTCACTGCTTCCACTCCTGATCCATTTCTCAGGAAGGCTGACACAGTTTATCAAGCTCTACATAATTTTCCAAGTTTCCTGCACTGCCTTTCTTCTAAAGAAACAGACCACTGGCATTTAGTTTTCAGACCATAACACTGCCTGCTTTGACACATTTCTGTATGTCCTTCCAATTACAAGATTCCCAATATAATCACAGCTCACTGTTAAGCACAAATATTAAGTTTATCTTTTAAGTAAAGGCAAGCTTTGAGACCTGCTAAAAGGTCTTTTCATCAGAAAGGCTCCTGTGAAATCATATCTACATGCATGATTAGAGTCTATTAAGACAATTACTGTGACAAAGACATTTCCTTCTGACTGAAGGAACCAGGCATTTCGTAACTTCTACACACCATCGTTTCAGTTGGCAGGTTTTCCTCCCTCTCAACATCTGAGTCATTTTTTACCTGGGTATTAAAAACCCCAAACTACAAACAGCAGCAGGAAGATACACGAAAGCAGGTTGGAGAACCAGAAAGAAGTCATCTCAGTTACATCTATCAGTAAGGACCTGGGAGTTTCTGTCATTTTGACTAACCTGAAACAACACTGTAAATCTTGCTTTTCATCAATGGCTTCCAAAGGAACTGGTGGATCTGTTAGCTTCACTCCCAAAACCTTCTTTCAGATAGACTTCTTAGAAATAATCCCCACTCTAACAACAAGAACTGAAGAATTGCAGGACTCCAACCAAAATAATTGATGGTCAGTGACAAAAACCTTAATGTTTGTGTTGTGTTATCACAGTGGAAGATAATGACACAATTCTGCTCTGAAAAGATCCCTTAACACTTAATTTTTGTCAGCTGGCTGATAAGCCAATGCAAGCGCACAGAGAGGCTTTTGCCCAGCTGGGAAGCAGGAGGAGAAGAAACTGAGCTGAGGTTTGTCCCCGTGAAGGCTGAGTGCTCTGCTTCTTGCAGCCCTGGAGCCAAGCTGAACCTTGATAGCTGCATAAGCACCAGCCAAGTGACTATCGCTGCAAAGATCTTCAAGGACATTGCACAACTGCAAACAAGACTTAACTCACGTACTAGAAACAGGAAACAGCTCAATTTCAGGTGCCAGGAGTAACAGTTGTGGGAAGTGAGCTTTTTAAGTCACTAAATCTCTTTGACGTATCAGCAAACTCATCTGTGGAGCACCACTTTCCACGGTCGCGTTTCAAAACAAAACTGCCTCGCAGACTTTCATTTTACTACGAGTCAGTGAGTTTTGCTATTATGTGTTTCTCTGTATTTATAACCTTCTTCTGTTTTATTATTACAAAAACACATATGTCTCTCCTCAGTAAAAATGCTGTTTTGGTGCTCCTTATTCATTAGAGAATGGAGCAGCTACCGTCAAGTCTGTAACATTATTAGGAGTCCCCTGGAACTGGGAAACAGCACTGTTTGGAATATGATTTGGACTGGCTACTGGTGTTTGCCAGAGGCATGGTCTGCTAGGAGACAGGCAGCTTGGCAGCCGAGCACGGACAACTCCGTGGATGAGAAGCAAATTAACTGCAAGTCATGTTAAAACAATTCAGGCAGAATTCAGACAGATTGAGAGCCACCAGAGAAACAAACAGCACCAGCAGTTTGCTAAAACACACAGAACTGCAAAGGAATGAGAACATCTTCGGCTGACTTAATTCACAATCAGCAAGCGTATCTAAATCTGGTACTCAGCAAGAGCAACTGGGGGATCTGTTTAAATAAATAGTTGGCTTCATTTTTTCTCATCAGAAATTTTCCTTACCACAGACTCCTCACAACACTGAGACAAGTAACATAACCACATACAATATGTAAAGTCTTGCTCTTGAACACAGCTCATTATTGTATTTAATCTACTCAAGATTAATTTCCAACATCAAAACACCACTCAGTGAACAGCACAGGGAGCAAAACTGTGAATGTGCTTGTCCAAGGCACATGTATTAGACAGACACCCTGCCTGGAAACAACAACAGAATTCACTTCTTTTATAGCTCAACATTAAAAAGCCCCAGGACAACAGGTTATTCTCTTAGTAGAAATAAAATACGGTTTTACTGTTTTCTGAAGTTCACTTCTGGTAAGAGTTCCTCTTCCTCTTTAAGCCAAACCTACTCTTACTGAAACATACCCTGCCATGTGGCTATTCTGACTGAAATGAAGTTGAAAACATGCACTGTCCAAACAAATCAGGCCAATACCATTCAGAGGAAAGAACTGTTCTGCACTCCTAGGCAAAAATCCAGCAGAACAGATCTAGTTTTGCACAGTTAGTGACTGTTTTGAGCCTGTTCAGGTTTTGATGTCAATCCCACTACTGGTACCAACTTCCAGTGGGGCTTAAATACACACAGAGGTAAGGAAAACTCATTGCTTGCACACAGCTTTTGGAACTCTGTATCTAAACTCCCTGCTACCAGATCACCTCCTGGAACACTACATTGGAAGATCTCCCAGCCAGATCAGCTTTTCCATCAGCTTCTCCCTGCAGGCAGGTTCTATTTTATATCGGTGTATATATTTTCCTTCAGAGTTTTCAAAATAAGTAGACTGAAGTTATTACAAATCTTCAATCTTCAAAAAGGCATTCCAACCAACCATTAATGTTGTAAACCTCATAACCAGGTATGAAAATAAACAACCAATTTCTACTCATCTCTTTATAGATTCAGTCTGATGAAACAACTTAATCTTTTTCTCAGGCATACAGAGCCCAATAATGTTTGATTAAACTGTGCCTGCCCTTCAGAAGGAAAGCTGTACTTGGGGTAGGTTTAATAGTTCTATAAAGAAAAATACCTTGAAAGGAGCCCCCAGCAAGCTGTATCTTCACTGCAGTTTAACAGCAGTACCTTCTGCAGGTCATCAGTCATGCACAACTCCAGATGTTTTTCCTAAATTTCTGCTGCTGGGTACCAGAATATCCTTGTTGGAATGATAGGACTCTGAAGTTATTGAAGAAAAGGTGATTCCTTTTACAGAGCTGTATGAGGCGGCAGTACAGCTTGGAAACATATGGAAAGGAAAACACTTTCATCTGAATGGGACTTTACCACTTTTTCAGGGAAAGAGCAGAAGTATCAATTAGGTGAATCACTGTCCAAAACTCTTAACACAGGGCAAAAAGGAAGTCTGAGAACCATACATAATAAATGGGAACTCCCCAACATTTTCTTCTAACTTTCCACGGGCTTTGACAGCTGTACTAAGACAAGGGGAACGCATCTCAGCAAGAGACTCTAACAACTCATTGACAGAAATACAACTTCAAGGCCTTGCCAGCCACAAAGAAGAACAGGAAGGTTTCATCTCCTTCACTTGGAAAAGATGAGCTGCCACAGCAACAGGAGAGTGTTAGGCACGAGCATGTCTCCCATGAAGTGCTCATTCCTATGGAAGCAATGACCATCTGCCAAGCTTTGCTACTGCTCATCACATTCGACAACCAAGAATCTTAAAAAACCAGCTCTAACAAGATGTTCTAGATGGTTTGAACACGTTTTCTGGACTTAATGGACTCAACAAAAACATGGTACAACACAAAAGGACAATTCATTACTGCTGGAAATGACTGTGACAAGATGATCTGTTCCTCTACTCCCATCAAGTAATAATTGTTCAAAGACAAATCCTTTCCTCTTTAAAGCTGATTTTCTAAGGAACTTCAACCCAGTCCAATAAAAATTCTTGTAGTGTCATCCAAGAAAACAGGGCCACAATGCCACAAATGCAAGCAAAATGGTTACAGGAAAGGAGACAGGCAGTGAAGGGAGCAGAGATACCCAAAGTATCATGGAAGAGAAGGTTCTTCAGAGGTTTCTAGGTACCTCAGCAAGTCAAAATCACCAGTCTTTGGGAGTATCATGTGAAATCTATGAAATCTTTGATCACATCTCTATGGACTGAGGAAGTATTTTACTTTAATCTCTCCCAATAGAAGAATATTTGTCTTGATATCAGCACCTTCTTGCCCTCTGACACTGGGAGTTGGTTGTTTTCCACTCCTGTGAGAATTGTTGAAGAGTAAGGATTACCCCCACCTTTGGTTCATGCAAGCACAGGAACATGAGCTTCAGGTTCTCTGCTCAGTTCTGCCTTAAAAGATTAAGTCCAGACCAAAATTAACAATCATGGTTGATGATGATCCAGACAAAAGGAATCCTTGCAATTACTGAGATCAGGTTAAAGGACCAGATTCTGGATATTTTCTCTTCTTTTTTCTTAATAGAAAGAACGCTTCTATAAACATACCACAAGAAACAAAACCAGAAAATGGAATGGACTTTCCTTGATTAGTCACATACTAGAAAAGGATTAGAACCAACCACCACAGAAGCAAGGTCTTGCCCAACAAAACTGGTGCCAAATGATAAAGGGTCACAAGTTCCCCACACTGCATAAAACCACACTGAACTGAGAAAAACGGGCTACTCAGCTGTACTTGAACAATGTTAGTCAGAGATGCACATCACTTATCTTAAATGTAATGAGATCTTGGTTTAAAAAGTTTTTAGGTATTTTTTCTGCATTTGTATTTCACAGCTATTTCTTTGCCTTAAGATATTGCTGAAGTCATCACCTAGAGAATTTCCTTCCAGCCTTGATACAGTTCTTCAAGCAGGATGGTAGTTACATTTTAAGCCCTTGAGTCAAGCCAGGCACGTTCACTATTAGGCAGATCAGCTGCCTCACCACTTTTATTACAGCTCTTTAAATCTTTTAAGCTGTACACATTAAGTGGTAAACACCAGGGAATCAGGAGGTAAAAAAACAAACTAACCCACATTCTCCTTCAGCAGAAATTTCAGTTTCAAAAGAACAGACAAACTCACGGAAGTGTTTCTTTACTTTTCTTAAAATCTTTCCTGCAGCATCAATAAGAAAAAGCTAACACACAATCATGGCTGATAATCCTATTAGGACAATAAACTGGGGGATGGGAAGAGACTGGAAAAGGATACCAATCCTCAAATGCCTACTAAGGAAAATGGCAAAAATAGAGAATGCTGCTGCTTGGCACAAGAAAATTCAGGAAGCAAGTATTTGTTCCAAAATGGGAACACAAAATCTTTGGGTAAAACACTGAGCCCACCTGCTCTCTTATTAAGAGAAAAATAAGATGTATACAAAGTAAAACTTTTTAAAAGAAACACAATGCTTTTAAGCTTCATCTTATTCAACAAGAGATGGAGCCCTGAAAAACACCAGTTTTCCTATTTTACTCAGCCAAGTTTTAAAAATTATTTTCTTTTAAGTGCACCTTCACAGAAGCACCGTTTTATCACTTATGCTCTGCCATTAAACAGTCCTTTCACTATTCTTTTCCAATGTATTCCATGACCAAACCAACTTTACTTTGCTTCTTGAACATCTGTAAACTGAGGCAGTCTGGGTTGCTTTCCCAAGCTGGTGAATCCATTTGCAGCTGGCAACAGGCTAACTTGAAGTCCTTGAAATATGGAATTTGTCTGAGATCTGGCCTATTCCTTATCAGAGGTGGGTTCCTTTAAAATAAATCAGGACCTCACAGAACCTCCCCCACCAGGCTCATACAGACTCTGTCAGCAAGTTCTTTGCTTTGGGGTAATTCTACTTCAAATGGTTCACATAGAAAAATTTCCACATAAAACTGAGTAGTGACTAGGACAAATCTACTCTCGAGAACTTAGGTATCTGTAAGTTCACAGAAATAAGCCAGATAAACAGAATTCCTCACTCTTCCCACAGATTTCAAAGGAAAATAAAAGAAAGATAAGCTGACTCTCTTTCAGTGCAGACCAATCAGCTTCCAAACAGCAAAAGTACCTGTTTCCAGCTCCAAAATAGTTATGTCAACTTTCAGATGCTCTGACCTTCACTCAGAACACAAATATCTCTTTCTTAAGCAGAAGCATCTCTTCACTGCAGAGAGAATGCTTTTTATGGTTTTTATTTAAAAAAAATTAACTATACAGTACTCCACAGTGATGTCAGCACCTCTTCAGAGTACAGGACACACACTTTCATGTCAGACAATGTAATTTTTTCCACAATTGCTAACACATCAATGAATTAACATTTACATGTTAATTAACTACAGTTAACGGCTACTGATGTATGAATAGATAAAATATCAGAGATAAAAATTGACCTTTTTCTACATATCAGAACATGGTGGGTTTGCCATCAAAATTTCATGAAGGAACTGTACCAAAACAACCCAGACAAGAGATAAGGCACAGGGCAGGAGGAACAGCAGTCAACACACTGCTCTAAGCTCACACCTGGAAAATAAAGAACTACAAACCAGTACCAGTCTGGGGAGCCAGAGCAGTGCCCCATGACAGAAGCAGATACTTCCAGGTATATTCTCCCTGCCCTGATCCGCAATGGCCACCAAATTAGGCTCTTGCCCTTCCCTTTCACAGTTTGCATTAGCTTGGCAATCTATGTGAAATTTGATGTTTCCAGATCAGTTCCTCCATATTTAAAAAGCATTCGCTGCATGGCTGCTGACAGTGGTCCTTGACAAGAGGAGCAATTGCTACACCTCTCCCTTCAATCTCCAAGTGTACACATCGCTTTGGAAGATGGCGTTGTCTGGCAGCTAAATTGAGATCCTGCACACGAGAAATCATCTGCTTCCTTTCTGCAGGATTATGCTACTCTTTTCTAATTCACCCTGCTAAGATACTCTCCAACTTTTAGCTTCGGGGATGTCTTTTTCAACAAGTGCTTTCATTTTTGATTACATGAGAAGTACTGCTTCAATTATCTCCTTTTCACAGTATCACTGGTGACTGAAATGGGTAACTACAGACTCAGGAAAGCGCATCCTTTAGTTCTGTCCCAAAAAAGGATCTACTGTGTTTCCTAAACACCTGTATGGAGAAAAACAAGTGCAATAAATAGAATACAGTAAATGGCATGTACATACTTTAGTCATTGCTCCTGTCTGTGCTGTGTTCAGCCCGGTGTGCCCAGCCATCTGTGGAGATACTTGGGTTAAAGTCTCTGCCAGCACACTGCCTGCATTCCCCTGCATGGCAGGGGCAGAATATTGCATTCCTGCTCCCCTTCCTCTTCCAGCTGCCCCAAGAGATCCATTCATTACCTGCCCTTGTCCTTGCTGAGGCTGATTCATTAAACTGTGACCAGAATTACTGTTGAGAAGGCTCTGGTGTGTCTGACTGAAATTAGTATTCATACATATCCCAGGTCCAGTCTGTGATGTTGCAGGGCTGCTCGTCACCATTCCCACTTGTTTTTGTGCTTGAGAGTTCAGAGTTTGGGATGCAGGTGTGGTAGGTCCAGAGGTGCTGGCTGCTTGCTTGGCCAGGCCTGGAGCAGAGGAGTCTCCTGGGTTCAGAGGGCTCTTACCCATAGCACCCAGATTCCCGATGTTCGCGCTGTTCGGCTGCCCTTGGACTTGACCACCAACTCCCTGCTGCACGGGGCTGCTTGAGTTCACATTGCCAATTCCTGGGTTTAGGGAAGAGCCGCTGCTTCCCCTCAGAAGTTCAGAAAGCTGTTTGTGTTTGGAAGCTGCATCTGGAACGAGGTTCCCACTGCTGTTTAAAAGGCCCAACTCGCCATTGGGGATCAGTTCATCAGGAAGATCATTTTCCAAGTCAAACAAAGATCCGAAATCTACAAGTTAAAACAGAAACACAGGTGAGAAAACATGACAAACAAGTAGCTAAAATATTTACCTTTTCTACTTGGTACCAGTGCTAACAATGACAGGCATTCAGGACATCTTTACCCAAGACTAAGAAGTGAGTGAGGGTCCCCAAATAAAGAACTCCAGAGCCTTCCAGAGCACAGTCGTTACACACTGTGCACACACAACTACACAGGGTAGAGCACTGGCCAAGAAACAGGTTTTCTGGCAAGAATTTTGACAAAACAAAGCTTAAGAAAACTACGGTGGCATGAATACAATGACCTAATCTAACACTTAAATTTCCCTTGTTTTGGTTAAAAGATGAAGGCAGAAATAACAACAGATTTTTTTCCTATTGATTTACTCTCCCAAAAGAGCAATTACATCACCTTTTCCAACCTCCTCTGTAATCCCAAGACACCGCATTTCACCCAGCAATTCTACCACAACCTTGTCATTTATGTGTGCACATGGCCAAAGAACATCTTCCAGCATGGCTTCAAAACTTCACCAAAGAACAATTTCCTCAGCAGTTTGATCCCAATCCCACATATAAAGACATTTAAGATCAGTTTTTAGTCATTGATTTGTACCATGATTTGCTACCTCAGAAGATCTTGAAAGGCACTCAGCATTTTCTCCTTGTAATGCCTCCTGAATCGAGTCACTGCTCGATTCCTGAACAGCTCAAATAATTCAAATTGCTCTGTAAGTGCCCAGCCCTCATTTACCATGCCCAATATTGACAGAGATAATCCACACACTCTCCAGATGAGCAAAATAAATCAATCAAATCTTCATTAAGCCACTTGAAGGAACAGCTCAGCCTGGCTGCAACATCCAGACTAATAAAAAGGTGGTGGGGCTTTTTTTTTTTTCCTTTAAAGGAGCAACTCAGGTCCACTAAAATATTTTACTGCACATCATAAGCAGCATCCATGTAACAAGGTTATTTTAGTATGTAAGTAAGAAATAGAAAGTTACTTCACTGTATATAGGTACTTCCATGTGAAAATAGAAGTTACATACTTGAAGACATAAGGACAGGCACATACAGCAGTATTTATAAACATTTAAGCAGACCAGCCCCAATACACCAGAGTAGCTGTTCAAACATGCAACACATCTTGGAAGGGTTTTCCAGTCCAAGGATGTGAACTAAAACAATCACTTCTCACTGTAACATAAATGTGTGAAAACTTTATTTTGCCCCCTAAGCCAGACCTGACAATTCCAGTCCTTCACACTGAGCAAACTACATTTTTTCCAGGTTACAGCAAAGAAAAGTTCTTTACTAAAGAAGGGCATTACAAAAGCTTCATTGTTTTTAAGTTTAATTCACTCTTCAACCACAAGAAGTTGATGCAAGACTCAGGCTGCAAAAATTATACAAGATGGTACATTGAAAAGAGACAACAAACCTCAAGCAACACATAAACTGTATCACAAAGCACAGATGCATCACCAAGGCATCTCAATACACTCTAATATCATGCATTTCATCAGCATGTGCGTTTCCAATTCAGTCGAACTGAAGAAAAATTAATAAAAATGGTCAGACTTGCAATGACCAGTGAATTATACAAACAGGCACAGTAAATGAAGACAAAAATGTTAAATGCTGACTGTTTTGAGGTGCTCAAAGCACCACATCCTTCAGGGGCCCACACTCTGCCATCATCACCTACTGGAGTCAATAATGCCTCCAGGATTGCATGATGTCGGCCGTGACAAATACACCCTGCTCAGAACACAGCCCCCGTTCCCTTCCAAGCAGGCAAGGAACAAGCTAACATTTCATTTAGCAAGACACATTACAGTATTTTTAATTTCTCTTACTTGCTGCCTTTCCTTTCAGATCTTTAGTTCATCTTTCCTGTTTCTCTTCTAAAAAAAATTCCTGGTGTACTTTCCACTCCATTCCTGCAGGTGATCACTTCATCTCTCCTCCTGGTTCCCACACAACCACTCAACACTGACCATGCCACAGTTTGCCATTTCCTATACATTTTGGTTCTACTTTCCTTCTTCCAAGATTCCCTTATTTCAGCCCGGAATGCCGGGAGGCTCTGGGAGGCTCTGTCACTGGCGGTGGCTGCAGCTGGAGCCTGACCAAAGCCATCTGCCCGCACGTCACCGAGGGTGGGACACGGGGCCAGGGCTGAGGCTTCGCCTTTGTTAAACTGCTCTCAGCACCCCATCTCTCCCCAGGTTCAAAGTTTACAGTGCTCGTTCACACAACTTCCGCAAATCCCACAAAAAGGTGTTTTTCCAAGCTTCTGTGCCAAAACTGTAAATATTTAATGGACAATAGATGTGTGGGTCCAGGGATGGGGCTGAGGAGAAGAGACAACGGGAAGGGGGAAGATGTTGTGGTTTAAAGAGTAGTTTTTTCCAGATGTATTTCAAAATGGGACGCTGGAGTATAAATGCTCAATTTTTTTTGCTTGGCTGGCTGGACTCTCTCAGTCTTACCAGAGCCAAAAACTGGAAATGTTTTTGCAGTTTACAAAAAAAAAAAAAAAAAAAAAAAAAAAAAAAAAGTGAAGAAAGCATTTGGGAATACTGCCTCTTAAAACCTGAAATAAACTACCACTCCTAAGCTCCTGTAAGAAGGCTGTACATTAAGATTAGACATGGAAAATGTACAGCTCCGCCAGAAGGAAAATAAAAAGCAGGTAAACAACACAATGGTCCTGTAAAAATTCACCAAGAATTCAATTGTTCATGCAATGATTAATCACCTTCTTTTATATTTCATCAGAGTCATGCACATTAAAAACAGCAACACAAGGCACATTTTACAACGGTTATAAAATACAACAGAAAACAAAAATCTACTTAAGCATGTCTGCAACAAATCCATAAAGATAAGAGATTGTCTTGGCAGTTATAAAAAGAATAAATATATTTACACACATATAAAAATCTGCCATAATAAGAACACAGTCCATTTCTACTGACACAAAAATAAAAAGCAACTGCAGTCTCTCCATCCTCACAAGAAGAACAAAATTGATCCCATTCTCAATGCTTCAGCTGTTTCTCAAAGGCAGCTACCAAGAGCCTAAAAACCAAGGGATGCCTTTGCCTTTACATGAATTACCTGAAGCAACGGTCAGGAAACACCTTTGCTGAGAAATTCCACCAAGCTTCAACCTGCTCCACCCTCAAACCTGCCATGCAGCCAGCACACATCAGAACAGAAAAAGTGGTCTGGATTTTAATGGAGAACAGATTCCCTACACCCATAAGGCACATACCTCTAATTCGGTGCTCAGGAAGCAGCGGAGCTAACTAAGGCTATGGACCTTCACCTCATCATGTCTTGTCTCTAAAACAGCACTTCTGATCCTAAACCTCACACCTTTCATTACCTCTGTCACATAAACCCAAATGTCCTCTTAACAGCAGAGCACCAAAAAACCAGAGATTATGTTTTCTGGAAGGCATGGAAAAGCACTAGGCAAGTACCACACCCCCACTCTTTCCAAAGAGCTCCTTTTCCAATTTGAGCATTCTGCGTTCCTTGAGCAGCTATTTTCATACATAGAAGATAACCACACTTGAGACACTTTCTCTCCTAATTTCAGCCTTGTGAGCCTAAATGTCAGAGTTTTCTGCCTTCCTGGACAACACTTTCATCAACCAGAATAAAAAGAAAAGATGTTCTGTTTCCTTCTAAGCCTTCTCAGAAGAAAAAACCCCAAAATTGTGCTGAATCCTGAAGGCAGAACATTCTCATCTGTATGACTGCTTGAGACTGTTACCGGGAGACTTTCCTAATATACATATTCAATCAATTAACTTGTTTCAATGTCACCATTTTTTCCCCTTTAGCTCAGCCTGGAGAGGTGACAAACATCCTAAGGTGTTTCATTATGTGACTTATTATCTCAAACGTATCTCACAGCAAGCAGGAGGAGAGCTATCAAATCCAGTTTCACTTTTTACAGCATAACCTCTGCTTGAGACGTGATGGGGAGTTTTCCTGTCAAAAACTGACTGCTCTTGCACGGAGCAGACACTGAAGTCCAGCACACAAGCAGTATTTTCACTGTGCCTTTCTTTCATGCCAACATAGCTGTTACATTTCAGTGAGCCCAATTTTGTTTTGTAAGGCTTCTTTCAATCACGCCAGACCCCAGCAGACAAAGCCTCAACAGTTCAGAGCTCCAGCCATTCCCTAAAATTCACTGTCAGGTAGTTCCCCTCAATAGCCACACTGTGTGGTACAGTCAGCAATTACCACATCCATTCCAACTTCATTTTGAGGTTTGGGGATTCTGTAATTTATTGTTTCACAAAAGACAATTCTTGCATTTAAAGTTTTAGAGCAATTAAACAATGCATTCATGGAAAATCTAAAATTTCCAGTAAGGAAATTTTACATTTGTGTCTTTTTCTAATGTGACACAGAAAGCTTGTAAACTGACATGGGTCTAACCTTGACTCTCAGCAGAGCAGCATCACTTCTTCTGAACACAATGTTTAGCAACCAGGCTGAGAAAGATGGTGATGAGGGACCCAGCCAGGTCAAGGAGTGGGGGGTGGTGAGGGAGAATGAGGGATCCAACATCAAGGATCTGGATGAGTCTCAACTATTTATGGCTTGCATAATAAGAGATTTGAATATTTAACTAAATTTCTACCTGCCTGATCATTTAAACTACTTCCACTTGGGATGAGAAAGGAATACAGTCTGGGTCACTCATTCCTAAGTCACTGGACTAGTCAAAACTCAGATATAAGAACCTCACCTTTTGGAATTCTTGGAACTTGTCTCTAGAAAATTCACTGGAATCATCATCACAGCTCTCTCTTGTTTACCCACAGTCACTCAGGTTGGAAGGGACATCAGGAAGTCTCTCTGCAGTCCAGCCCTCCACCTCCTCTCAAAGGTGCTCCAGCCTCCAGTCTCCTCAGCAGCCCTTCACTAAACTCATTCCAGCTCCTCCATCACCTTCCCAGTGATGGATAGGAGGCTGAAAAGTCTGTAGCTGACTGTATTGTCTTTTAACCCTTTTTGAAAATGGGTGTAACACTTGTCTTCTCTTGTTTTCCTGTGGCTGGAATTTTAGAGACAGCTCCTAGTATCGTCCCCAATCCATTTTTGTAAGACTGCAACAACTGACCTTTCAAAACGGAAGCTTGTTACACAAACAAATCACAAAACCAATGAAAAAAATATCAGTTCTCTTCTAACCTCTACTGCAATACTACCAGTGTTCCTGACTCAGCTCCTGACACCAGCTCCAACACCAGACACATGAGCCAGTATGGGGAAAACGTGTATATCCACTAAGGTGTGATAACAACTACCACCCGATACAGGAAAAGCCACCTGTTCTGTCCCAGTCCTCCTCCTCCTCTCCATGAAAAGAGAGCAGTATAACCTGAGATCCTCCCTTGGTCACACCAGGTTTAGTTCCCAGCCTCTCTTTCCACTTGCATGTTGTGTACCACAATGTCATAACCTCACGGTTCTCTCTGCTCTACTTGTCCAAGTCGTCTCCATCATCTCTCTTTTGCTGTGCTCATAATGACAAAGCAACCTGTGTTAAAAGTCTAGAAAAACCTGAGATACTGGTTTATTTCAGAAATAATTGCTGGGTTTAGAGATTATTCTACCCTTTCATAAAAATAAATCAGATTACTTGAATGTTTCCCTATCAATTACAAAGTACTATATGACGGCACATTAAATGGCCCTTGCACCTGGCAGTAAGGTTAATATAAAGAAGCAAATATGAAAAATATCCAGATAAGAAGCTAGTCTCTAATCTCTTCCCAGAGGGGAAAAAATCCAAGGTAACTCCAAAATGCTTGGCAGAAGCAGCCCAACAAAAGTGCTTACTCTGGTCTGGTCTTAGAAACATCAGACGGCAAATGATTGCCTTTGCCTTCCTCTGCCCCTCTCCAAAACTATTCTTCATCTCAACTGTTTCCCAAAGTATCTTCACTATTTTGACACAGTTGCCATGTCTGTTCTCATGAGTAACTCTAAATCCCACCCAGCAGCATCCACATGACACACATGGCTACTGTCACAGCGCACACGGCTACCAGGTTAACACTCTTAACAGACCAGAAGGCTTCATTAAATTTATTTGCCATAAGAAGAGAAATTTGGACAGAAGGAAGAGGAGGCAATCTGCCTATGGACTGGGAGACACCACACTGGGAACATCAGCTTCTCATTCACGAGAGCATCCTGAGGAAGATTAAATACTTTAAGGTTCTTGGAGCACGTTAACATTAACAGAAGCGAGACTGCATTCTCATCCTATTACAAACACACACATCGTGTCTCTTGCCCAAATTTAACAGCTGACAGAATATTTAAGTTCAGAATGACCCTTTTAAAAAGAATCATCTGAGAGTCTGGTAATTAATAGTGGGCACTTGCTTAAGTCAGCATGAAATGCACAGTCTGTACCAAGCCAGTGTCTGCTCGTGCCTGCCCTGAGTTGGCTCCCACAGCTGCCAGACCCACGGCTTCCCTTATGGCTGTGCCACCCTCACTGCCCACCTGGAAAGGAAATCAGCACATAAAGCACAAGAACACAAATTACCTTGACAAACAAACTTTAACTGTGACATTCCCTGGCCTGAGACTTCTTAAAGAATATATTGCCCAACACAGGTGGTTCAGATTTTGAAGTGTTCAGTTCCTGATGCTCCCCACAATGACTGGCAGTGTCAGTGGTGAGAACTCGAGCTCAGTTTTGGCTCAGGAGCTCCCTTCAGCTACACAAGTCCTTCTATGAAAATTCCTATCTTAACACACCTTCTCCAACAAAACCACAAAACACGCCTATTCTGTAAAGAGCAAAATATATAAATACGTACTTGAAGTAATGTTATTAAATGAGGAAAAAACCTAAGCAACATTACTATGAAACTGGCAAGTCTGGGGTCTCCTCTGTGACATTTAAAAGCTGCAAAAAGTACATTTCCATTCTTTTTAATGCCGCTTTTTCCTCCCTATTTCTGATACCAAATTCAAGAGAACTGTCTTGTGCTTGACAACTCAAATACAGCTGTGCAAGGGCATAAAACCCAAAACAAACCAAACATACATGAGGAAGCAACAGCAGACATGCATGTAAAACTAATAATTTTTGTACATTAATGTCTAAAAAAGCTTCCAACTGTAACTGACTATACAAAAAACCACAATTCCTTCACAGATCTTTTACTTTAAAACACTGATTTCAGTGAGATGAGGCTGTTTTGAACCATTCTCATTAATACTTTCCTTTAGGGAGTTTATGAACTCAGGAAAAAACTTCACAGCTATTCCAAACCAGACTCATACTCAGTACTTACTCAACTCAAGCCACTTGGTAATTTCCCCATCTCTTTTCTCCATGAGATGACACTACACAAGAGATGACACAGAAGTGATGACATCAGTAACACCCACAAACCCAGCTATCCCACCACCCATGGTGGCAAAGCTGGGCAGAGCAAGAGAGCAGCTCGTGCGCTTCGGGTGACACACACACGTGGGACAGGGGCTGCCATCTAATGTCCCTTTTTACTTCTCACTCTGCAGCAGAAAGTCTCCAGCTCTAATTCCTGTCTCTGCCGTGTCCAACTGCAACAGGAAAATGACTGGGAGATAGGGAGGAACAGTCATCCAGGGAAGAACGAGTCCTTTTCCCAATACTGTCTTCCCAAGGAAGCTTCCACTGCACTAAAGGTGACCGGCAGGGAAGCAGGGGGTTATTCTACAGACTTACAGTGTATAAACAAAATATATCCACACACAAACTGCAAACCAAAGATATTGTATTTATCCAGTGTCATAAACAAGATCCTTATTTCTCAATGGTGGCAAACAAGAGAGCAGGAAAGGAAGAGTATGTTAAGAAATTTAAATTACGAGTTATAATTATCACTGCCAATAGAAATTTCATTTTTCTTTTAATTCACACTTATGATTCTGCAAAATACTTAATAGTATTTGTTGAAGCATCTTTATTAAAGAGTTTTCCAAATAAACAATTTAGGTTGTCTCTGTATCTTAGACATCTGAGAAGACAGATGGAAAACATAACATATGTTAAAAGGAAAATTTACAAAGCAAAAATCCTTGAAAGTGTAAACCAAATTAGGGTGGAAGTGTCAGATTTCTAAGTTATCCCTGATGTTTTTTCACTGTATAAGAACAAACCTCAGAATTCTTCAAATCAGGTTTTTCAACTACCCCCTCCACCCTGATTTCACATTAACCTGCAATATTTTGTTAATAGGGTGAGGGGGTTTTTTCATGTTCTTCTCTCTTAGCAGGTAGCAACAGTAAGTAAAATATCTAATAAAGGTAAACACTAAGAATATGTGGGGGTTTTTAATGTGAAGCTGCAGGAATAATAAAAAAGCACAGCATGTTGCTGTAGAAATAATTAATGGCATTGGACGATGACTCCAAGGAATGTCCAGCCAAAATAGAAAGTGAATAATCTGCAGCAGAAAACTGGGAATCATTTCACAAGCTACCAAGAGATCTCTGGAGTACAGCAAAGACATAGCCTCTGTTCCTGCCTGCTGCTGGCAGGGCTTCTCCGGGAGCTCTATACAACAGCACAGAACAGCATTTTCCTAGTTAAATTTAAGTCACTGGAGGGGGAATAAGTTTGGAAGTCCCCAGTACATGTGCAATTATCAAAGTATGAATTTCAAAAAATAAAGGAATGGGCAAAATGGTAGGACTGTGGACTGTCACATATCATCAGGCTGGCAGATCATCTGCTCAACTTTTCATCCCACACAAGCATGAGTGTCAAACTCCTCGGAAAAACCTGTAAAAGCCCCATAACATTGAGAGAGTACACAATACCCTGCTATCAGAAATGCCGCAGGAATTAGCTGCGCTAGACTCTATAAATGAGCCCATTTCTAATCTTACAAATCTCCTGTCCCAGATCACAAACAGTGGCATCAAGTTATGCAGGTCAGTCACTTCAGGTGGAAAAAAACCCCAGTTTGTATCAAACTTCTAGCTCAAAGTAAACATCTTGCTTGGCATCGTCCTCTCCCATGCACCACCCCCATGGTTACATGAGTCTTAAACAATCTAACCATGAAGTATTCCAAAAGAAACAATATAGCTATGAAATATCACACCTCATTTTTCCCATCCCAGATAGTTAGGGTGTAAGTACCACAAAACAAACAAACAAACAACAAAACAAACAAAAAGGACGTTCCCATGGAATAATTACAACTACGCACACTCCTTTACCTACACCTTTTCAGAAAATGAAATTCTTCCTCAAATTTTCTGCCTATAAAGGCAAGTCTGTTCACTTAATGAATTTATCCTTTTCCTTGTTCCAGGGAGAGAATAAGGAAGCCCATGTGTAACTGTGATTCTTGCAGTCACAGCACACACAAGTTACTCAAGTTTTGCACGTATCATACAAAACAAGAGCAGACCGATCACACAGGCTTCCATGAAGCTTTTCAGTCACGCAGGAGTGAACACTTTAAAACATCCACTAATGCTTTCATGTGCCCAAACAAAATCTGGGTTTAGATCACCGACACGTCACTCCATCTGAAGTCTCTGCTAAGAATGTGAACACAAGCTTAGAAAACCTCACTGTCTTTCCTCAAGCTACTTTGGTTTTGTCCACCTCTTTTCAAACTAAAGCCTAAATCCACTGCAATATACCTATCTGGTTTTTGGCAGGAGAGTAGGATCAAATCAGGCTGCGCATCGACACGAACTCCCTTCTGCGAAGTTCTGTGGCTGGCTGGGAGTCAGCCAGAGATCTACTTATCTCGGCACGTAGGGAGGCACGTGCAACAGGGCCAGCTTTTCCCCAGTGTAAAATCCAGGCCCTGGATGCCAACACATGGGCTGCAAAGAGAGCAGGAGTTATCAGGGAGCTTGGCCCGCAGCTTTTGCGGCAGCAGCCACGTGGCCTAATCTGCATACAATCAGAAGTTAGGGAGGAAAAAAGAATTAAAAATCAACAAACCCCCCTACACAAGGAAGTATGAAGTAAAAACCTAGCTCTAATGGACTTTGGAAGCTGCTCATCTCACCTTCTTCCCAACTTCACCTACTTTAGGAATTTGTTAAGTCCTGATGCCATCAGGGACACCCTCTGCTCTGGCCCAGATTACGCTGTGTTGTTTCTGGAACTGGCGCAGCACCACAGCAGCAGAAGCTGCAGGGAACACAATGAACGCAGACAGAAGCATAACTTCAGTGAAACCCAGACCCTCACCAAGCTACCTGCAGAAGGGACCACAGTCCAGGGGCTCCCAAACACCTCCAGCTGTGCTGCTGCTCCATTCAGGCACATTTTTCCCAACCAGCCCGAGAATGCTGCCAGGTCTCTGTATATTCAGCTGAAGGACCAATGCCAGCAATGTACAAAATAATCACAACACTCAGTGTTAAAATAACACACTGCCATAAGCAAAGTTACTGTAATGCTACTTTTTGTAGGAGTCCCTTGTTTATTCTGTGGCACTGGATGAGAATGTCTCACAACAGCCACAGAGGAGACAAATGTTTAGGTATGAAAACGCCTGTGTATCCAATAAAGCAGTAATTAGACAAAAGCACTACTCCTACCTGGCTAGACAAGGAAAAATCTTTCCCACGGACATTTTACCACAGGAGTCAGCTCGTTCAATGTGCTACAACAATGGCAAGCGAAGTTAACATGCCAGGAGTCTTAACCTTCCTTATTGATACAAAGAGCAGTGGGGCAACTGCAAAATGGGACTATCATGAAACCTAATGATGGTCACAGCACCCATTTCTGTTATCCTTTCATCTCTGCTCCCTTCTGCAAGATCAGACACTGGATTTAGCTGCTTAGGTTTAACAGAAAAGGCTATATTTTCAGAAGGTAAGTAGACCAATTTCAATGGCACAAACTTTGCCCCGGTAAGCTGAGGAGCTATTTTTATCAGAAAGATTAAAGGCAGCTAAAACTTACTCTGACAAAAGGAGTTGCTTAACATCACCGCATCAAAGCGTCAAGAGAAATATAAACAAGGAGGAGAGCAGTTGCTTTCTGCCCAATGTTCAGGCCTGCCATCAGAGCCTCGGGTGTGAGCATTTGCAGGCTTGAGCCGAAGTGTTCAGCCGGGCCCAATGCGGCGGCTGCGAAAGCACGTCCCCCTCACGGCAGCCGCAGCACCCACCAGTGTGGGGCTACCGCTGCAATTACAATTCTGTTCAACAGAACAGAATTCTGTTCAACTCACTGCTCATCCAGGGCAAAAGCCTCAGACCCATCTCCCCGGGCTCCCCGATCACAAAGGCCACTTTCCAGGTTGCAACAGAACTTTTTCATTTAAGCCCCAGCACCAGCGAGCAGCCTGGTTTAGTTCCAGGAGCAGGCATTTGACAGCAAACACTACTCAAACTATTTGTATCGCCTGCCACAATGCACAGAAACCTTCAGCAATCCTTCACCAAGCAGCATTAACTGCTGGCAACAAACCTAGAAGTGCTTTTCCTAAAAACAACCCTCTCTTTAAGTGCACAAACATTACCCGTACCCTTGGCAGAGAAGTATTTTTGCCTATGGAACACCAGAACGACAATGGAACTCCATGGACACACTTGTCCAGAATACAGCTTGGGGTTTGCCGTCCCAGTGCCCACAGGCCCCCTGAGCCCTGCAGAACTTTCTGCAGATGCTGGAGTTCACACATCTAGCACCACACAGAGCTCCATGAGACACACGAGAACTTGCTGAACAGGACATAATTAAAACCGAAGCATTCCAGAACAGCCCGAGTGAACTTCAAAAAAAGAAAAAAAAAAACAAACTAAACCGAAGACACTGCTTCAAACACCTCTCACTGGCTACCAGGAGAGTCTAAAATGTCTAGCTGAAGAATTAAAGAAAAACTGTATTTGTTCTGCATTAGAAAGAGCATTTCGCAGCAACTTGCCTATCAGCCTTCCATATATTCCATTGCTTCGGCAATAGGGATTAACACAGCTCAATCACAAGACCTCACCTAGATATTCTCTGACAATTCTTACTCGATACTGTTTCTTTCTCACTTGTTTCATTTATTTGCAGGCTGAGAAAACAAGGTTTCCAAAAAAAACCCCTAAAGGACCGAAGCATCTGTAAACTGTTGCCAAATGTAGATTGAGCAAGACGAAAAACCCACAGAATTTATCAGCTCAATTATAGTAGTATTTTTTTTCAGTCTATGAAAACACAGCAGGCATAGCATGATTAACTTATCACTATCCCTTCCACAAGATTCATTAATCTCTGAAAGCAGAAATTCAAGTCCAACAGACTTGGTGTTCTTCTGAAACCACTCTTTCAGGGACTGAAACAGTCGGAACACCGGGAGAGGCCGGTCCAAGCACACACGCTCTTGTGCGCACACACGTGTGTATTTACGACGGGCACACGCTGGCTGGAAACGAGACATTTTGATGTGTTTTCTTATCTTCAAATCCATCACAACTGAAGAAAAAGGCACGCCAGAGACACTACGCGACACAGACCAGTCGCAGTGACTGCCAGGCTGCCAGGCATTTCGGCATACAAGCAACCCCACAACTTCAATTATTACCTGCAAATCGTTTGGGGTTTAAAGGAAAAATGCTTGCAACAGTTTAAGCCAAATGCCTTAAAACCTTGGTCACAGGTTGGGAAGTAAAAAGAAGCACAAAGTATTGACTGAAAGGTAGAACTAGATGGTCTGCAAGGTCCTTTCCAACCCAAATCATTCTATGACTAAGAAGCTATTAACGAGTTTTTATTCCGTAGTGTGTCACACACATGGGCACAGTGAAAGAGCCTGTATAGGGATATTAGTTGTGGGTAATCTGTGGGGTTTAAGGAGCAGAGAGAAACCTCGACTACCCTTTCAAGAAGGCACCTTCAGCTTTAACCTGAAGGAGGGTAGATTTAGATTCGGTATCGGGGAGAAATTCCTTCCTTTGACGGTAGTGAGGCCCTGGCACAGGCTGCCCAGAGAAGCTGTGGCTGCCCCGTCCCTGGAAGTGTCCAAGGCCAGGCTGGTCAGAGCTTGAGCAACCTGGGATAGTGGAAGGTGTTCCCCATCGCAGGATGGAACAAGATGGGCTTTAAGGTCCCTTCCAACCCGAACCATTCCACGATTGTACGAGAAGCATGATGGTCGGTGCTTCCCATGCCTGGCCCTTCTCCTTCCCTACCCGTACCCCACTCACCTGCGCACCCCCATCACCCAAACCGAGGCATTAAAAACGAAGATGATGGATGAAAAAAAGGGAAACCCAACTCAAAAAACGTCTCTTTCCAACCGCTATTTATAGCCGGGACGGTACTTGGCGTACGGGTCCCGCCCGGTAACTTCGACTGCAGGAGGCCCAACCCACCCCCGCCAGGAACCGCGGCAGGGCGGGCGGTCCCCCCCAGGCCCCCCCCTCCGGCGGGGCGGGGGGGGGGGGGGGGGG
>VXAC01002946.1:12178-162560 GCA_013399225.1 Rhipidura dahli | reverse complement strand
CCGCCCTGCCGGAAAGGCGCGCGCGGCGCCGGAAGCGCCCAGCGCCGTCCTCAGTTGCTCCGCTGAGGGTCTCGGGGACGGTGGGGGGGGGGAAGGGTGTCAGGCGGCGACCCCGCCCCACACACCGCGCCTTGGGCGCCGTACGCTCGCTCTCCGCCGCCGTGCCCCGCCTCGGTGCGCTGCGCTACCGCCTCGGTCTCCCCTGTTTGCTTCGGTCGGGGCTCACCCCTCGCAGCGTCCCCTCTCCGTCTCCCCTCAGATGTCTCAGGTGCCTCCTTCCGGTGCCCCCTCATAGTCTACCCTCAGTTCCCTCAGAGTGCATCCTTGTCCCCGCCTCCCCAAGTCCTCGCCTCGGTCTTTCCTGTTTTCTACTGTCGGGGCTCCCCCTCAGGACCCCAGAGCTGTCCCCTCATAGTGTTCCCTCTCCGACTTCCCTCAAATGTCTGTTCTCCCCTCACAGCGTCCCCCGCAGTCTCCCCTCAGCCCCACCAGAGATGTCTCAGTGCTCTGTTCACAGCGACCCCTCCAAGTCTCCCCACAGTCCCCCTTTCCCCTCAATCCCCTCATAGTCACCCCCACAATCTCCCCTCGCAGTCCTACCGTGGGTGGCTCAACGGCCTTTAGTGTCTCCCCTCAGTCCCTCAGAGCCCTCGTTTCAGTCGTTTGCCAGTCTCCTGGGTTTGCTTCTGTCAGGGCTGCCCCCTCACAGAGTCCCCTCTCTGACTCCCCTCAGATGTCTCAGTGCCCCCTTCACAGTGTTCCCTCCAAGTTTCCCCATGGTCTCCCCTTCCCCTCTCAGTTCTTTCAGAGGCACGCCCACAATCTCCCCTTTCAGTTCCACCACAGACGGCTCAATGCCCCCTCACAATCTTTTCTCCCCTCATAGTCCTCAGACCCCCCATCCGCCCCTCCTCTCAATTCCACCATGGATGTCTCCTCTCAGTCTCTCCCTCAGTCCCCCTCTGTTTTCCCTCTCAGACTCCCATCAGTCCCCTCACAGTCACATTTCCAGTCTGCCTTCTCAGTCTCACCACAAATGTCCCCTCTTGATGCCTCCCTCACAGCCATCCCTCTCAGTTTCCCCTCAGTCACCCCTTCCCCTCTCAGTTCCACTGTGGTTGTTCCCTCTCAGTGTCCTCCTCACAACATCCCTTCCCAAGCTCTGCCTCAGTTCCCCCATTTTCCCCCATGACCTCAGAGCAGCCACACATGAGGGCAACTTTCCCATTGGAGCTGACCCATTCTCAGGCACCAGCATCAAACCCAGCCTCACTTTACAAACACTTTCTGCTCTGTCTAGACAGACTTCCCCAGCCCAAAACAGGTTTAGAAGACTGGAGCTCATGTACGTCCATGGATTTCCATACTGGTTCCCAACCTGAGAATCAGGTCGTATAAGCCCTGGTGACGTGTGTGGCAGCAGAGCTCCTTGTACCCAAACTGGTTGCCTGGGGCTGTTTTCATCGCCTTCGTGTTGGAATGTCCTCGAAGGGCAGCCACAATGGGAGGAGAGGCTGGAGAAGGGCTGGACACAATTCTAAGGATGCGTTGATGAGCTCCATAAGCTGAGATGGATTCATCAGCAATAATTTATTGGTTTAAAGGAGATCTATAATGACAGATTCCTTTGCAAAGAGTAAGTCTGCCTTTTGTTTACTGCAAAACTCGAATTCATTACATTTACTTCTACATTTGCATGAATTTCATTACATTTACTTGCAAATTCTGTATTTATTTACATGGTGCCTATCCTTGCTGAGGTCTGGCTGTAACCACATGGAGGTCTCTGACAGGCCTCTGCTTCTATCGCTGTGTTACTCATTAGTTACACAAGTAAGGGCTCTCTGGTTATGCCTGCTTTAATTTCCATCAAAAGCAGTGAGTTCCTGTCTATTTCAGGATGTTTCAGAGTGGGACGAGTTTCGTGTCTCACAGTGGCTCTAGATATGAAAGCAACAGCTCTTGTCCAGCAGTATTTTTCTGTGATATAAAGCATTTATCCCAGTTTAGGTAAAAGGAAAATATTTTGCTGTCAGAAGCAGGGGGTGGGAGTCAGGTCAGACTGTCAGGCACACCCAAGGACAGCAGTGTCTTTTTCTGGCTCCTGCTTCGACTTTTCAACAAGTTTGGTTGGTGTATTTTTAACTGCATCTTGGATCACTCTTTGTGCTTGCCTTGGCCTTTACAGCCTGGGCAACCTGAGCTAGTGGAAGGTGTCCCTGCCTGTGGCAGGGGGGTGGAATAAGCTGGTGTGTAAAGTCCCTCAAACCCAAACCAGTCTGTGGTTGTACAGTTACATCATTTATGGATTTGCTGGAGTGGTTGACATCAGGAGCCCTCCATAGCCCTTTGCTCCCCTCGTGACCCCCTTCCCTGCCTCTGCACTAACCCTGGAACTCCGGGATGAAGTCAGGATGGAAATTTACTGTGGGGGACAGATGCTGAGCAGTCCCACAGCTACTGCCCATCTCCAGAGGATGTTCATGCTGCCTGGTGCTGGGCAACACATCCTTGTTACACCAGTACTGCAGCCCTGACCACGCAGCCGCTGAGCCAGGGGCCCTGACAGCCCCACTGCTGTGACAGGTGCTGCTGTGTCAGTGCCTCTGAGGGAAATGCCGTGTACCCACTGTTGGGAATGGGGAGAAAAGCAGAGGACATACGGAGGCCATGATTAGCTGGGAGAGCTCCTCTGTCTTTACAGCAAGTTCCAGGCTTGCCACACTGATGAAGTCAGAGAGGGGCTGTGAGTCCCTGGAACAGAGTGAGAGGGGAAGGAGGTGCTTTGGAGGGAGGGAATCCCTTACCCCAGGCAGTGGGGGCAGAGGCGGAGGATCTTACTGCCGCTGTGTCCTGCAAGCTTCTCCATGCTGCAATGTCCCCTTAGGATGGCCCCAGTTGCCCTGCCATGGGATCAGAACAACACTGGGTTAATGGCAGGAGGGAGAGGAAGACCTTGGCTGTTATCCACTGCCCCTGGAAAGAGGGCTATGATTAAATACCCTGAAGGCCTAAGAGTAGCTGGGTACCACAGCCCTTTGGTATCAGAATTGCAAGACTTGGATGGCCTCACCCACTGGTAATGCCAAGCATGGACCAAGCTCAAACAGAGTAAGAGGATTTAATGAAAAGAAACTCTTTGAAAGACACTCTATATCAAATACACCAATATTCCCAGTCTGGACCCCAGTGCACGGCTCCCTGCTGCCCCAGCTGATGGCTAAGCCCTTGAAAGGATTCCTGAGGCCTTCATCTGTGGTGCTCAGGAGGGAGGGCAAAGCAGGTGCTTAATGGATAACTCCTTTAGTCAGGGACTAGTTCCAAGAGAAATTGCATAATAAAATCTGCACTGCTGCAGCCCATCGCCAGACTTCCTGTCTCCAGAACTAAGCTGCTTAAAGACACAGTTCCTGAGATCCTACCTTCCTTCCCCGCCCAAAACATGGAAGTATCATTTCTATAGCTTGTGACCTCAAAACCTTACAGCCAAACAATTAGCAGTGTTTGAATAACTTCTGAGGAGCTCTGCCCTGTAACTTGTAGTCACTGTGGCACCATCAGAGCAGCTCTCATTGGGAATGGGAGTCTGTTTTTCCTGGTAATGTTATGTCCCATCACCCGGTGGCCTTACCCATCCCCATGTGCTGCCAAAGCTGTCCAGGATAGAAGAAAAGCCCGGAGCCTGTTGCCTCCTTTCCTCCCGGCCACTGCAGAAGATGCTGCCTATTCTTTCTCCAGGCACATCGGGTTACACACACCCTGCACTCATGAGATTGTGGAGCAACTTTGTGTTAAATAACTGTTGTTTCTGGCTTCTGATTTTCATTGTGTGTGTGAATTCCGTGGTGTTCAGGAAGTGGTGGTAAGCCGGGGACCGCAATCACAGCACTGTTTTGTGTTTAGCTGTGTGTCTGTGAACTTCTGCAAACCCTTGGCTCCTTGGGCTACAGAGCCTGACACACATCCCAAAGGGTCTCCTTGCTCATTTCATGCAGAAAGACTATTTGCAGGTGGCTAAACATGTTCTGTGGGTGCCATCCTGTCATCTGTTGCTGTCAAGCACCAGTCAGATCTGATTTTGCTCTCCTTTTCAGTAAGCATTCATTAATGTAAAGCCATTTCCTATCTACTTGTTGAATAGAGTCTAGTGGGAAGTGGATGCAGACTTGGACTTTTTTGTGAATTGCTCAAAATCCTGCCCATCATCTGTCAGGACCATCTAACTTTGATGTGGAGGAATCCCCCAAGTAATGGGTAAGGCTGTCTCACCAAAGCGAAAGTAGCAGTTCAGGAAAAACAGAGTCTTCTGTCATCAGCATAATTGAATCTGTCACTCTGAGGGGTCCTTCTTTCTTATGTCCCAAATGTGAAGCCTTTTTGCTGGAGTTGCCTGTAACTTTGCCATGCCTGACAAACTACTAAGAAAAATCTGCATAAATCTTTGTGCTCTCACTCTGGGTTGTTGCTCGACAAATCTCAGACTTCGTCTCAGAGACAACAGTCCATTTGCTTTATTTTTAACGTCAAACTGCTACAAAAAATGTCTGTCTTTGGGCTCTGCTACATTATGGTTTCTCATTTCTCTGACACCAGCTTGCAACCTGCCCCACAGTCAGTTTGAAAATCATATTTCTATCCATAAAATAGTGATCTGGGTAATCTGGGCAAGTTTCATGTCTGCCGGCTCCCTTTCAGCAGTTGCAATTAGTGGTTTATGGGTGGTTTCAGCCAACATGGGCCGAATTCATGGAACATTTTTTTCCCCTGCAGATTATGGTGACAGATCCCTTCCCTGAGCACACAGAAAGGCAGGATGCCCATAGATACACTCTGGCCATTTGAGATGGGAAACTTTCAGTGTTTCTCATCTCCCTGCCTTGTCCCTCAGTTAAAGATGTGGCCTTCCCATTGCACCATCAGTCGGAGAGGGCATTCACAAGCTCTTCAGGTGCTGCCACTCATAGCTGGGCATGAGCTGAATCCCAGATGCACAGCAGCCCAAGCTTGTGTGCTGAGCTGTGCACTCAGGCAGTGAGCACTGCTCACACTCCCCTCTGCCAAATTCACCATGGGCTCCACCTCTTGCCTGAACCCATATCTTGGAGCACGACCTCATCCTTCCCACCAGGGCTCATTCTGTTCCCTCCACACAGCACAGAGCAGTGGCCTGTCAGCATCTTCAAACTTGAGGGATTGGGTGATTCCTCATCCCTTGAAAGGTGTCTCCAGATTCCTCCCATCCCATTTCTGTCCTCTGCTCATTGCATGATGGCATCATAGAGACAAGATCTTCCAATGCCTAAAGGGAACTTAGAGGAAGGATGAGGCAAGACTATTTACAAGAGTATGTAGTTACAGGACAAGGGGGAATGGGTTCAAATTGAAAGTAGGTTTAGCTTAGATATTAGGAAAAAATTCTTCCCTATGAGGGTGGTGAGGCCCTGGCACAGGCTACCCAGAGCAGCTGTGGCTGCCCCTGGATCCCTGGAAGTGTCCAAGGCCAGGTTGGATGGGGCTTGGAGCAGCCTGGGATAGGGGAAGGGGTCCCTGCCCATGGCAGAGGGGTAGAACAAAATGAGGTTTAAGGTCCCTTCCAAACAAAACTGTTCTGTGATTCTGTAATCAAGGGCTTAGCACTTTTGACCACACTAAGCATTGCTCCTTTCAATTCAGTGCCATCCAAGCATTTATTAACCTACTTGGACACACTGCATATGTCTTTTGTGGAAGTAATTCATTACTATAACTCTCATAGTTCTTTTTTTTCCCTGTCTCTGCATATAGTTTGCGGTTTTTTTCTCATCAGTAGCAATGCTCACAGCAATGCAGTGACTTCACGTAACTGTCTGGGATGACATTTGGAAACGCCCTCCTTGTGTTCTGGCTGACAGTCCTTATTTTTTGCTGCAGCAAAATCTGGTGTTCCCAAGAAAACTCTGGCCGAGCTCACAGTCTCACTACCATCCTGTTAGTCACCTGTGTGCAAAATTGCTGAGTCGCTGTCAGGCGAGGCCATAGGGGCACTGGTAGCATTTTTCCCTGCTCTGCCATTGTCCTGGTTGGTGGAGGCTGCCACAACAGTACGGCTCTGCAATTCCTCCTGCTCTCTTCAGCCTTGTCTGTCCCTCTGCCTCTTCTCGATATCAATCACAGCTTTAGTGCAAGATTTGGTTGTCTCAAGGAGCTTCATTCCTGGGAAATTCTCTGTACCACCTCAGTGTTAATCCTGGCTCCCACACCAGCCTTTAAGCTTTTTGTTGTGAATTCAACTCCTTACAATTCTTAAAAAACTTTACTTTTCATCAGAGACTTTGCTGAACTCCCATAGTCCTCCAGAGAGCAACCTCAAGCTCTTCTGCAATATCAGCCTCTCTCTATCTGCTGAGTTAAAAGCCAGCTGTGAAATGTTTTGGATTTAGGTGGCGGACAGGTCCCTCACCCTCTGCGTTAACTCCAAGAGTTAACTCTGCCCAAGTTCTTGGAGAATGGTACAGCCGGGTGGCTGCCCTGTCCTTGCTCTGGCACTGCCATGTGCAATCATAGAATCATGGAATGGTTTGGGTGGGAAGGGACCTTAAAGCCCATTTGTTCCAACCCTGTGCCATGGGCAGGGACACCTTCCACTATTCTAGCTTGCTCTAAGCCCCCTCCAGCCTGTCCTTAAACACTTCCAGGGATCCAGGGGCAGCCACAGCTTCTCTGGGCAACCTGTGCCAGAGCCTCCCCACCCTCACAGGGAAGAATTTCTTCCTGTGGACTGTGCGCTCCTTCCATGGAGGAAAGGGCCCCCAGCGGTGACCAGGAAGCCTTTCTGGGCTGGGTCTTGGAAAACTGTCCTGCTGAACCAGTTCCAATTTGTATGAAATTCTTCAATATTCATCAGGGCAGGGAGGGCATTGAGCTGGGTTGACAAGGGGAATACATTAACTGCCTGTTTGTGCCTCCAGCCTTGCTCTTCCTCCATTGCAAGAGTTCTTTCCTTGTTTTTTAGTAAAAAAAGGGCAACTTCCACAGGAACTTGTAGCTCAGTGCTCGCTGGTTTGGGATCAGTAGAAAGTGGGACTGGTTCAGCCCCACACTGCCCCACAAGTTGGATGATGATGACAACTCTTTTCACCCTCTTTCTAGCAGATAACATGTTTGTGGAAAACTTTGCCTTCTGCAGGTAACTCTGGTATGTTCAGGCCTTCAGTGAGTACTCAGAAAATCCCCCAAAGTTTCAGCTTTCAGAATTTGGAAAGCACCAAAACCTTCTGATTCATTAATTGACAATGAAAACACCTAATTTCCATGCTGGGTGAGCAAAACTTTAAAAAGAGCTTTAACCTCCAAAACTGTGAAAATAAAGGGAGTAAGAAAGGACAAAATGACTGAAACACATCAACCACTCACCTTCCCCTTGGCAAATTTTTCACATTTGATTTAAACCAAATTCCTTATTTTCTCTTGTTACGGCAGCAACTAGTTCAGAGGCTCCACTCTTTCTCCAGCCTCGTGGTTCTCTCAAACAGCTCCTTGGGCACAGCCTGGCTCTCATGCATCCCAGCTGGATGCATCTTGCATCCCTCCTATTGCCTTGTTCTGGCTGCCTAAATCATACCTGGCACTTTCTGGGTGCCCAGCACAGAGCGAAACCCAAACCTTTCCTGGTGACTCAGTCCAGAGTCCCAAAAACAACATAAGGGCTTTAGCTGGAAAACCTCTTTTCAGCATTAATCACCTTTCACTGTAAGTTTGCATGAGCTCCTAAATAATGGGCTCAGGTGAAAGTAGAACTAATTATTGTCATTACGGCTTCTAGCTCATAGAAACATGGAATGACAGACTGGTTTGGAAGGGACTTTGAAGACCATCTTATTCCACCCCTCTGCCATGGGCAGGGACACCTTCCCCCTAGACCAGGTTGCTCCAACCTCATCCGGCCTGGCCTTGACCACTCCCAGGGAAGGGACAGCCACAGCTTCTCTGGGCAACCAGTTCAGATTAAGGGAATCAGAGCAGGGCAGCAAAGTGACTGTGGTGGTGGTGATCATTAGCACAGAAAAACTGGGATCATTTCCACTGGAAAACCTGTGAGAGAATGACTCCAATGAGTTGCTTTCAAGGTTATCAAAGAAACAATCACCCCCCCCCAGCTGTGGTGTCCCATTCTGTGACATTAATGGCAGGGAAAAAGTCAAAGGAATCTCTTGGCACAGGATGTAATTTGCCTGGGGAAATTAGTTTCAAAAAAAGATCAGAAAGTTAAATACTATTGCGGAGCTTAAATGAAGGCAAATAATTTTATAGCCAAAATAATATTTTTCTATGATGAATTATGTAGAAAGCGAGAGTAATAAAATGTGATGCTCCAGGGAATAAAACAATCGTCGTAAAGGTCAGGAAGCTCTTAATGTACCTGCTATCAGTCCAGATGCATTTTAATTTGTTTGGGTTTTGTGTCCTTGATTGTACATGATACTCTTGTGTGAAGTTCCTCAAGGCCGAACACCTCATTGGGTGGACAGGGAAACCTTCCCCAGCTCTCCCAGGATATTGCTCCATCCTTTGCAGCAGGAGACAGATGATTTCTGTTACCCTTGTGTCCCATTCCTGCAAGACTTGACACACTGTGAGGTCTTGGTGGCATCTTACCCTGTGACCCATGACTCCACAATTTTGCTGTTACAACACTGTCTCTAATTATATCACGATTAACTTTTCATCCCAAGCTGTCCACCTTGGGCATGATGTGTAATTCCTGCAGCCCGGAGTTTCACGGCTTGGCTGTCCATGTGTTGTGTGCTTCGGTCTTGGATCATCTGAGGTCGCTTGTCTTCCTGTCTTAAGCCAATAGCACATTAGGTATTAAGATGAGAAATTCCCTTTTTCCTTGCTTTTCTTCCACCCCATATCAGCTTATCCCAGCCTTGTGCTTACCAGGGAAGTGGAGCCAGATCACCTCTGAATGACCCAGCCTGGAGGTCCCATCACTGTCATCCTGGAGCGGGGCCTGACATACTACTGGACCTCATCTCCATCCCCCAGCTCCTCCACATCCATACATGTGTATGGTCTATTCATTCAGCCCATTTGGCCCCTCTGCCAGGCCAGCTTCACTCCCCATGGCGCAAGCCCACATCTTCCTGCTTGCCCAAAGGCTTCTCAGCTGCATTCCAGGTTCCTCTGTCATCCACACAAGATGACACTGTGTGCCCATTTAGGGCAATTTACCAGGCTGGTTTGAATATGAGAGCTCTGAAATTTATTTCACACTTGTGAAACAAACCCAGACCCAACCTTTTCACAACAGCTGTCAGTGATGTTCGCAGCATCCTGAAATGCTCGTGTGGAATTTGCTCATGAGCTTTGTAGAAGTACCCTCTGGGAGAGAGCAAATGTGGGGGAATTTGAGCTAGGAAAAGCAATTTACATTATTGAAATGCTAAAACATGACAGAGCTGTTACCCTAACCCAAAGACTTGATAAAATACAGAATTTTCACAGAATCACAGACTGGTTTGGGTTGTAAGGGACCTTAAAGCTCATCTCATTCCAACCCCCTGCCACAGGCAGGGACACCTTCCACTGTCCCAGGCTGCTCCAAGCCCCCTCCAGCCTGGCCCTGGACACTTCCAGGGATCCAGGAGCAGCCACAGCTTCTCTGGGCAACCTGTGCCAGGGTCTCACCACTCTCACAGGAAGAATTGCTTCCCAATAACCCATCTAACTCTGCCCTCTGGCAGTGGGAAGCTATTCCCCCTTGTCCTGTTGCTCCAGGCCCTTGTCTGAAGTCCCTCTCCAGCTCTCTTGGAGCCCCTTAGGCACTGGAAGGTGCATAATACACATCATAACACATAACACAGATACCTGAGACTTTTTCAAAGTACCCAGTAACCACTGCAGTCATTACATGGTCCTGGTCTCCCTCCAGCCTTCAATCAGAGATGTTTAGAGTGATCTCTGCTGCTTCCAGAGCAAAGGCAGATCCATCTCCTCCTTCTCCAGCTCTCCTGGAGGAAGCAGTGACCCTCTGGACTCTTACACCAGTGCGAGTTCCCACCACAACACTGGGACGTCATGGCTTTGGTTATGGCTTTGCACCACTGGTTGAGCCCAAACTACCAAACAAAACATCCCCAAACTGTCTGGCTTTGTATTTGCCTGGAGTTTAAGTCTAGTTGAAGTCATTAGATCATCTTTTCTGTATTTTTGGATGTCACAAGGCACGTTGATCCCTGTCAATCAGGCCAGATTAAAACCCAGCAGCCCTGGGGAGAGCAGAGCTGCTGTGGGCTGACATGGGAAGTGACAAGGTGCCAGTGTGGCCCTGGCACTGCCAGGGAGGGTTTAACAGCTCACAGCAGCAGCCTGGTGCTCCAGCCTGATGGAAGGAGGATGATCCAGCCACCCTGAGCCCTCTTCCTCCCCAGCTGGCACAGGACACTGAGCTTTCAGACCAGATGATCTCAAAGCACTTGGACAAGACAAGAAATCCTCGTGGCTTCACCTCACAACTCCCTGCTTGCAGGCTGAGCCCTTCCTCCCAGAAACTGAATTAAAACCATGTGGTTGAAAATGAGAAAATTTTGCTTGAAAGGCTGCAAGCCCCAGTGCAGGCACTGCTCCCCTTGCACGCTGTCGCAGTACACAGCCACCATTGCTGCAAGAGAGCTGCAGCTCATTTCAAGGTTGAATTTGTCCAGCTTCAGTCCCTGGGATATTTACATCTCTGGAAATAATCTGGGGATGCTGCAGTCCATTATAGCGGAGCTGTTGCTTTCCTTGGTCAGATCTCTGAGCAAGTGCTCGGGTTTTAACACTGCGATTTCCCTACATACACCCTTCTCTGTATTCTGTATTTTTTTAAGATTAAGGAAAACCTAGTTTATTTTCAAGCTTTTCTTTGCAACTGCAAGGACCAGATACTCTTTTTAAATGACAAGAGATGAGAATCTCGAGCATTTTCATGAGCACAATGGTTGTAAAAACTCCTTTAACTAAACCATTGCCCAGACTTTACCAAGGACACACGGGGCTGATGTACATGAGGGCCACTGACACCCAGCACAGAACACACGAGCCCTGAAGTACCTAAAATTATCTCATGTTGGCTTTTGAAGATATATCTCCACTCTCCATTCAGAATGACAACTTCTGGCAACAACAAGAAAACAGAAATGACAGATGGTAACAAAATCTGGTACACAAACATGACAGTAGGCAATATAATGAACATTTCACCCACTCCTTCATTTATGCTAATTGGCGCTTTTGAGCAACCGGAATTGTTCTGCCAGACAGCCGCGGATCTGAAGCACGGCACAGCAAATCTCAGAGGGCCACCAACCTGAAACCAGGGTAAAACCCCACCGGGAGACCCGCTGTGAATGAAATTAAAGCATCACTAAATTCCAACCCTGAAAAACTCCCCCCACTCCTAAAAAGCACATCGACCTCTCCCACTGCTCTGAAATTCCTGCCCTGAAAACGCCACATCCACAAAACAGAGGCAGTTTGGTTTTCCTGTTACCCAAAGCTTCACCAAAATTCAGAGGAACCAGCAGAAATGAGAAGTAGCAGCCTTGCAGTCAATGTGAATTGCGCTAAATAAATGTATTTGTTACGGCAACAAAAATTTCCTTCAAAAAGCGCTTTTCTCTCAGACTCAGCTCTCTGGGATGGACTCCGTCCCTGCAGGAAAATGGTTACTCTTCCCTTTGAAGCCCACTTATCTCACGCTGACATTCTCAGCGGAAGGTGCTATGTCACCCACAAACCTCCTTTTATTTCCTATAAAAATGTAAATCAGCCTATTTTTTCCCCCAACAACTTTATGTAATGAGCAGTGTCCTCTCTCAATCATTTTGAAGACGTGCTTCAGCCTCTATTTTATGCAGGAATCTGTAAGACTGAAACCATTCCTCCCCTTCCTTCCCTGATATTTCAGTGCTTGCTCCTTTGCTTGCTGATGCAAAGCTCTGTGGCCATTCCTGGCGTGGGCAGGACCTAAAAGCATCTCAGAGGGTAACATCAACACCCTTCTATTCTCCCAAGGGTATAAAATAAAGTTTTCCCACAATTGCCAGTGCTTTCAGGAAAAAAGGGGCAACCTTGAGCACTTGCCTTCAGAGGCAGCTGGGATGTGTAATTGTACAAATCTGTGTCTATTTGTAATTATAAATGAGGCTGGTCCTCCATGACCAAGATTTCAAGATACTGCCCTTTACAGGACCCAATTTTCCTTTGCTTACAGCGCTGTCATACATTACCCATGGCAGATGAAATGCTCTCTTCTGGGAACAGAATCACAGTGAAAACACAGGAAAAATAATGAATTTTGGTCAAAACATTTCCGTTGTTTTTGAGGGCAAAAACCCCCATGGTGTGGGTATGTTTCCAGTAACCAGGTCTGTAAGTCCTACACTCAAGCCCCAGAGAAGGGGCTGGAGACAATCTTTGTGTCAGCGATTCATCTCATAGAATCAGAGATCTCCCACTGTCCTCATAAAGATCCACCCAGACTTCTCTGACCTGGGGAAAACTTCACTTCTCCTGCCTTCTGTCTTACTTGTCATGTCCTGTCCTGGATGAAGCATTCCAGCCTGTTTAGTTGTTCCTTGGGTAAAGTTAGTCCATTTCTTTAATTGTCCTTGATGCCTACCTCCCCCTCTTCTAGACCTTCTGAGACCTTCTGGGCAAAGCCACTTATCAATTTTAAGTCAAGGGGATCTCAGCACATGGAGCAGAATCCCACCATGGATGGAGGCATGCCAGAACAGGGTTTCCTGTTCTCCTCGCAATCCAGTCTCAGTCATTCCTAAAAATAATGCCCCAACCAACTACACATTTGAAATGCTGGAGAAGCACTGACCAGTAGGGCTGGGGTCTTCCAGAGACCCCCACACTGCAGCCCCTGGGTGCTTCCATAGCCTTTTTATAGAATGGTTTGTGTTGTAAGGGACCTTAAAGCTCATCTCTTTTCAGCACCCTGCCACGAGCAGGGACACCTTCCACTGTCCCAGGTTGCTCCAAGCCCCATCCAACCTGGCCTTGGGCACTGCCAGGGGCAGCCACAGCTTCTCTGGGCACCCTGTGCCAGGGCCTGCCCACCCTCCCAGGGAACAATTCCTTCCCAAGATCCCATCCAGCCCTGCCCTCTGGCAGTGGGAAGCCATTCCCTGTGTCCTGTCCCTCCAGCCCTTGTCCCCAGTCCCTCTCCAGCTCTCCTGGAGCCCTTTTAGTCCCTGGAAGGGACTCTGAGGACTCCCTGGAGCTTCTCCTCTCCAGCTGAACAACCCCAGCTCTCCCAGCCTGGCTCCAGAGCAGAGGGGCTCCATCCCTGAGACCATCTCTGTGGCGTCCTCTGGACTCACTTCAGCAGCTCCACATCCTTCTGATGCTTGTGCCCCAGAACTGGAGGCAGCTCTGTAGGTGGGATCTCATCTGAATCCCCCCCTCACCTGCTGCCCATGCTGTGGGAGGAGCCCAGGATAAGGCTGGCTTTCTGGGCTGCCCTTTCAATCAGAATGTCACCTGTTAAAAGATAAGCAGATCCTCATATTTCTTTTTGTTTTAGGTGTTTTTTCAAGGCTTTACACACACAGGCTTCCCATCCCCTACCACCCATACTCCCCCTTTCCTCTGCCTAATTTCAGAGTAAAGAAGCCACTCTTGATGTTCCTTCTCTCCAGGACATGGTGAACTGGCTGGAAGGTTGTCTGATGAAAATGAATCTGCCCCGGGACATCGTGAAGCGCCGGGAGCTTCTGCCTGTTGTTTGTCATGGAAAAGGGAAGTTGAGTTCAGCTGCTGCTGAAATCAGGAATTCCAGCTCAAAACCAGGATCATCGGCTTGGGAGGATGCTGCTGTGGTGCTGCTGTGGCTGAAGGAGGCTCAAGCCCATATCCTCGGGCATCCAGGTGCGTTCACAGGGGGCCTGCAGCCGGGGGTGTCTGAATGCCCCGGAGCCGCCTGGCCATGGGGTGTGTGGGGCGTAGGGGGCCGGGATGTGCTGGTGGATGGTCTGGGGTGCTTTGTTGAAGCCCTGAGCCAGGACCCCCGACAGGCTCCAGCTCTGCCGGGGCCGTCCTCACGTCCCCCGCGAGCTTACCCGCTCGCTGGACGCGCTCAAAGTTCACGGTGCTATAAATACCCGCGCACAGGGCTGCCAGCGGGGCCGGCCGGCGCGGGGGGAGCTGCTAAAAGGGCTTTCGTTGCAATTAACCCCGTGTGTGCACGGGTCCCCTCTGTGCGGTTTGAAAAAGAGAAATTCTCCAATTCGAAATGTGTCTAAAGCCAGAAGAGAGCAGCAAACTCCTTCAGTGGGCTGATTCCTGCTGGGAAGAGCCCTGGGATTGGTACCAGGTCTGGAAGGGCACGGGGGACTGGAGGATGTTGCAGGGGATGGGTGTTTTGTGGCCAGGCATACCCACAGCTGCTGTGTAACCTCCCAGCTTGGCAGGTCCTTGTGTCGGGGATGCAGTGATGTGGATCCAGCATGGCTTGTGTCCCCCCATAAAGCAGAGGCAGCCTGGGCACCCCACATTCCCCACAGAGCGTGGCCTCATGCCACACAGCCCCACGCCCTTTCCCCCACATGGCCCCACAGAGCACAGCCCCACACCCTGCCCTGTATGCCCCCATACACCGCAGCCCTGTGACTCCCAGCCTGCCCCGTGTCCCCGGCACCGTGTGCAGGACTCATTCCTATCAGAAGGGCTAAAACGCATCGAAAAACTTGGAGAGCAACAGAAAGGCAGTAAATCGGAACAGGCTCCAACCCCGGCTTGGGGACAAGCCCAAAACGTGGAGTCCCTCGTGGTGTCAGGTCACCCAACGCAGAGTTGCACATCACCAGCAGCAGGGTGGGAAGCGGCTCCCGGGGAACACGCCTGTGACCCCACCCAAAGCTGTACAGAGCCTTTTGTGGTGCCAAATGTTACCTTTTAAACGTTTCCCTCCCACAACTTACCCTGCCGGGTTGAGGGGCGAGCCTGTCTCTGAGGAAGAGCCTCTTGCCCCTTTTGTCACGTTCGAAACACGGGAGATGGGAAGCCCGGGGCGAACAGAGGAAAAGCCGGCAGAGCAGGAGCCCTACGGTCTGTATACGACCCGCTGGCTCCTGCTGAGGCTGGACACAACTCAGTGCACACATGGCTCAGAGACAACGGGTCAAGACTGAGCAAGGTCCTTGGGACCAAAGGTGATCTCCAGCTCCATCGGGGCCAGGCTGCCTGGAGCACGGGGCTGCACATCCCCATGGCCTCGCAGGCAGGGGGTGACCCCTGCCCTCCGGAACGTCGCAGCTGCGAGGGACCCGTGGCTTTGCTCAGGTCACAGTGCCCAGCTGACTCTGCCACCAGAACAACCTCATTTCAGCCTTGGAAATGTCACCTTTTGGGTCCCTTCAGGCCAAGCAAAGGCACATTCATCACCTCACTCTCCATCACCTCCTCCCCTCCCCATCACCACCGCAGCTCCTGTTACGCCAAACACCTCCTTCTTGCAGTTGGATGCCCAGAATTCTGGGTTACTCAGGTCCAACAGGGTCCTGCCCCACAGCTGTGCCCCATACCCTGCCCCGTTCCCCACATTCCCTGTGCTGCTCTGGGATGTGGCTGCTGTAGATCCGGTCCCCAACAAGCCCCAGGGTCACTGTGAGCAGCACTGCTGGACTCTGTGCACGGTGCAGCACCGGAGCAAAGGAGCCGAGTGGATGGCACTAGGGGGAGATAAAGGCTGGGACATGCCAGGCCCTGCACCCTTGCCAGCCCCTTCTGTCCTCTTGTCCCCAAGGCCAGTCTGGCCCTGGCTGCTGGCGGGGACTAAGGGGAGAACTGCAGGTTTCAGCCTGTCACAGTCCTGTTTCTTTGTGGGGTCTTTCCTGGCATTTTCATCTTTGGGAAGCATCTTTGGCAATGAGGGGCCTTATGGCATTTATGCCTTTATGCAGCAGGTATAAAAGCAAGAAACTACCTTCTCCCACATACAGGTAGCACATGGACACCCTATAACCCATCCAGGAAGAAGAACAGACATAATGCCCAGAACGAGGGTCAGCAGGGAAGGAGGAGTCTGGGGACATGGCTGGGAAGCACAGAGTGACACATGCTGCAAGACTTCAGCTGGAGGCTCAGCCTGTCACATCTGACTCCCCTTTCCTAGTGCCTCTAGCTGCACTGAGCATCAGCACAGCTGTGACAGCCTTTACAGGACCCCACCACCAGCAAAATAGGCACCTTCAGGGCTCAAAACCATTTCAGGGGACCTCTGGGTCAAGATACCATCCCAATATCACACCAACTTCTCTTCTCCCATGGATATTCCCTTCTCCACAGGCTCCCTGTGACCACTCTCATGGGAGATGGGATGAGTTCACTAGGCAGAGTTTGGGGGAGCTCCTGGGAGACAAGGAGCTGAACCAGCAGGACCTGTCCCAAACAGAGATGATCATGCCCAGCTGGATCACAGTGGCACCCAGGGGTGCAGCTGTGGCTCCTGTGGTGTGTGGATCAGTGCTGGATGCTGGAATAGGCAATGGCTGCTTGGTAGGCGGGAGCCACAAGGGGGNGGGGGGGGGGGGGGGGGGGCACTTTCCCCTTATATTTTCTATGGATTAGAAAGAAAAGTTACATCCTTTCCTCTTTTTCCAGGAGGAGGGACTCAGAGTGTGGTTGGCACAGAGTTATCAAAAAATGCTACTAATACAGGTTTGTACATCACTTGCAATGCCATCAGACCACAGTGCCCGGGGGGCCTGGGCTCACTGGGCACATCCCTGAGCTCCCCTCAAAAAACCCATACACAAACTCCACACAAAAAACACCCCAAACCACCAACCCGCTGCAAACTTGTGTTTTCTCTCCCATTGCCCAGTTTGGTCATAACCACTGCACACAGAGGCAACACTTGCCCTGCAGCCACATCTCTGGTTTGCTTATACTTACAGTTACTTAGAGCTCCAGCTCCACAGTTTCCAACATTCTCTCTCCTAAGCTCCATGACTGCCGGCGCTGGAGGGGAATGGGGCTGGTAACGTGATAGGGACATTGGCCTCTGACCAGGAGGCTGGATGCAGAGGGGTGCCCAGGCTGGGGTGTTATCCAAGCCCCTGCAGGAACGAGGTGTCTTTGGCTTGATGTGAGCTGGCAAGAGGAGGGAAGGAGATCCTCTGTCAGCGCTTTGCTATGCACTGTGCTCCCTGTTCTCCACCGCCTGGACACACAGACTCACCACTGCGGTGGTGGCAGGACACCCATTCCCAGGGCTGCTCATCCTGGGTCCTTTCTCCCTCTCAGGCCTGCAAAATTCCATGTTCTGCTTCAGCTTGATTCCAAACATGTGCCCAAAAAGCAGAAACCAACACAACATCACCACTTTTCCCACACTGCGAGGTGAGCAAGGCACATGCAGCAGCACCTGATGGGTCACCCCATGTGCCGAGTGTCCACTGATGGAGGTGGCTCCAACACCTGTTGGATAAAAGGACCCTGTCACAGCCCCTAAACTCTCAGAGGGCTGTGGTGCAAGTCTGGGGTTTGCATAGTCCCTTACCCAGGCAGATCCATGGGCTTGCAAACCAACCTGGAAGTAAAGGCTCATTTTTTCTGCTATTCTTCAATAACATTAAATAAGGACGGAAGCATTTCCTGCAATTGCTCATGGCACCCAGTGCTGTGACTGCAGTGCAGCTTTTCCCCTGTGAAATGCATTGTGTGCCACCGTGGGATGCCAGTCCAGGACTCAGGCTGTGAATGGACAGGGATTAGGGTTTGTTTCAATTGATTCCACGCCGGTTCTTTGCTTTTAGCAAGTCATTCCTAAGATCGTGCCACTCTGCCACACGTTCTACACAATCACTTCCCATCTCCCAGCTTGGACACAGCCTTTGAAAAAGGACATTTCACCTCCAGTGTGCCCCTGGCACTAACACAGCCCCTTTGCAGGCAGAGACGGGCTCTTCCCAAAGGTTCCTGCTCATAGGCACCTCATGCTAAGCCCAATGTGGTCACTTGTCTTCAAGTGTGGAGTACAAAGCATATGCAGGACAGATGGGTATGAGGCTTATAAGATAATTAAGCATGTTTATGAAGTTCATTTGCATCTAGCTCTTAAATTCCCATAAACTCTGCGATGCTGGGAAATGAGAATTGCTGCTTGACATCGCAAAGCAGTTTAGTTACCAAAAGCAAAGCAGTGATTAACGAGTGAGACCCAAAGCTGCTGTGGGCAGGCTGAGGACAGCCCTGCAGGTCCCCCTGGCAGAGCCACGACACACGAGGCCCCCCATGCCACTGCAGTAGCCACAGTCATTAATACAAACTGCTAGTGGGATTTGCTGGACTGAAATGTCACAGAACCAGAGAGGGCAGGGAGAAATCATTGCTCCAAAGAAAGATTTGACTCCGAGCTGAAGGAAAAGCTCTTTGGTGTGAAAAGCAGAGTCAATGGCTCTCTGGTGCGGGAAGCCAAGTGAGAGCACCCTCTCCATGGGCTGCCTCTGAAGCAGGACCAGAGCAGAGTCCTTTGATGAAATCTGGGTGATGGCACAACAGAGGCAGATGGGCATCCCCTGGGCAGAGATGGAGTCCAGGGCTGTGACCCAGACAGAGCTGGAGCAGCCCCAGGAAAATGGGAACAGCTTGGCCTGGGGATCCCCAGTGAACCCCCAAGGATACCCAGGGGAACCAGGGCAAGAGCTGGCAGATGTGCTCCACACCCACTTCCAACAGTGCTGGAGCTGGCAGGGCACTGGGGTCCTAATGTGTGGCCAAGCCTGGGCCAGAGGTCACCTGCGAGTTCTCACCTCCACGGTGAGAAAGGTTAAGCAAGGAGGGCACAAGCCAGGCGGTTTCCAGCCACCCACGGGTCACAGACTGGGAGATGGATCCAGCATCTGCAGCATCTCCCCATTACCCCCAAGGTGATGGTGGTTCCTCAGAAGCAGAGACCCCAAGAACAGCACAGAATCTGGGACCACCCCCACACCAATAACTATGGGGTCAGGTACCACTCACCTTCCTGGCACCCAAGACAATCCTGGAGCACAGAGGAGGAAGAAGCCAGTGGATCCCACAGAGATCCAGTTGTTGCAGCATGCCTGAGGTGCCAGAACCCTGGCAGCACCTGTAGATGGGAGACATGGAACAGCCCCCAGGTTAGCCCTGCTGCACCCCACTGTCCAGCTGGGCCAAGCACACCGTGTCAGCAGGCCGAGCACCCAGGGCTCACTATGGACAAACACAGCCCAGACTTTCAGGAACTGCTATGAAATATTTCCCTGAGACATCTTTGGGCTTTTCTTGCTCCACAGTCCCCACGTGAACTAACCACACACAGGGTGGATCTTTCAATACACCCGACATCAGTGCATGACATGTCCCAACCACAAACCAAAGCACAGAGAGAAAAGAAACATGGGCTTACCCTGGACAAGACAAACTGAAACAGGAAGACTGGATTAATTTGAAATATCTTCATCAGATTTATTAAAAAATATCCCTTGGCAGTTGACAATCACCACAATCCACAATCAGAAACCAACTGGACAACATTGGAACAGTTTTCACCTACAGCAGAAGGTGAATACCTGGAAACACCCCAGCAAGGCCTACACACCCCTACTGGCATTAAACACTGGGCTGGCACCAAGGAGCCCAGGGCAAACGCTGGCTGTGGTGCCAACTGCACCACAGGTGTTACTGTGTGCTCTGATACTTACCTGGTCTGTGGGAAAAAAACAAATGTTCAAAATATGAGGGAAAAGAATCAGTTGGGACCCAGAGAAACTGGACACTGCTTGTCTTTGATTCCAGCAGCTCTCGGTCTGCTGCAGCCGAGGGAGAACAGGGAAAGGGGAGCTGGACAGTGTGGCTGGACACATACAGATGCTGTGGCTGCCTGCTGAGAAGGGTTTGGTGCTGCAGAACACAATGGTGGTGGGTCACTGGTCATTGACTGGGTCACTGGTCACTGACAGGCAGCAGGATCCAGAGGAAACCTTAACATCTTCCAGGTCAAACCCTGACTGGGGAGGGCTCAGGGCTTCATTAGGGGTTTCCTCCCCCAGTGAAACCCAATGAACATACAGTGAGATGCTGACAAGAAGCCCCGAGGGAGGTGGGGCTGTGGGACAGACAGACAGACAGACAGACACAGGGTTTGCTCTTTGGGCCAGATTCCAGTTTTGGAAGCATCAAGGCTCCTCTTCTTGCCCAGCCACTCCCGCTCAGCCAGTCCTTGCTCTGTGGATACTCACTCCAGAATAACTGCCTCATTCCCCTTTCCAAGCAAATTAAGGGGATCTGAATAAGGCACTGGAATTCCAGAGTAAACCATCAATGCTCTCTGCCAAAAAGAAAAATAATTATTTAAAGCTCATTCCCAGTTTTGGCCAACACAAGCTCCCTGTGGGGAAAAGCTCTGCCACAGCCAGCAGTGACCTATGGTGGCTGCAGAGGTGCTGCCAGTGGTGGTTGCACGGCTCCTTCCCAACACTTCAGAGCTGGATAAAAATGAGGAAAAATTAGGAAGGAGTTGTCTTCTCACCTGACAGTGGGAACACAAAGGTCATTCACTGCCAACCAACACATCAAAGCGCAGCAGGTCTATGTGACAAATCCCTTCTGTGTTTGAGATACCTCCTAAATATGCACCCAATGAAAAACTAACTTGGTGGCTTCGCAATTATCAAAGAAACAATGTCAAAAGCCAGGTCCAAAACAAAGGGCTGAAAAACCTATTCCAAAATATTCTTCTTCCAGATCATGCGCCAAGGGCTGTGGCTGAAGCAGGGCTGGAGCAAAAATACGAAAGCAAAACGATTTGGAGTTGACATAGTGTATTGTGAATTACTTCTCAGCTTTTCTGCATCTAAGAGAGCATGAAATGATCGGCTGTACAGTGGAACAGTTTCATTTACAATTGATTACAGAGCTGCAGATAATATGCGTTGGATCTATATACACACAGAGCTTAATATTTCACAGATACAACTTTTTGCCATCTTGGTTTGTCCACGAAGCATTGGCAGAGTATTTACAGTGAGGCTGCAGCGAGGAAGCCCCGTCCTCCCGCACAGCCCCGGGCGAGGCTGCTCCAGCAGGGGGTGTAAACAGAGCGGTTCTCTCTTTCTGCAAGGGAGGGAGAAGGTGGGGAACACGGGCTGCGCTGGGCAGGAGGGAAAGGAACCAGACGTACCAGGAAAAAATAATGTTCAGCTAACTTGGAGACTTCAAAACACTTCAATTTGCCTTTTAAAATATGGTAACTGGAAACTGCTCTCAATTAATTTTCAATTCGTAATTCAGTAATATTCCAGTGGCATTTTCAATTAATGCTTTCTATCCATCTGTATTTCTATCGATCCCCACATGTGCTTGTGCAAGGACAGGGAGTGCTGAAGCCCTGGGTCAGTGCTTAGGGAGATTCTCAAGGAAGCAGGGGACGCTCGGGGGTCTGTGCCACCTCCCAGACCCACTCCTTGCCCTCAGCAAACCAAAGCCAACGCTGGTTTCAGCTGGTCACTCCAAGAAGAATCTCTCTTGGGCTGTTGGTAGTCAGGTACCCCCACCCTTGACACCCAGTGATGGCTTTAGCAGGGGGATGTAGGGGTGTCACTGTGTGGACAGAGGGTGGGCAGACCCAACCCCAAACCCCAAACCCCAAACCCAACCCTTACTCCCAGCTGGTTGTGGTTGGACACAGCGCTCTGACTTCTAGTGCAGGCTTTCAGCAACAGCTGAAATTTGCTCCCATTAGAAAAGCAAACCAACAGGCAGGAGGGAAGATGCACCAAGGTGCCCATGGACTGGCTGCATGGAGCAGGCAGCAGGATACTGCTCAGGAGCAAACCTCCCCAGAGCCTGAGGGACAGCTCAGCTGCTGGAGCCGCTGCTGCCCAGGCACCACTATGGGACCTACATGGCAGCTCCTCCACTGGGGCTGGCTCCAGGGGCACATCCAGCTCCTTCCCAACTGACCCACTTTTCCCATCATCACATCCCTGCCTTGTCCTCCTCAATACTGAAAGGACCAAAGGGTGAGAAGGGAGAAATCCAGCCCCTGCCACCAGCAAAGAGGTTTTATGCTAAATTAAGAATACTGCTTCATGGAAAGAAGGAGCTTTCCTGAGCAATACAACACCAAAAGCCATCCTGCTGGTGACTTTCCTGAGAGCACAAGGGGGGAGCTTGTTTACCTGTTCCTGGGAAACTGGGTGAGGTTGGCCAAGGTCCTTGTCATCTTTGGATACTGCTGCCCATCCCTACATCCCCCAGTGAGCAGGAAAAATTCCCAAATGTTCAGCACAAACTCAGAACTGTGTTTCTGGTCTCAGCAGATGTTGGAGTTGTTAAGGCTCTTGGCTTTAAAGAGTTTATTACTTTGGAAGTTTAAAGCTGTACTCGCAGTAGGGTATAACAGATCTCTGTCTCAGCATATGTATTATATATCTCTGTAGCTCAGCATGGGCTCTGAAACTAGAAGCCATTAAACTGGGGAGAGGGTCACTCTGGTAACTGTGGGCTCCTGGAACAGCTGCTGGTGCTGGTGGGACTGTACCAGTATCTGTGCAGTGGCCAAACCCTGGCTGAGGCAGCAATGCAGAGCAGAGCTGGCAGTGCTGCCACCCCCTCCTTTGGACACGATGGAGTGGTACAGCCAGTACTGGAAATAAACCCTAAACACAGCCCTGGGCTCACCTGGTAAAGGCAAAGCTTCAGAGTCACTGAAGAGGCATTTCCCCTTGGGCACAGTCAGAGATGCACCACATGCTGTGTCCTTCCCTGGCCTGAGTTGTATCTTAGCACAAATCAATAGAAACCATCTTCGACTCCAAACTAAAATGGAGCTGATGCACTAAGGTAAGAAACAAGTGGAGATGGGTGTAACTGAGGGAGGAAAACAAGAAAAAACTTGCTTAAGTCACTCTGACTCATCTGAAGGAGGATTTGAGAATCAATGGCCAAATCAGTGACATGCAAGTGGTAGCACTGGCTTACACCACATATCCAGCAATGAGCTGGATGACAAATTGGTCAGAGCATCACTGATCACAGTGGGAACTTCAAATTTTACTGTTCCCAGCCATGACCTTCTCTGCAGTCCTTCAGTTCAGTGAACACTGCATTTTCTGGACATTAAAATCCATTATGGGCATGGAGATGCTCTGAGGGCTGGAGCCCCTCTGCTCTGGAGCCAGGCTGGGAGAGCTGGGGGTGCTCACCTGGAGAGGGCTCCAGGGAGAGCTCAGAGCCCCTTCCAGGGACTAAAAGGGCTCCAGGAGAGCTGGAGAGGGACTGGGGACAAGGGATGGAGGGACAGGATACAGGGAATGGCTTCCCACTGCCAGAGGGCAGGGCTGGATGGGATATTGGGAAGGAATTGTTCCCTGGGAGGGTGGGCAGGCCCTGGCACAGGGTGCCCAGAGCAGCTGTGGCTGCCCCTGGATCCCTGGCAGTGCCCAAGGCCAGGCTGGACTTTGGGGCTTGGAGCAGCCTGGGCCAGTGGGAGGTGTCCCTGCCCATGGCGGGGGTGGCACTGGATGAGCTGTAAGGCCCCTTCCAACCAAAACTATCCCAGGATTCTGTGCAGTTGTTGCAGTGCGCCAGTGAACAGGGAGAGAATGGAGCAAACAATGCCAAGGCTGAGACAGGAGAGGCTGACAGCGGCCTCGGGGCCACTCCAGAAGTGTAAAACACCAAGTGCTGCCTCCTCAGATGCTGATCGCCAGTGTGGGGACTGGCACATGGGACAGCTCCCGAGGAGGATGTGCAGCTCCAGCTCTGGAGCATGTGTGTGGGAAGACTGAGCACCTGCCTCCAGCTCCTGGCTGGCCACAGGCTGGGCAGCTGGGTTAGGGCAGCAAATGTTTAGCAGCTACAATAAGGGACCAGGAACAACAACAAAAAAAAGCTTTAAATATCTCCACCAATCTGTTTTGTCCAAACTTATCTTCTTTCTCCCAAGCCAATATTGACTCCCAAAGGCAAGGAGCAGTTCTGTACGTGTTGTACAGCCCAGCCCCTTATCAGGGCTGACAGAAGTTCAGTTCACATCAGAAAGACTTGAAAAAGATTTTACACAAAACATTTGTATTTTTTTTTCCTACCAGAGCTTTACCCAGTGTCTGCAAAGCACCTGAAACCTCCTCATGGCACCCTCAAACTGCACTGCTGTCAAGACAAGACAGATGCCACCCCTGTTTTATTTTCTCCTTCAACCTCTACAGAGCCTGATGTTTGATTTTAAATGAACTCTTTAGGTAAGACAAAGGCAATAAGTTCCTGGTGTCTGACTTTCACCAATAAAACTGTGGACAGAGTTCAGAAGGTGGTGTTAATGCAGATTTTAATAAAATCAGCCCATTTTAAGGCTCTCTGGTCCCCTGCCCCCAGAAAACAAGAATAGCTTGGGAAGCTCAGGCTCTGCTTCACGCCTCAGACACCTTCCTCTCCAGCACACCTGGACATACAGATCAGCCCTTGAAACCACCCAGCAGCTCGTTCCACATTCCCTCCTCCTTGTCTCCCCCATTCCAGACCTGGAAGCACGTTACCACACGGGGCCAAACCATGACACTGTGTCCTACCCACAGCTCTGAACTGAAACACCTTCAGACCATGGCAGCACTCAAACAGCTGCAGGGCCTGCAGGAACTGGTGTGTAACGGTGACTAATTCCAACTTGTTAATAGGACTGCAGAATCCCACTGCCACTGCCTTCACAGTTCAGTCTCAGCAAAAGCAAGCAGCAGTTCAAGTTTTACCCCAGGAAACAAACCAAGGACTGCTACAGCCTGCAGCGAGAACTCAAAAGGAGAAAAACTTTGGAGCAAATGACTTTTCTGCCCAAACTGACGTTCCATAAGCAGCCACTTAAGTCTCAGCATTACTCTGAGACTTCAGCTGGCTTTTCACAGCTGCCTGGACATTGAGATGGCAGTGCCATGACACTGGGTCATCCCTGCACCTCCACCTTGACTGCTGCCACATGCAAATCATTCTGTACTTATAGTCAAGCCACCCACAGCATTTCCAGCAATTGGAAAAATCACATCAATAAACAGCAACTGCATTTTATAATGTAATTCTTAAACTTAACTGCAGGGAAGTGCCTCTTCTGTATCTTCTGTCACCACCACGAGGAGGAAGCTGCAGCTATGACCAGGCAAAATGGACCAAGACATCAATGCAAACACAATTTCCCCTTTCCTCGGGACACAGGGAGGCACCAGCAGCGACAGCAGCACCCGGAGCTGTGACCTCAGCTCAGGTGCTGCTGTGCAGTGAGGAAGACTCAGGTTCCCAAAGGTGAGGAGCAGGGAGGCAACAGCCACCTGTGTGTCCCATCCAGATGGAGCAAATGAGACCACAGCAGGGAAGAAGGGAGAAAACAGGGTCTTTAAATTTGGCAGAAATCCCCCAAGCCAAGGTGCAGATTTAAGCAGCCAAAGGGATTACAGCCAACCTCAGGCACCTTCAGCCTCTTGAGAGGTTGTGACATGACTTAACTTGCAACACCTTTTGCTGTATTCAGAATGAAAGTTTTAGAAACAGGTCAGAGTTAGCAATTTTAAAAGGCCAGAAACCCTAAGAACTTGGCCTTTTACTCAGGAATAAACTCTTTAGCTAAAGCTGCTATGGGTACAGGGTTTGGTTTGGAGCTCACTTCAGTTTTGCTCTGGGCACCTCCCTTCTGTGTTTTAGCCCTAAAGGAAGAGTACCCAAATATTTGTTTTCTGTAAAGCCCTTGGGGAATCCACCCTTTCCTCCCCTCATCTTATCATTCCTGGGACACAGCAGAAGCTGCAGCCAGACAGTGGCACTGTCCCACCCTGCTCGCAGTGCTCATGTTACCTCCAGCAAAGGGGAATGGCCCCAAATCCTGGGCAGTAACAGGCAAATCCATCCTTCTCAAAATCCTAATGCCAGAAGTTAATCAATGGGAACACCATTTACCTGGTTCTCAATGAGAAATCTCTCACTGGAGCAGCAGGGAGGAAGAAGCTTTTTGGTGTGTCAGCAGCAGATTAAGACCTCACTGCCGACAGTGTTCTGTGCACTGCTTGTCACTCTGCACTCTGGTGCAGGTGCCACGAGTGGCAGAAGGCAACACAGGGCTCACAAATACTCAGCAATCTCCCCAACCCCCTGCTCTGGACCATTTTTAAATCACTGCCATTAAACCACCCTAAAGATTGGAAGTGCAGCCTTGCACGGATTGTCCCTGTGGAATAAACCCTTGGGGGCCCGGCCAACCCCCCATGTTCACTGACGGCACTGCTGGCACAAGCAGCACACACACCACAGGGATTTTAATGGAGTGAACTTTGCCTGTGGCCTCCCACCAGCACACGTGTCAGGAATGCTGCAGCAGAGCTGCACAATGCTGCTGGAAACGCCCCCGGAGTCATTTTTGTGTCAGGATAAATCTTCTAAAATGCAAGGGGAGGTGTGAAGGTTCAGCTTGCATTGGTTTACAGCACAAACAGGCATCTCCTTGCACCTGGAAAATTTCCCCCTCTGAACCATCCATTGAGAACTGAACTTCTTGATTTGGTTACTACACTGCATTAAAGAGATTTAACCCTGGCAGCCCCGCAGCCCCAGCTGTGGGATTCTTCCTGCTGTCCTGGCAATGAGCAAAGGGGGCACCACTGGTCACTCATGAGGACTCTTTTCCCAATCCAGAGTTAAGGCAGAGTAACATCACTGGCAGTTCCCAGAGCAGACAACAGCCCTTGATTTCAGAGTCCACCAGTGCTGCTGTCCTCAGTGCCTTTATTTGCTTAGTGCCAACAAAGATAGGCCCTGATGGGTTTGGGGTTTGGCATTCAGATATTCCCATAAACCCAACGATACTCCTGCAGCTCCACACCATGGCAGCATGGGAGCCTTGCGTACTTTAGACGTTGGAGGAGGAGGATTTTGCATCCTGAAGTGCTGGAACAACGAAGAGAAAGGTGCCTTGGGTCCGGGGTCCCATTCCAGGACTGTTTCCTTTGGGGCTTATCCACAGGTTACCAACCTCTCCTGGGGTGCAGGGCTGGGGCTGGTGGAGGTTTGGTTATTGTGCAGTGTCTCAAGGAGCCGGCGCGTCCTGACTGAGCTCTGCCCTTGCACACAGCTGAGCAGGCAGAAAGCAAGGATGGGCAGAGTCCATAAAACTGAGAGAAAGTGACAGGGAGAAAGGCTGGAACGACTCTGAGACAATAACATAACACTATAAGGCATGTAAACAATTCTGGTTCATGTAAGCTCCTTGACTGTACGAAAAGGAATACTGACACACTTTAACTGAACGAAGAACCCTAACAATGGTTTCAGGAATACATTCTTTGGATGCAAGAGGTATTTGCAGAATTACTACCTGAAAGTTGGAAGTGCAATCCACTATGGGGAGGGGGGAGCTGTAACCCAGGGAGAAGGAAGCTCCTGGAAAACTGCACTCAAAACCACCTCACATCACTGCTCATCAGGAACAGCATCAGTGGCACAGGGATTTGGGGGTGAGGATCCCCTGGTTTGTTGTGTGCTGGCAGATTGAACGAAGAAGATGAATTCTGAACAGCTTTCCTATCAAATGGAATACTGACGTGTATAAAAAGCAGCTTTGCAGGACAGTGTGCAGAGTTCTGTTTAACTGAGATCCAGAAATCTCACAGACTCACATCTGACAAAGTATTCAAGGGCTCCATGCTGAACATGGAGTGGAGATGGATCTCCATCAGCTGAATAGGAACTCCACAATAGCTATATTTATTACTCATATCCCAAAATCACATGAGGGTAAGAAGAATCAACACATTCATCTGACTCGAGTTCAGATGGAAAGACTCAGAGCCCCCAGCACCATGCAGCCAGTGCAGCACAGCCCTTCCCCAGCTCTTCCCTGGCAGGTCAAATTCTTTTGGGCATAAATATCCTTTATTTCAAGTCAGAGGGAGCTGGCTGAACTAGAACAGTTGAATGGTCAGTATGATCCACAGCAGGGCATCAAACACCAGAGAGGGAGGTGGTGGAAGCATGCAGAGGGCAGACTGGCACAGCCTAAGCCCCAATCCCACAGTTCCTTCCATGCAAGCAGCTCCTGGGCTCCCGCAGGCCTCTGCTCCCAGGAACCTGCATGGAGTTATCCACAGGACTGGGAAATGATTGTGCTTCTCAGCTCACTACAAGGACTCTTTCCCCTATTCCTGCTTTCAGCAGGTGGAAGGGAGCACGCTGTTCTCTTCCCTGCTGCAAAAGCACAGTGTGTGTGTGTGTGTGTGTGTGTGTGTGTGTGTGTAAAAATCCTGAAAAATACTGTGCAGCACCATTGGTTCAGTCTGGAGGGAAGCTGGGATACTCAGCTGTATTTGGTGGCTTCCGAAGTGTTGCCAGCTTGGAAACAAGTATTGCCTAAAGTAACATCCTCACAGTGGCTGGTAGTTCAAAGAGGCTCAAACACTGTCTTATTACTCCTGTTAAACCCACGAACAATTCATCTCTCCTGGTCTCTTCCGCATGAGGAAATTCCCAAGCGAAATAAAAAAACCCCAAAAATACAAACAGGAATAAAATAAATAAATAAATAAATAAAGGCATTCCCAAAACATTTATTTCGCTTTGCTTCTCTCTCTCTCTCTCCAATCAGCTCAGAGACACCGATGTCACCTACCTTCTCCCACTGAGCCGCATATGGAGCCGGGAGCCCTGAACTGCAGCACTCCCGTGGTCTCTCCTCTGCTTCTGGAAACTTGTCCCCAGAGCTGGCACTGTCCCAACCCTCCTTCTGTTCCCACGTGTCAGTAACTCATTGGCTATATGGAAAAGAAGTGCATCCAAAGCACACCGATGGCACATGGAGGCTGCAGAAAGCACTGGGAAAGGAGAACAGGACGACAGCAGCTGTTCCTCCTGCCCTAACTAAAGGCTGAGCCACGGCACAACTCCCCCTCCAGCCCGACCCAAAGTGTGTCGCCCCTCGCCCAGACATTCTTGTGGTGCATTACTGGCACTTTATAGCAGTCTCATGGTAGATACATGCACATGTCTGTGTGTTACATACAAAAGGTCTGATAACAGTAAAACATTGTTCCGAGAGATATAAAAAACCCAAGGAGTTGCATTAGCCAAAAAAAGTGTTTTGTGAGAAACAACAATAAAAATGATATAACCACAGCTTTTCTTTTCTTTAAAATTAGATAAATACCCAAAGCTATGATTTCACTTGGGGCCTCTGTACCTTGACAGGGAGTCCAATGGAGTATATCTGAAGGCACTTAATATCCTCTACTCAGCTGTAAGATGGTTGCACAGGGAGCTGGGGAGCTTGGGATGTGATTTGGGGCATGGAGGAGAGAGATGGATGAAAACAAGCCCTGAAGAGCCACGATCCACACAGCCCCAGGCGCCGAAATGAACACAAACGTACAACCCAGGTGTGGAGAAGGTCTCTCTTGAAAAAGAAAACTGCCAATTGCAAAAGTCTGTGTGTTTCTATGGACAGAGCACTTCATGCAACTCTGACAGCTCATCATACACTCTTAGAGATATTTAACTTTGTCAGTTCATTGACCTCCTCAGTCCCCACTTCCTCACAGTCATCCTTCTCTGCGGCTTTGCCAAACCTGCACCGCTCCTCTGCCTTCGCCACGTCCTTCTGGAGCTTCTTGGCGGAAGGAAGGATGTCCTTGGCTTCTGAGTTATCTGTGCCATGGGCTATCTTATCAGAATTCTGTACAGAAGGCACCAGGTTGGCAATCTCATCCGTCGGAGACCGCCCAATGCTGCCATCCACTTGAACCCGAATGTCTGGAGATATGGACAACTGGTGATGCGGCACGATCCCGTTGTCCATGCACTTGGGGTAAAGGTAGGTCTTCATCTGCCCCTTCCCCTTCACATTAACTGTCCCCCTGTAGTCAAAGTCATACCCCATCTTGCTGAGGATGCGGTAGCTCTCCTCACTCACCTGTATGCGGCACTCGACGCCGGTGGTGTCCATCCTGCTCGCGATGTTCACAGTGTCCCCCCAGATGTCGTACAACAGCTTGGTGGTGCCGATGACCCCGGCCGTGAGGGGGCCGTGGTTAAAGCCGATCCGGAGCTTAAAATTAAACCACAGCATGTTGTTGTTGAAGTCATCCACCACCCGCATCATTTCTTTGGCAAATTCAAAAAGGGTCTGCAGGTGCCCGTGGGGCTGGCTGCTGTCCTGGCACTGCGAGGTGTTCAGCCCCGACGCCGCCATGTAGGTGGCCCCGATGGTTTTGATCTTCTCGATGCTGCTGTAGTGGGGTTTGCTCAGCAGCTCGTCGAAGTCCCCGATGAGCTCGTTCAGGACTCGGTAACACTCCTTGCCACCCTCGTAGTTCTCCTCGTAGAACTCGCTGAAGTTCACGATGCTGGCAAAGATCACCCCGCCGCTGTCGTGGTTTTTGGAATAGCTCTGGGACACCTTCAGCTGCTCAGCCACGTGGTAGGGGATAATATTCCTCAGCAGCCAGTCAGCCTGATCCCTCATGCTCTGGATCTTGGTGCGGTGCAGATCGGCCTCCACGTCCCCGTGGTAGTGCAGCCGGTAACTGACCTCGAACTCCCGGTTCAGGAACCAGACCAGCAGGAGCAGCAGGAAGGACACCAGAACCACCTCCTGACCGATGAGCTCTGCCGGCCGCTTCGTGTCACTCGGCACTGAGCTGTTGCACGGGCTCTTTCTGGAGCTGCACAGAGGGGAGAACACACAGGCGTGTGTTAAGTTAGGGCACTGCCATCCCTGCTCCACAGATAGAAATCCTCTGCTGGAACAGGAAGTGTGGGAAGTACAGTTACATACTAAATTATAAAATATGCATCGAGAACCTAATCTGCTGTTAAGAGAAAGCCAGAGAATTAATTTAATTCTTAAACTCACCGAGTACATCCTTAAATCCACCAACTATTTCCTTATCATCAGGTTCAGTGGCACAGAAGTTGCCCAATCCTGTTTTAAGGACTTCACCAAGGAAACAGTTATCATTATATCTAAATAAATAACTAAAAGCACTGCATGTAAATATGTACCTGTGTGTGTGTTCAGCGATCTGAGTGCACTGAATGTCTGTACGTGGGGGTGTGTGTGAGTTTTGTGGAATTTATTTGGTTTTGTATTTTTTGTTACCTCTAATATTCAGAACCAGCTGCTTTACACTCCCGTGCCTTTCCCTAGTGTCCTCATCAAGGACCAGGAGCCTTTGCCATGTGCCTTTAACGCTACACACGAAGGGTTTGGAAGAAGACAACCCTGTGAAAGACAGGTCGTGAAGAACCCCCACGGCAGGGGGTTGGAACTGGATGAGCTTTAAGGTCCTTCCGACCCAACCCAGTTTGTGGTTCTGTGAACTGCAAGAAAGTGGAGAACATGCAGCTCTGTGCTGACATCTCTTCTATGATAAAACCACTTAAGCTCTTCATGGCAGAGAGAGAAAGTTTCTCAAAGTGCCAAGATTACATAAAATAATCAAAAATTCCTGTCTGCCATAGATTGGGAGCAATATTTCAGATCCTTTCAACAGTTCGCTGCCTGCCTGTGCAGATTATGAGGCGCTGATGGAGCATCTGCCAGTGCCAAACCACCCTGAACGAGGAGACATCTGCACTCCCCAATCTCAACTTTCTGCAGAGATGCAAAGACACAAACTGAATCTGAGAAGGCCCCACCTATGCAATCCCAGAAGCGAAGGCTAAACGCAGCCAGCTTGGCATGCAGTCATTTCTACAGGGATCCAAATGCATTTTTTGGATAAAATGATGCCAAAGCTTAAGATTTTATATGAGCAGACGCGCTGAAGTTTTTCAAGTGAAGAGATGGTTTGAAAAGGGAAAATGTCACATCAACCTTTCTCCTGGAGAGCCAGAAAGGAATCCACACTCAGCACCTGCCTGCATTTCTCTGGAAAGGCAGGGAGGGATTAAAACTCAGAGCACCACTGGAGCAAGAGCTCAAGAAGAGAAGGCTGAATTTGTCACTGTAACATATGAAAACATTTCTCAGTTCATTTTGTTGTTTCATGTCCATTGGGGACAGGCTTCCATTTTGGAAATATTTTAGCATTGAACTTACAGGCAGTTTCTTTTTCTGAGTTTTATTCTCAAATACCTGATTGACAGAAAAGTGTGCTGAAACAAAACCAGGGCATAGCTGTGAGACAGATGAACGTGCCCCATATCCAAAAAGATTTCTCTGTGCTACAGTCTTTGTATCTACTAACTTTTTTCACAGAAAGACTATGGGGGAAAAAAGCTTCCTGTGAGTGAAATATTTACAATACAGAGTGTGCAGGTTGAATTTCAGATGAAAGATAGGACAGATTACATTGGAAATGACTTTTTTTGTTTCCTACCATAAATATACTTCTCCCAGGAGAAGTGAAGGTATATTCATTTTATTCCCTCTTCACAAGGGGATCATGAAAGGAGGAGATGTCTCAACTCAAAGCAGGGCCCCACCATCAGGTTCCTGTAATTGCTGTACCAAGATGCTCCTTCCTCCCTTATTCTCAACAGAACCTCTGTTATGAACCCATTTATTTCCTCCCTTGAAAGACAAGTCAGAGACAAAGACAAAGACACGCTTTAGTGATGGCCTTGGCTGGGTTAATGGTTGGACTTGATGATCCTTGTTGGTCTCTTTCAACTCAGGATATTCTATAATTCCCTGATCTTGGAGGTCTTTTCCAGCCTATATGATTCCATAATGACTAGAAGGGAACAATACCAGAAATACAATCCTTGCTAGCTGTTTTGGAGGTGACAAAATGCCCTTCCAGCTTGATGGGCTTATAAAACAAAATGAGGGGAGGGTAGGTAAGAGAAAAGATCTTGGAAAGTAAGAAGCGGTTGGGGAAAGTGAGGAAGGAATTCGGAACAAGGAGACAACTCAGGTTTTTCTCTGCATCTGAGTTCATTATTTCACACATCTTGTGGGCAGAGATCTGCGAAAGGATCTGAGCAATGACTCTGTTACTGCTCAGAGTATGAGTCTGATCCAGATAATCCGCTCTAACATCAGCCACAGGGATTTATTTAAGTCATTACAGGCTTTTTATTTACAGTTTGTTGTACAAAACACTCCTCAAAGTACTTTAACTCCTCTTCAGTGAATTAGGCGAGCACCGCCAATGTTCCGTCAGGAGCAGTGGAAGGCAGAATCTGCCTTCAGGGAAGAAGCTGCTGCCTCCCATTCCCCATTCCTGGCACCTGGGAGCTCTCCAGGACCTGCTCAGCCTGGCCTGACCTCGTTGGCCACGTGGGCTCCAGCCCTGAGATCTGCATGTGCAGGGAGTGACTCGCTGTGCACTGACCTCCCTTCACTAATGGGGAATGGGGTGGGATCCCAGAAAGAGGCGCAGTGGCTCCTCCAGAGCAGGCATCTTTATCCTGATGTGACTGCACCAGTGAGGAGAGCCCCGATTCCAGCCTGAAGGAGAGAGCAACTGCATCGTCCTCACTTGGAAATCCAGTCTGGGGATGCTGCAGTGGCCAGGATACAGGACCTACAGAACTGTGAATCACCTCCCCCAGGCAGCAGCCATGACCTGCAGCCATCATTTGAAATGAAAAGAAGTAAAACTCCCCCACATCTCCAACAGAAAGACTGGGGAAGAGGCTTGATCCTTTCCCAATTCTACTTTTTATGAGGTGCTGCAGCAAAAACCTGATTTTAAAAGTCATTCAAAATGAAATCTTGAGCTGACAATGTTTCTTTAACTCAAACTGGTGAAATGCTGCTTGGCACAGCCCCCTCACTATTAACTTGGCACCTCCATCCAGGCTGTGAACACGGAACAAGTGAGACTCTGGAGATAGAATCTCCTTTGGCTTGATCACAAATCATAAAGATAATGGCTTTCCACTCACAGAGCTTTTTGGAAAGCCAGTTTGCCTCTGAGCCAGTAACCCCTGTTTGGATTTGGACATCTTGCTATACTGAAAGAGGATGCCTCTGCCTGATAAACCTGAGAGAGGAAAGCAAGGGAGGAACAGTGTGGAAAAGGGGATCAAACTGCTGCTCTCCATGAAAAACGTGCAGTGGATTCCTAGAAACCCTTCCCTACAACCAGGTGATTGCAGTCTCCACTCAAGTGGTCACTGCTGCTCCCCCTTGGGCAGCCACACTAGAAAGTGACACATCCCATCTGCTGTGAGGTGAGGAAGGAATAAAAATGAGAAACATTTCCTTCTTAAAAGACAAAGTTCATGGTTGTAGCCTTTGGGCTTAAGAACTGCCTGGAAAACAAGGCAAACTCCATATTTTTATTTACAGACAGTCCAGAGATGAACTCTGTGCTAACACTTCATTACCATTACTGCTGTCTCTTCCCAGGCAACATTAATATTATCACTATTCTTCATCAAGGAAAGGGAACAACCTCATTAAAGGAAAACATAAGCTTGTCTAGCCCTCTTAGAACACAGGAAAACTTTAGTGGTGAGTGGGGTAAGCAAGGAACCTGATTTATTTAATTCTGGCAGAAAGGTGCAGAAAAAAAATTTTGTTAGGCTAAGGGAGTTTCACCTTTTTATTAGTCCGCTATCAGAAAAAAGGGGAAATTCTGTCCTCTAGAAATGTGGTATATGATAACATACAGCAAAAGAGCCCTGGAAAAATAAGCCAAATTCTGTTTAATGGCAGACACAGAATAGGATTAACTCCCAGTTCTCTCTTTTAACTTCCAATACTTGTTAATGTACAAGTCTGGGCAGGGTCAGGCCAGGGGAGCTGGACTGAAGGGCAGTGCTGAGTAGAATTAGCACGTGGGTCTCTTCCCCAGCTGAAGGAGCACAGATAACATCCTAACAAAAAGTGAAAAATGAAGTTTAGAAATGTTTAATGAGCGAGATGTTTTGGTCACTGCCTTACTTGGCCTTTAGATCACAAGCCAAGCTTTGCAAAGGAGGCAAAGCTCACTCCACACCTGCTCACAAGAGACACCTCCATGGTTTGGTCCTCAGCAAGTCTCACGTTCACCTGTCCTGAGTAAGAAGTTACAGATTTATGGAAGAAGAGTCTCTCCAGGAAAACAATGCTTGGCAGGTGATCTTTTCACAGATTTGTGTCACTAAGGGGAAGATCCAGTTGTCAATGATTTAAGGCAGGATGAATTATTGATCAGTGATTAGCAGCTGGCCAGGAGCCTGCTGAGCTGCCAGGGAAGAGGTTTGTAATTCTGAGCAGCACAAAAGCTTCACAAACTATAAATAAGGATCAAAACACTAAGGATCCAAACTCAGGCTGATCCTAAGACACTACTGGAGTGATCACCACACTTTAATGTCTACAAAAAAGAAAAAGCTCCCTCTATTCTTTTGGCTTTAAATTTCCATTCTGGATTCAATGAACTGGAATTCTGTTATACAAATGAACTTTCATGAATCAAAACCAGGAAAAAGGAAAACCCATGTAAGAAAAGCCAAAGCCCCCCAAGCCCCAACACTGTAGTAAGTGCTGAGTCCTTGGTGAAGAAAATCCAAAAAAACCCAGTTCTCATCCTTCTGTGCTAAACCCCACGTGTTTTCTAAACTACCACAGCATTTGTGGAGATGAGAGTTTTTAAAAAGTAATTTTGTTTTGACACATCCTCCCAGGAGAAGCAACATGCCTCTAAAACCCTTTTTATATGCATTACTAAGTCACACATCCACAGTTCAATCCAACCCAACATGGCCCAAATATTGCCCCCAAGTCTGCAATTAGCAAACACAGACTTGTCTAATACCAAAGACCAGTAAAAACACTTCAAAATGGTATTGAAAAAACTTGAAATAAACCCAGGAGAAACTCAACACTAAAATAATCAGAGTGAATCTTTAACACATTTATTTTAAGGGGTCATTAATAACCCAGGAAGGGACTTTTGTTTGCTTTGAAAAGATGGGGGCTAAAATTTCCTTCGCTCTCAGTTTTATAACTCCCTGCTCTGCCCAGGTGAGGTGACAGCCAGGCCCAGACTGTCACATCCCATCCTGGGAAGGCAGCTGGCTGCACATCCAGCTTTTCCAGAGGAAGCTCCTCTACACCAGGGAATTCTCACTTGCCCAGCTGTGAGAGCATCCAACTCACACTGCTTCTGAATGGGGCAAAGCAGACAAGGAAATCATACAAACAGCTCGTGGTGTACAGATAATGCTCTAAAAACTGCTGCTACCAGAAAACCAGATGCTGTTTTAAATAGCTCCTCCATGGTTCTATTTCCTAGAAATTCAATTTAAGAAGAAAATATCATTACACAACTCTGGGACTGCAGCACCAGCCCTGATGAGTTTTGGTCACACCCAAGTCATCTGTAAAGGAAATTACATGAGGAGCTTAAACACAACTTGCTGAACCAATTTGCTGAATTCCCAAGTTATTACTGTGGATGCAAAGTTTTGCTCCATAAAATTCACTGAAAATGTTTCATCTCTAAATATAAAGATGGTAATTTTATATAAATCTTACCTAAAGTTCTGTGCCAGATCTAGATGAGGAGTTTCCATGGAGCTGAAATGAAAAAAGCATTGATTTCAGAGGGAAAGTTAAAGCTGTAAACAAACCATCCTGCAGCATTTCAGACAGAATTTTAAACTTCTCTATTACACAGACCAATTACTGCACTGCAGACCTGAGTAGCTTCACACAAACTTTGTCTGAACATGACTTATCTGCTCGGAAGAAGGAACCAGCCAGAGATGCAAATCCCTGTGAAGGCAAACTGGAACTTCATGATGCCTGGAACAAGTAATTGTTAAACAATCCCATCTTACCTGGGAAATGGGGAAAAGCAATCCCAGAACTCTAAGACTCCGTTATGCTTTCATCTTATGTGAGCACACAGAACAAAGATTTTAAAAATAAAACACAGACAGAGAAACCCCAAGCTCTCCAAACAAACAAATAAACATAAAACAACATGAACAACCAACAACAACCAAAAAAACCCCAACAAAAAAACAAAGCAAAAAACCAAACCAAAACAAAAAGCCCAAAGAAAACCTCCCCAAAAACCAAAACCAAACCCAGACCCCCCAAAACCATAACAAACACAGAACCTATTTTTGAAGATGCCATTAGAGAAAATAAGTAGTTCAAGCACTTTTCTTATTTACTCGTATCACAAGTTCTCTCCTGCAACTAAGTAGCAAGAGAATATCAAACTGTCAGTATTAGTTACAACTGGAAAAGGAAGTGAAACTGCAGAATGGATCTGTCTGTGGTGCAGACAGGGCTACAACTTCCACTGTGACAAAAAATATGATCAGAATCATGGTAAGAAACAAACAGAAAGATGATTATTAACAAACTGAAGTGATGGGTTTCACTAACTAAAGCTGTAGGACTTTTGTTTGGGATCAATTCTATCAATCACCTTTTCAGACCCACAGTTGAACAGCTCTATTACCATTAAATATTTACTTTTGAGGAATGAAGTAATAACACATCCCATGATTTCTGAACTTTGCCCATTAATGGTCACTGTGCTGTTCACACCACAGGTGGAAATACCCCATCATCAGTAACATTTATTAAGATAATGAGGTTTCTTAACATTCATGGAACCCCTTTAGCACTCAGCAAAAGCTGATGCTGTGACCTGACACAACAGCAAGGTCTCAGCTCTGGAAGAGCCATTCCCAGTCCCTTAATGAAGTTGAAATGCAGGGAAAATGCCCAGTTCTTTGTCTTTCTTTCTGCACAAAGTCTTAACACAGAGCTTGCCCAGGAGAATATCCCATTATCCCTTTCACAAGGCTGTGCCAGGAGCCCCCAGGGAGCTCCAGGAACTCCTCCTGGAGGGAATCAACATATGGCATCGAGGGTCTGCTCTCCACAGCTCCCCTGGAAAACCAAACCTGGGGTGGAGTTTGGAGCCAGGTGAGGATCAGGCTCTGCTCCCAGGGAACAAGTGACAGGACAAAAGCAAATGGCCTCCAGCTGTGCCAAGGGAGGTTTAGATGGATATCAGGGAGAAAAATGTCTTCAGCAAAAGCCCCGGTGGAGTCCCCATGCCTGAAGGGATTTTTTTAAAAGCCCTGTGGGTGTGGCACTAGGGGACAGGGGGCAGTGGTGGCCTTGGCAGAGCTGGACTTGGTGTTCTCAGAGGGCTTTTCCAGCCTCAGGGATTCTGTGATTCCATGATTCTCAGTGGAACTGAGGCTGGCCAGTGAAAGCACCAGTTCTCCAAAGGGAAAAGCCAAGGGGAGAAGTCTCTGGGGCTGGGAGAGGGCCACCCACTGCTGGGGACAGGCGATGATGGTTTCACTGGGAACCTGACCCCAATGGCAGGAATCCATGAGGAGACAAGGGAGGTTCCAGAACCCAAACACTCTTTTTCTGCACTGAAGCTGGAGAGAACTCCTCTGCCCTCCTTGTCCAAGTCCTTTGCAGCCAGACAAGAAAGGGATTTTTCTGTAGTCAGTATGATCTAGAGATTGTTTGTCAGCTGACTCCAGCTCCAGGATACCTTTTTTCACAGGACTTTTCCCCTTGAAACTGTAGAGCCACCTCAAATCACAGATGTGAACAGGTGTAATGGGTGACTTTTATTCTCCCTTTTTTAATATAAATTTGATCAAGATTAAAAGAGACCTCTAAAGACACTTAAAGAGGGAGTTAAAACGAAATACTCACTAAAACATGTATCTGCAAACTCTTTTTGGTTTTTTTGGGGTTTTTTGTCATTTCTTTCACCTTACAATTCAACAGGTCTCTGAAGGAGAGGAACTGACTAATTGAGGAGACCTTGCTAAGTCCATCCCAAGAGAGGGTCTTAAGCCACTGAAAAGTTGATCATAAAATTTTGCCAATAGGAGCAGAAGGCTGGAAGGACCCCCTTGACTTTCCTGGCAAGAAAATCGCAGGAGAATATTGCAAACAAGTTCTTGTGGAAAATTGTTTATCAGAGGAAAACCGGAAAAACTTAAGGTTATTGCATAGAAACTGCATTATCTTGATTCCTCTGGTTACAATTCTGCAGAGTCCTCTGAAAAGACAGGAAACTGAGAATGAACCGGGTATTAGATCCCATTAAACCTGAGCACCTGCCTTCCACACTGGAAGATGCACTGAGGAAGGAGGTGGAAGAAGAATATGTGGTTCCTAAGGGCAAAGATAAATCCAGAGGGGTGTTGGGGAGCAGTTGGGCTCTCTAGAACCACCAAATACCTGGGAAATTCTTTAATAAAATGGATTTTCAATCTAGTGGTGAAAGGCAATTCTGTGGGTCTGTAACATCAGGAAGGACAGAGTGTTACACAGGACAGGGCCCTCTGAAAATCCTTCAAAAAATAAATAATGAAGAAATAAAATCATTAAGGTTGAGATACTGGAGAAAGTCATGGCAGACAGCAAAATCCTGTGTCCCAGACCCTCATTTCCCTGGGGAGAAGCCCAGATGTGTTCCCCTGCAGCCACGGGGCGAGGCTCACCTGGCGGGGCACAAGGAGACGTAGAGCAGGATGAGCAGCACTGCTCCCACCACGGTTGCCAGCAGGGATCTCATCCAGGAACTGAGCTGGCAGAAGTTACAGTACTGCACAATGGTGATGAGAATGGCACAACACATGAACATGGTGTACTGCAACAGAGAGAGAGAGGGGAGTTAACAGCTGCCCTTCTGCACATCCACGCCTGCAGGGAAAGGGGGACAGAGGGGAGAAGGGTCTAACTCCGCCTGGATGATGGGCACAGTGAGTGATCCCATGTGAAGATGGACATCTTCCCTTCCAGGAGAAAGAACACCTTTAGCACAGGTGGTTTGTCACCGTTTCCCTGGAAGGGGTTTTTTCTCACACACCCGTTATTGCAGCGATGCCCAGCGTCTCCAGCTTACCTGTGCCAAAAGCTCAGTGCCTCTTCTTATTCCAAAAAAGGGAAAAAAAAAAGAAGGTGAAAATTCATGGCAACCCCCTGTCCACTGCTGGAGTTAGATTCTGCCTGCTTCAAACTGAATATTGAAATTCCATTGCATTGCAAATGCAGCATGCAATTTCATCCACCTCCCTGCTTTTAACAACACTTCTCAGAGAATGTTCTCACACTGTCCTGTAACAGCTGATTTCAGGTAAGGAAAGATCTGCCTCAGGGACAAAAGGCAGCTTCAGTCACTGACAGCTCAATAACACGACCACTTGTGCCAATTTGAAAGGACAATTTCACATTTTCTGTTCCAAATGCCCCATCTCAAAACCCCTTTAGCTTTTCACAACTTTACTGGACAAAGGAAAGGAAGTGCAGGGCAGATGCATTGCCCAGAGCTCCTTCATTTCCCCAGGTACAACCTCACGGTGCTCAAAACTCTCAAGCTGATGTGCCAATTTTGGTTTCCCAAGAATATTCATGACCATCCAAGCTAAACCAGAGATTCCACACTGGGATTTAGGACTTCTGGTCAAGCTTTACGCTGTGTTTTACAGCATGAAATGATCATTCTCTCCCTTTCTCTGTCCCTTTAGGTGTCCTGTGCAGCTGAAGCGCAGACTCTGCAGCCTGGCAGTCCTGTGGCATAACAAACAAGCAAGTGATTGAGAGCACACACAGTGTATGGGAAAAATCCTTACATCAGTCACCATTTTTAAACCACAAGCACAACTGTTGGTTTTTTAAATGACTTACAAATGGATAAAAGGAATTGCTGAAGTGTTCATTAAAAAACCATAACTTAAACTTATTTTTTCCCCCCATTTCAGGTCTCCTAAAGTGGCAGAGCACTGGTTCTCACTCCAAGTGATGCCCCAGCATGAAGCCAGCCTATAGAGGGTCAGGATGTGCTGGATTTTACTATGGATGCATGGCTTTGGAAAGTTTTTTTTTTTCATGGCTGTTTTTGTTAATTTTCATTTTAATTATTTTATATCCAGGGAGGGTATAAAATGCTATGAATAAAAAAAACTTTGCAAAACCATGTCATAGTAAAGGAGGACACTTACCTGACCCTCTATAGATTGACTCCATTTCCTAGAGCTCCATGAGTGTGGAAACACTGAGCACAAGCCAAGCTGGGACATCTCTTGGAGAGTGAGCCAACAGCCCCATGACTCTGGAGCACCTGCAAGAGGAAAGAAAGCAAAGTTCATTCTCAGTTTGGTGATGAAAATCACCATTTTGCTGCTGCTGCCTGAAGTGTTTTGACTCATCCTGACCTGCTGTACTGAGAACACACCCATGAAGTGGTTCTCCTGACATTCTCTGGAACATTTGGAGAGATGATCAAGGATGGTGATGAATGGGATGGTATCAAAATCAATGGACAGATTTGAGAGATGTGAAGGTTTTTGGCTCCCCTTGAGGAAAACATTCCTAAAGTCAGTTTACTGTTAATCATGCAGGGGAAAGACCATCATTAAACTGCATGAACAAAAAAAAAAAAAATCAATTTACAGCTTAAAAATTCTTAACTAAAGTTCCAAAAGGTAGAAGCTGCAGAATGATCTTAAGCATGGGATGTAACAGAATGTCAACCACACCCTCCTGTGGCTGTGATAACCACAGGATGTGTGTTTAAATCAGCAAGGACCAAAAAATGTGTGGTCAAACATTCCCATGGAACAAACACTTGCCAGTACCTGGGAATAAGCTGTGATAGGAAGAGTGAAGAGGATCTGGTCATTACCTACACCCAGGGCCCTGAAACAGCAAGAGCTTTGTGAAACAGAATTCCCTGAAGACCCTGGAAAGGAAGGATTGCACACTGTGTTGCCTAAGAGAAACCTGCAGAGAAACAATCTTTCATCTCCAGCTTGAGGCCATTTTATTCACAGTTTTAAAGCCTTGATTTCATACTACAGGTGGCCTTTAAATAAAACTGTTCTTCCCCCTCCTCACCACTGCCCATGGCAGGGGGTTGGAACAAGAGGTGCCTTCCAATCCAAACCATTCTGTGACTCTCTGAATGTTTAACCCCTTGTTCTCCCCTTCTAAGTGCTTTTAATAACAGACATGGATCTCTGTGTCTGGGTTCAAGATGCCAATTTCTTTCCATTCTTTTTCAGAAGGCAGTTATTGCATTCCTTTAACCATTACCACAGCCCCTGCAATGACCATTTGTAGGTACCAAGTGCTCTCTGAGTTCCTTCATCTCACTCTGCAAAGCCCAAACACCCCTCACTAATACTGCTCTCACTGCTGAGGTTCACTGATGCAGCTTCTCTGACTCCAAACTCCAAATCCAGCCCAGGATGATAATCCTGAGCCAAACCACTTGTGTTATCTCAAAAAAATTCCTGCAGAAGTGCTTGGTCTAAGAGGAAAAACGTATGCAAGCAGCAGGAATTTCTAGGTACCCTCTCCTCTTTTGTCTGAGAGGTTTCACCATGATTGTGTTTACATAACAAACTAGGAATTCCATCTTCCACAAAGCCCCATCCCTCCAAGGGATCTGAATCAAGCAGATGTAAAGCAGAAGGGAGGTGGAGGAAGGCAGGCAAGCAACAAGCTTTGTTAGCTCCAAACCATCACATTATGGCACAGAGTTCCACAACTTACATGTATATTTGTTTCAAAATCAGAGGTGAAGTGTGAAAACACTGCAAGAGCTGGGAGAGAAACCAGGATTGCACCGAAAAAGTGCCGAGGCAGCCAGCCAGATATCACCTCCAGGAGACGCTTGGTGCAAGTCATCACCTCCTCCAGGAAGAACGCCATCCTGGAACACAGGAAATCAGGGATCCAGGCATTAATGGCAGCACCTCTCAATTACCTGTAATAATACAGCTTCAAATCCACCACTCAGGCTCTGGGAGCAACCAAGGTGCCACAGCACCTGCTGGTGATTCCAGGGAATAATCCAGCTTGGCTGACGGATGACTGAGTGTTTGCTCTGGTGAGGAGGGTCAGGAAAAGGAGGGGGAGCCTTGGGATGGTGGCTTTGAGGAAGCAAATTGAAAGCCAAACTTCATTTCCTTGGAAGGTTAAGCACAGGGAAGACTCCTCTCCAGTCATAAATGAAGCAGTCAGGGAGAGGGGAAGCTTGTAGAAGTTAAAGTTACTGAAAGTAACACCAGGAATGTTCGAGGAGCAGGGAAGCTCCAGCACCCATCACACTGCAACCCAAACCAGTTCTCCCAGTTGCAACCAGCCCGTCTGCAGGCAGGCTCCGTTCCCTGTCATTAGGGAAGGGGAAGGGGAGCGTGGGCTGCGAGCTGGCAGCCTGGCAGGAGCTGAGCTGGAGGAGCTGAGCCCCTGGGAAGCCAACTGGCAGCCACCCCGCTCCTCCTGAGCATCGCACGCCCAGCCGGATCCCACCAGCCCCGCGCAGGAACGGCTCTCGCCTCAAGCTGCCGAGAAAACCACGGCCCCAACCTGTGAAGAGCTGAAGGAGCCAACTGGAAGAGCTCTGGAGAGAAGCTTACTGGAGATGCTTCTCAAATGAGAGCAGCTCTAATTGCTAAAATGAATAAGGGAAGGTAAAAGGATGCTTAATGCTCAAGGGCATTGCATAGAAAATGAGTATTTATCCACAGAAATAAATCCTTGGGATAACTTCCTTCTCCAAGCTCACCATTAGTCACTTGAGAAAAATTGCAACTGCTGTTCAAGTGCCTAATTAGTTTTAAGAAGACATAAAAAGGTGGTGTAGCACAGTTAGCTGCATCCAGAGCCATTAATGGGATGTGTGGAATTATCAGACTCGGGCTGGGCAGGTAATTCTGGACTACAAATTACCTTAGAAAGAAAGAGCAAAGAGCCCAAACAGTACAGAATCACCATTTTTTTGGATAGAGATGCTCACAGCCAAAAAAAATCTCAAAGAATACACACTAAATATGAAATTCCCAGTCTCCAAAGACACATAAATTATCCATTATCACCCATATCTCTAAAAAGAGAAAAGATATCCACTCATTTTTAACCCTGTTGTCTGAAATACAAGGTTTTATGCTGGATAAAAGCCTGACACAAACCAAGCTGAATTTAAATTTCTTTATGCCAGTTTGACATTCATTCCACACCTTTAAATATAAATTGTTTTTGAATGAGATTTTAATTCTCTGGTGTGGAATTCTGTGACTTGCAGCTGCGAGTATTTTGTGAAGCATCAAGAACTCTTGTCTAATTGCATGTGTCAAAATTTGTAAATTATACTTAAATGTATGGAAAAAAAAGAAATTTCGGAGGATGGAATACGCTGTAATTCACCAGGAGCCCACGAGAGGGTGCTCACAGATTTGCCAGTTCCCAGTTTAATGGACTTCCATTCACACCAAAAATTCTAACTGTATTCTGCTGGAAAACAGAATTTCCAGCAAAGCACTGAAATGTAAAACCTGGATATAAAATATTAAAAAAAAAGCGCTCTCTAGGGTAAGAACTGGGGTTTCTGAAGGGTTACAGACTGTCAGAAGTGTCCCCGTGCTCAGAGGCAGCCCCGTTGTCCAGCACTGAGTATGCCTGAAATCAGCACGCAACTTTCCTTCTTGGAAAATAAAGCCCCATCTCCAAGAGCCAATGGATTGGGATTGGCACCTCCAGGGCTGAGCCGTGAGCAAGGAAAGGGGAAGGGATGCCAGGCCAAGGGCTCCCTGAACACCCCGGTCCCTGCGAAGGCAGCCTGGTGCCACCTGTGCCCACGCTCTCCGGCTCTCCGTGGCTCCCATTCCGGCTGGCACAGACCCCAGCTCCGTGGCACACGCCCAGCTCAGCTCATGTCTCTCACCCCATCCCACACACCAGGGACTCCACGGTTTGCATTTTCCTTTTTGCCAAGCCTCCATGCCAGGACAAATTCCTGTGGGAGCCAGAGCAACAAATCCACGGACGAAGCAGACAGGTTAATCCCGCCGTGAGGATGCTGCTTTATTTAGGCAGCTGTGTATTTCAAAAAGGCAGGTGCGACGTTTCAAATTCCAGGGCAATGCCATATTGCTCCTGATAATCTTTACCTTCTTGCATTGGTTTATTTCGGGATGGGATTTATCGTGGAGACATGAGCTCCGGATTTAAATGATGGAATTCTGCTCCTGAACGGCGAACCCAGCCCAACGCTCCCAGCGCAGGAAGTCAGGAGTGCATTAAATCCAGACAGCAGTGAGAGCTGCAGACAGATTTACTGCAGACAGGGCAATATCAGTAAATAATGCAGTGTCAGTGGGCAGCTCAACAGAGCTTAAATGCTAAAGCATCTGAGTTGTTTACACAAGCTGGAGTTCAAATTAGTAACTTTGACATAAATGATTAATGGCTAATGGAGACTGTTACCATCATTTCTGTATTTACTGGCAGTTTAAAATCAATTCCCAGAGTTCAAATCAAAAGCTTTTGGCATAGCAGCAATTTGGTGGGATATTAAATACCAGATGTTAGAAATAAATAAAGGCAAACAGACTACATTGTTTTCCCCAGCATCAATATTCTGTATCAGTCATGTTAACAGATCTGGTTCATTAAGCTCGAGGGGCAGAAAACAATTTCTGCTCTTGGTCATGAGGAATTTAGGAAGATCCAAGTGTTGGCCACAGGGGTCTTGGCTGAGGACAGATGGTGGGTGGCACCTCAGCAAGGCTGGGAAGGTGAAACACCTGGAAAAGGGCACTTTACTTTGGTCAGACAGCAGCACAATCTCCCTTCTACTGTTGGACTGCACTTGCTTTCTTCAGCCAGGAGACAATTTTTTTTTGCTGTCTAGAAAGGTCCTTTTAAATTCATGAATTACCTGAAAGTGCTCCCACGTCTCACTCTCTTGAACAGGGCTAAACACCCACTCTTCTGCCCTCAACTCTTCACCCACAAGCCTTCCCTGAAGCACGCTATCAAAAGCAACACATTTTTTGTAAATCAACTTATTTATCAGCAGTTTTACTCAAGGAAAAGATGTGAAAATTATCTAGTGAACAAAACTCCTGTATTTACACTAAATATGGGGCAGCTGTCTCTAACCTGTATTCCTGCAGACCCACTCCTCAGACTCCCAAGTGAAATCTCACACACTGTTGTGCATTCAATGACAAAGATTTTTTTTAAAATACCAGAACTTTAGGATCTCCTACACTTCAGCTGAGCTTGTCAAAGTAGCTACATTTCAAGTGGGCAGAAGGACATTCTCCAGAGAGCATTTACAGAGCAGATGACATCTTCCACATGCTCACAAATAAAGCACCAATTTTTGCATGCAGCTTTATACAATTAATTTTCAAGTGGCTCTTGTGCTAACAGTGGGATTCTCATCTATAGGTACTCCAATAATTTATTATCAGACACTTCAGAGGAATCAAAACATCCCTCTCCCTCGTAAGCTTTGCTCCACGAGGACTTTTGCTGTTGCAGAACTCAAGTCTGAAGCTGTTTCTCACTGCCCAGGCTGTGACAGTGCTGTGCTCTCCTCTTCCCTCCCACAGCTGGACCGAGGGCTGAGCCACGAGAGCCAAGGGAGCCCTTGCTATGCTGAGTCCTGGATTTAATTACAACTTAGGCTGCTTTAAAGACAGGGTGTTTAGCATCATGATAATGAAAATACAATGTGAAACTTAGGCAAGAATTTTCTGGTCTTAAAATAATCCCTCTTCCTGAAATTCTGGGAGTGTGCCCAGCATTGTAGTCCAGTCTCCTCCCCGAAGATATCTCGGTGGTATTCTGTGATTGTCATTTGGGATGACATTTCTGCACAGGAAGTTCTGCACCGTTTCTGTGCAGAACGAGTGGTCAGAGGGAGCAGCCCTCACTCGGAAGAGGATTTGAAGAGGAAAAAGATGATTTTCACCTCCCTGCCTAGGGGAGCTGTACAGAGTGTGTGCCTCAGGTTGTGGAGACTGGGCTGGCCCAGAAGTGTGTTTTAGGTATTTACTAAAAAGCAAATACACAATATAAATTCAAAACCTCCCTGCTGGTTTAGAGGAGAGGGCAGGGAAAGGCAGTGCTCACATACCCCACACAGCCATTCCTAGTTCCCAAGGTAACCAGAAGACTCTGAGGGGTCTTGAGATCACTGGCCAGGTTGACAGCCCAGAGCTGCAGTGAAGCCAAACCCCTGCACAGCCACTCACAGACAAAACCACTTGGCCAACTCTTGACTATACACACTGAAAACAACAATTTTCCTTCTCCTTAAGGAACCCATAAACCACCAATTATAGAGCAGGACTGCAATAAAACATTATGTATCTACCTATAAATATTTCTAAGATTATAGCAATAATTTTTATAAATGTACAAAACAAGGCAAAAGCAATGTCCTACAGGGAAAACAACGAATTGAAAAATACTGAAATGAAGTAAGAATTCACCTGTCAAGTGAGTCAACAAAAATTTTCTCCAAATACACCTGGACAGCAGACAGCAGCACTTCAGGAAAGTGGTGGTTGAGCTGTTCCCAGCTGAACAAGTTCATGGCCACCAAACTCAGATTGAAAAAGCTGCCTGGGCACATTAAACTGCCTGAAAAACTTCTTCCCCACCCAAACCAAAGTGCAGAAACTTCTGCAAAGGGGAAAATGCATTTCTGATGCAAGAGAGAGGACAGAGCAACAGGTAACCCAGTTTAGAATGAAATCTCTACCAGTTCAACCCTTCCCCAGTACAGCTCTTAACTGCGAATTTCTCGATTTTCTAATAACTATTCAAGTTGCAATAACCAAACACCCCTCCTAAGAAATGCAATCTTCAAAAGCATTTCAGAGATGACTTCTCTCTACTCCACATGCCAGCTTTGATGTAAATACACTTGCACACATTTCTATGCCCAGTGAGGTACAAACTTCCTTCAGTGACTTAAGTATTAATTTGGTATTTTTTACCTCGACCCTGCAAAGTCAAAATAAAAGTGCAAACTTCAATCTCTTGTTTCTTTTCAAGCAGAAGAATTGCTTCCAGCTCATAACTACAAAAGCGTTTTGACTGACACATTGCTGACAGATCTGCAGAACTCCAGGAGAGGATGCCCATTTGCACACACCACCCTTACTTATCCTGCTGTTGTGTCAGGGAAGTGCAGGGAGCACGGGGCTGAGGAGGGCAGAGTGAACTTGATCCCACAGCAGACACAAACAGCTCATTAACAGGTCCCTCACTGGTTAAGGACAGGTTACATGGGGTATCTACAGACCACTCAGCACAAGCAGGGGAGCACGAGCTGCACTGAAGCAAGTGCTCTTTGCTCCCTTTGAGTGTGAGTAACCCTGGGGAACCACATGGGAACTGCTCACTGAGGAGTCACCACAGCAGTGTCCTCAAAGCCCTGAACACCCCAGTGCTGGTGGGACTGGGTACAAATGGGGAATGAGGAGTTGCTGTTAAAAACCAGGGACCTGCAGCCAAGCCTGCTGAGGGCACAGGAGGGGCTGAGGGGCGGGACAAGGGTTCAGGGGTGGGGTTGGCCCCTCTGAGCATGGCCTTGCCAAGTGCCATCCCTTCTGCAGAAACAAACCAGTGCCCCTTCCCTTCCGCAGCGGTACCAGTATCCACTCTGGGGAAACACTGGACACAGATACTTGTATGTCAGACACATGAACTATCCCAATGTTAACTCATGAAACTTTAAAAAAAAAATAGTTCTGGATAGACACAATGTGGCTTTAGCAATTTCTCTCCTTTCTTTCTTTGAGGGCAGCACTGCTCTTTGCATCTCTGACACACAATGTCAGTTTTAATGCCAGAACTGTGTACTTTTATCTTGGAATTTAAAGGAGCAGTTTTATGGGTGGGTTTGTTTGTGGGACAGATAAAAACTTTCTGTTTGAATTCTGACAGTCCTGAGGAGAGAAGACAGTGGCATGTGGCATCCCAAGGAAGAGCAGGAAGGGCAGGGATGGGGTTTTCCATTTCCCTAAGTGATCAGTCACACTCCTGCTGCAATTCCTGTAGGCAGAGCTCTCCCTGCACAAGATGTGCCGCAAGCCTTGGCTGCACCAACTCTGTTCTTGAAGTGATCCAGCCCATCCAAGCGAGTTCCCAGGATGCTGTCAAACAAAATATTCTCGAGCCAGGCACCACTGCAGCTCTCCCTGCTATTTCCAGACTTTGTTACACTTTCTTTACCTGATGGAGATGACAAGGGACAGCACTTCCAGCAGGATGGCGATGACGAACACCACGACGGCTGCGGGTGGCGGAGGGGACGCGACCATTCCGTGTTTCAGGAAACACGTGATGGAGAGGATGAGGAAGACTGTGGTGGACAGGAACACGTCCAAGAGCGAGCTGAAGGTAGCACTGGCAAATGTCTTCACTGGAGCATTCCTTATAACCTGTGTGGAACACAGGGATTGAGGGAAGGGATGAAAAGGAATAAATGCTGTTTTGCCAAATTGAACTGGATGATGAACAGCAGCTCCTAACAAATAAAGGAATGAAGGAGTTTTGGCCACTTCATTTATCCAGCGTAAGGACTGGTTGAAAACAAGAAGCAGAAGAGGTGGTTTGATAGCTGTCATTGCTCCCTGAGAAGGCTGTGTTGAAAAGAAGTATTGGTGGCACAGCCTCCAGGCCTGGGGTGATTTTTACACTATTATGATGCAGAAATAAAACAACGTAAAAATTGACTATTCTGTGAAAAGAAACATAAACATAAGTAGAAGTTATGGGATATTTTCTTCAATCATTTTAAATTAAAATAATAATAGATTTTACTATAACCTTTTTAGCACTGATGGTTAAGCAAACCCTCCTAAAACCACTCCACAGACACAGCTCCTGTGGCAGAATTCACATCTCCCTGTCAGACCAGATTAAAAACTGTGTAATTCAAATTGATCAGAGCCCAGGACACCAAGTTCTGTTCTTCCATAACCCCTGACCACATATTCCTACCCCATCCCGGCCCGGCCCAGTGCTTGGGCAGCTGTGCTTTGTGCTACCGTGGCCAGTCCTGCTAAAAACCAGATAAGGACCTCCATGTCCTGGCTTATGAAGGTGAGCCCAGTCCTAGGAGTGTTTGTATCTGCCCAAGAGACCACAGAAAGCAAGTTCCAAAGAGAAACAGAAATGATGTTATCAATGTCACCATGAAGGTGCCCATTTGGAGCGCTCTGGTTTAATTTGGAAGTTTCTTCTGCTCCTCAGAACACTTTCTGCACTCAGCAATACTGGGATACAAACTTGTTCCTCATTTGTACCTCTCTGCAACCTCATAAATCCAGCCAGCATTACTTCAGTGTCAAAATTGCCTTTTAAGCTGAGGGGGTAGCAGAATCCTGTTCATCCACACATGAAGTGCCATCAGTTGAATTAAGGGAAGCAGCACTTGTATCCCCAAGTGACAGAGTTAAAGATGCTCTAACAGTGCTAAGTAGTGCCTTCATTTCCAAATGAGAACAGATTAAGGCTCTTGGGAAGCAGAGCTGATTCCAGAGAGGGATCACAACCTGAGCATGCAGCTGGCACTGTATAATCAGAGGTGAATTCAGGGGTGCTGGAAGTCACTTTCAGCAGCATTGACTCTCAGAATATTAAAGAACCAGGAGTGTTGACAAATCTTTTCAGTCTCCAAAAGATTTCGTTCTTGTTTTGAACCAGAACTCTGCTAACATTAAAGCTCTAACAGGTTTTTGCCCCAGTGCTGCAGAGTTACTATTAGAAAGTGAAAACTCCCACTTTCAGGGAAGATTTATGTAATAATTTTCAAATTATTAGCTTGCCACTAACAAAATGCACAGGCCACATTGCTTCTCCTTTTAGGAATTTTCTACATAGCCACATTAAGGGGTCCATCTGTGTATGCTTTACTACCTCTGCTTTGATTCTCTTTCCAATTTTCTCACTGGAAACTACTTGATTTACTATTTTCTGTACAGATTACAAATTTTGCAGGCTGTATCCCACAGGAAGTTTCTCCCTGCTGTTGCTACAGGAACCTTATGCAGAGAGATACTACTGAGCTACAGTGCTGCAGGATGAGCATGGAGCTCCTGACCAAAGTGAAGAGACTGAACTGCAACACAACTGGGCTTTCCTTTGGTAAAATAAAATAAATTAAGTTAGGTCTCACCTGGAAGTATTGGAAAACAAGGAAATCAGGGTTATTGCAAAGGAGAATGTGACAACACTGTCCAAAACTGAAAGCAACAAGCAGCAGCAGCAGAAATCCCGCTGCCCTCAGATGCAGGACATACTGGGAAGAAAAGAAACCCACACTTAATGAATCCTGATGTAATTCTGCAGATGGATCACCCAAATCAACAGCTCAGTGCTGCTGGAAGGGAAGGGCCCATTCCCCTTCCTGCTGCCGGACGCTTATCTCCTGCTGGCTCTGGCACTTGCCAACCTCTCCAGAGCTGCTGCTGGTTCAACACAGCACAAAACAGCCCAAGATGGAAAGAGAAAGAGCCCCAAACAGAAAAACAAACCATGAATATTTCATGCTAGGCCAGTAAATGAACTGCTCACAGCAGGGAAGGCTGAGAAGCACCAGAGCCATTAGAAGGAGAAGGGAGGAGGAGAAACAAGGAGGGCAGAGCAATTTTGCCTTTTCTTAGCAGCAAGTTTTCAGCTACTGGTGGAAAAGCAGACTCAGTTCTAACTGACACCTAATGTCACTCTAGGTAAATTTAAACTATCTTGCTAGTTCCTATCAGCCAGGCAGGGAAATCCAGTGCTGTGGAAAGCCTGTGATATTATTAGCCCCCCAGGGAATTAAGGAGATTTTAGAGTCAGTGCAGAATCCTGAAGAAAACACTGAATTCCTTTCAACTTACTGCTCCTTACAATTCCCCAGTGCTTTGAGCTGCCTGTATCTGAATGCAGCACACTGATGGAATTAGGACATTTGAGTTCAGCACAGGTTTGCATTCCACAGGGATAACCATGAGGCTGTGACTGAACAAGAATTGAATTCCAAGTTACCATTCTCAAAGTCAGAATATCTGATGAGAAGACAAGCAGCAAGTGGTCCTTCACTTTGGTAAGTGATGGTACTTACCCTCTCAGCATGGTTCTCTGGCCACCCTAAAGACTTAAAACATTAACCTGAACACGGAGAAAAGGCAGCTGAGAAGCAATTAGTGTACCTCAGACTTCCAGCCCAAACACTGGACTAACTCAGGGCATGGCAAAAGATGCTCCAAGGGCTGGAGCCCTTCTGGTCTAATGTCAGGCTTGGAACACTGAGGGTGCTCAGCTGGAGAAGAGAAGGCTCCAGGGAGAGCTCAGAGCCCCTTGCAGGGCCTAAAGGGGCTCCCAGGAGAGCTGGAGAGGGACTTGGGAAAAGGGCCTGGAGGAACAGGACACAGGGAATGGCTTCCCACTGCCAGAGGGCAGGGCTGGATGGGATATTGGGAAGGAATTGCTCCCTGGGAGGGTGGGCAGGCCCTGGCACAGGGTGCCCAGAGCAGCTGTGGCTGCCCCTGGATCCCTGGCAGTGCCCAAGGCCAGACTGGACACTGGGGCTTGGAGCAGCCTGGGACAGTGGGAGATGTCCCTGCTCATGGGAGGGCGTGGGATGGGATGGGCTTTAAGGTCCTTTCCAACCAAAGCCACTCCATAATTCTGAAATAAACTCAAAGGAGACTGTTTTCAGGGGGAGCAATACCAAGCAGTAAATCACATTTGACATTTTGTGACCCTTGTCATGAAACAACTGCAACAAAATGTGTTAAAAAAACCCAAGGACAGCCAGTGGCTTAGACAGATTACAAACAGAAACCAATGCCAGTAGGAACACACCTCTTCCTGGTAGCTTGTCCTGTAGGCCATCTCCAAATCCTGATCCAAGAAGTTGAGGCTCAGCTTGTTAATAGGTGGTTTAAAGAAGTAATCTTTCATGAGGCTGAAGAGAGAAGACAAAATCAACATCAGTTTGTTCAGCTGTACCTCCTTCAGGCCCCCCCAGTCTGTGGTTGCTGTTTCTATGGATGCTTTGAAGTTCCAGTGGTTTTTCTCCTCTCTTGATCACCAAAGTATCCTCTTACCCACATCACTTGCTCACTCAAAGGAAATATTCCACAAAAAAAAAGCAAACTTTTCTACTTCTAGGAAGAGTCTAACAAGTCCTTCCAGAAATTTATCAGCTCTAACTGATGAGTACAGATAATGGTAACATAAGCCAGCAAATCGTAAAGGTTAATTGCTGCTACAGACACACAACCCCTGGAGACACGTGGCTGTGGGATATTTGTGTCTTGGGTGGAATTCTATGGCTCAAAGCAAGCCAAGGATGACAAAGGTGACAAATTGTTATGGGGGAAAAAAAAAAACATTGCCCATTTTAGAAAACAGCAGTTTCTTGTTACTTCAGACACTAAAATAACTCAGTAACTCAACTGGGAACATTCCCTTAATGATCTGGGCTGCAGAAAAGAGATGGAGAGCTGAGATTTACTTAGAAATGGCAGATTTGGAACGACCAGCACCACCAACAAAGGCAGTGACAATTATTGATACCAGCTCACCAGGGCAAAGGAACCCAGGGGCAGCATCTACCAGAGGGTGTTCATGCCCTCCTTCACTTTCCTCTTTTCCACAGGAGGTGAAAAACCCGCACAACAACATAAAAGAGGCTTCAATCATTAAAAAGTTGGTTTTATTTCCCATCGTGTGGAAGAAAAAGCTTTCTGAGTTTTGCATTAGCTGTGTGAGGTCTATGAATGAAGTTTCCTGATGACAGCTATGGCACTTGATCTGCAAACCTCCTCTCCCCTGAGCAGGTGCCAGGGAGCTGAAGGGACTCAGAGCACCGAGTGCTTCGTGCCCAGGGTCGCAGAGCAAGGTCCCCTTGCCTGTGGCTGGGTCCCCCCCTGCTCTGTGCAGCTCCCAAACACACCCCTGCCTGTGAACCTCCTCTCATTTTCAAATTGATTCCATGAGTTATTTACAGGGAACTGTTTCTAAAATCCTTCCCAATCTAAAATGGGGTGGCTGCTTTCCCAGTGTTACTCCCACCCTGAGAACTGCAGAGCCACAGTCAGAACGGGCCATTTCCAAGCTGGTGACTGAGCAAAAACCAGAGATGCACATCAGGTCAAATTCCAAGCAGATGAAGAAGCTGAAAGAAAGATCCCCCAGAGTTTGCCTGTGCCTGAATTCCTTTTTTAAGGGGGTTTGGTTTCAGGGTTATTTTCTGTTTATTTTTATGGAACTCTCGGCTAAGAGGTTTTCTTGGAAGTACAAGCTCCCCAGCACAAGATGGCATGTGGGAAGCATTTTTTTTTTTTAAATTGAGATGCAAGACCAACCAAACACACACCCCTAGACTGATGCTAGAGAAGACAAAAGAGTCTAAGCATGAACTCTGCAGATGCTTGGTAACTTTTAAACATTCTGGCCTTGGCCAATGCATTAAAAATATCAGGATACTCTGAAGGAATGACAGGATACACTCATTTGAGTAACCCCTCTCTCTTTCATTCTTCTTTGTCTTCATTTCTCACCTTTCTTAGACATTTCTAAAAGCATCTTGGAATAAAAATTTTGAAAGCTTTTGGTTTTTTTTTAAAAGTGTTGTTGAATCCCCTGTCTTCCTGCAGGGAAGCTCAGCGGAGGTGGTGCTGGTGATGTTGTGCTGCTTAAGGATGTAGGAGGAACAGTCCAGCTGCACAGTGCAGCACGAAACAGAAGGTGGAACACGATGGAACCAGGGTGAAGGCAGCTTTCCCGAGGCCCTCTCAGCTCCCTGTCAACTCATTCTGTCTCCAAAAGGAAGATCCCACTTGATGAAACAGTCAAGTACATAATCTGCCTCTCAGGAGGCCTCTGCCTCCCAGCACAGGGTGTTCCCCGGATCAAGTATGACTGAGAAGTGGGAAATGAAAGCAAGAAACAAATTTAAAAATAATAAAGAAGTATTTAAACAGGAAACTGCCCCAAGGAGGGGATGAAGGGCTGCACAGAACCCAGTTCTGGGGGAGCTTTGTACATCCCTGAGATTCTGCTCTGGAAGTCTGAGGAGATCATTCTGAGTACTGTCCTGATCAGCACACAAGTACCTGCTCCTTGGACTTCAGAAGGTTTACAGCCTAAGGAATACCTAATTTTTGTTGGAAACAAAGATCCCCAAACCAAGAATCATTTGAGGATATCCCCAGTGAAATTAAGTTCAAACATTCTCTACTCTTACACTACAGTTTTCTTTTAAAGAACACAATTAATGTGCAGGTTACAATGAACAAAGCACAGGATTTTCACACAAGTAAAGCCAGACTTGAAGCTGAATGTGTTCACTGTTTGTCAAATACAGAGAATTAAGTTGTAAGAACTGGTAACTTCCATAAAAGGATTCTTTTATAATGTACTAATACAAACATGCCACACTAACACTGTCTTTATTACTATTATTTTTAAAGAACATTGGAATTGTGCCGAGGTTATCAGCTCCAAGGTGAAATCTTGGCATGCAAAAAACTCTCAGCCACACAGCTGAGCTCAATATCCCCAGTGTCCAGCATTTCCTCCCAGCTAGCCCCAGGCAGCTTCCTAATGCAGTGTACAGGCTCCTGAATCCCCCCAGGATATGTTTAACCCTTCCTAGCTCTGCAGGAAGCTTGTGGAATTAATTTATGTACTTTATCACATATCTGAGTTAAGTATTTTCTCTTAACAGGAATTTATACCCAAGTGCCCTGCAGTGGAAATCACTGTTCAGTGCTCAGGGAAGATCACCTGGCTTTGCAACAGCATCAGACCAACACAACAAAACTCACTGAAAATGGGGATTCCTGTAAAATGACCACAAGGAAATTCGATCCCCTCCCTGAGACACCTCAAATTCCCCATTCAAAGATCCTCATAGATACTGAATTCATCAAGACCAACGATTATGTTTTACAGAAGGGGACCAAGAACATTTTTCAAATGGCTTATTCCATATCATTTCTCATTGAGAACAGTTGAAAAAAACAGTGTAAACTGGTAGGCTTAAAGCAGTTTGCATAGATCTAATTAATCAGAAGATTATTTTTGGAAAGTTATGTTTACATGAACTGAACTCAGCAGAGAAGTTTCCCTGGCAACAAGAAATGGCCCACTTAATATGGTAATGATGATATTTAATTGAGACCAAAAAAAAAGGCAGCCTTTGACTGATCTCAAATCATGGCACTCCTTCCAAACCAGAAAAAAATACCCATTTTGGGAGTGGAGAAGGAAAGCACCAGGAACACAAGCGCTTGAGCGAGGTATCTTCAGCAGACCAACTGCATAAATGAAGCTACTTCTGTAACTTACAGTTTGCAAAATGCTGGTTACATTTTAAACAGAATTCCTCCTTGTTCTGGCTGACTTCTGCCAACATTTGGACATTCCCAATCCGTCTCTTTTCTAATATTTGGAAATATCAGCTAAACCTCAATTCTCAGCCACTTATGACAGACCACACACCGAGAAAAACAATAAAGAACCCTAAATTTTGACTCAAGTTGGCAACAGGAAAAAGGTAAACTGAGAAAATCGAGGTAAGAGACTGAAGAGGGACCCCTGTCCCTGCCTCTCACCTCTCCCCGCCTAAGTCATGTTTCCATAAAGGTGTCCCTGCTCCAAAGAGCTGAGTCCACAGGAGCACCCAGTTCCAAGGATATTTAGCTAGAATCCCCTCAATCTGAGTGGAAGCAGTGAAACAATAAGAAAAATAGCCATAAATAATAACAAACTCAAGCTGTCTGTTGAGCTGCTCCAGTCAAGTCACTGCCATAATGGAGATATGGTTGTGTGTTGATAAAAATGCCCCACTACTAAATTTTGAAGAGTATTTCCTCAACCCAAATATGCTTTTTTTGTTTGAAACAGAGAGAGAAACTCATTTTACAATATCTAAGTAGGTAGTAAGTCCATGAGAATTCACCCCTACTGATTCTGCTCCCAAGCCCAGTATGATTTCATGATTAGTCACATGCTACCAGACCTTTTACTATAAAAAATGTGAGTTTTGTGGTTCAGATTTTATGTTACACCTTAAATTGTGCACTACATGCATTAACAGGACTTTTGATTAGAAAAATGGAGTTTAACTTCATGACAAGTGATTTAAAGAGCAATTTCCCTTTAGAAGACTCAACTGCAGGAGGGCTGTTCACCATGGAAGCAATGAAAAAACTGGTTTTACATATTTTAAACAGAAAGTTTCTGGCTTCAAGTTTCTACTGCAGTTTAAGCAGAATAAAGATGAAAATCAGGAAACTTATGACATATTATATATTGACAACAATTACTGAAATCAGACAAAAAGCACACAAATACTGAAGATCTGGGACCCCAGTACTGCCTTCTCATCTTTACAGGACTTTACACTGCACAGCTCCATTCTCCTTACCTGTCTTCTTTAATCACATCCACAAAGTGAGCATCTGTCTTTTCTCTGATGTTTTTGAACCTCAGAGGGAGCAGAGCTGACTGATCCAGGCTCACCCCACCCCAGCACCCTTTCTCCTGCAGCATTTCGTACAGCGAGGTTTGGCTGTTGCTGAGCTTCTCTTCTTGGGGAGGACTCAAAAGTCCATTCTGAGTCTTTGGACTGTGTCCTCCTGAAGCCTGAACAAAGAGAGCAAAACAAATCGAGGGAATGTCAGTGGTTGGGAACAGGAAGAAGAGACTGCAAGGAGCAAAAACTGAAGGAAGCTCTCCCATCAACACGCTGAGCTCTGCCCTGCCCACAGCAAAGATCAAACTCCCCCTGCCTTGAGTCCATCCACGTTTCCTGTGGATGTATCTCCCACATCTCCCGTGTGCCTATTTAGGTGCCACCTTTTTGCTTTCCATGGACCAACTTTCCAAGGAGAGGAAAACAAAGCACATTTTCACACACTCAATGACAACCAACCACAAATTTCATTCGCTCATCTTACGGATAAGCTTCTTCTAAAAAGCTTTTTAAATACACATTGAATCTGTGCTGACTCTCCCTGGGTCATGAGGGAGAAGCAGCTCGCTCTGCCAGCCCTTGCTGATCCTTCCCCTGACCACTACAGGCCTGCTGCTTTCCCAGAGGTTCCCCCTCTCTCCCACCTGTTGGAACAGCCCTTTGGTACATCTCATCCTACAACAAAAACTCCTGCAAATAAACTTGTTAAATTAATTAAAATTAAATACTTCTTTTTTATGCTTTTCTTTTGCCTTTCTATTAGTTAAGACAGCTTTAATTCTGACAACAGCTTGCAACACAGCTTAGGTACATGGTATCACCAATGCTGCTGTCATTAGAGAACACAAATTACTTTTAAACAAATAGAATTATATTTCTGTGGAGCCTGAAGTTCCTTCTTTTACATTTTGTTTGACCTAGACCAATACATACTGAAGCAGTTCCAAAAGAATTAAGACAGCTAAGTGTGGTTAGAATGAAAATGAACTGCAGTTAGTCAGGATCATTTTCAAATGCAAACACAGAGCAAACTTGGCATATTTGAGTGTTCATCTCCCCCCTCCATATCTTATCACTTATCATGTAGCATTTATCCTCATCCTGAAGCCCACTCATGACAGAAGCTTCTCCATTCCTGCCTGTACAGAAGTGACAAGCTCCTCCAGAAGACTATTCTTGGATGCCACCACAGTGACCATAAATAAATACCATAAATATCATCACCACCCCAACCACGTGCTGAAATATGTTACTGACACTGTAAAATCAACTTAGTTGAAGTTAAAAAATATCTGCTTTCCGGCTGTCCATGCAAAATCAATTCAGTTTCCTGGTGTGATCTGTCCTGTGAAGCAAAGGAGGCACATGAACATAGACAGGTGAAGGGAAAGGTTCAGACATAACAGGGAAGATACAAGACTAAGGGGGCAGCAGGAGAAGCCTGTACAGGGAAGAGTCAGGAAGCACTTGGGCTTGGCTCCTGTCACAGCCAAGACCTCCAGAGGCAAAGCCATAATAAGGTGTGTTGGAATGGTTCCCTGGAGCTACAGGAAAAGCAGGAGGGAGGTGGGTTGTGCTTCCCCTTCCTCCCTCCCGGGGGGATGTGGGATCCCCACCCTGTGGGCTGCCCCGCCGGAGGTGTGAGCCCGAGAGCCACGTGCTGGGAGCCAGGAGATGGAAGGATTCCCAGTCTGGTCCCTTGTAGCCCTCACAACAGTTGTTTTGGCAGCTTGCAGGTGTTCCCAGCACAGCGACAGCAGCTGAGGAAGGAATAGGAAATGGGGTGGTTTCCTTGGTGTGCTGCCAATGCTTTGCTGCAGACCATAATCACCAGAAGGGAAAGGGGATTGCAGCCACACATCCCAGCAGGGGCACACCAAGAGCCCCGGGACAGAGGGACACTCCTGTAAGGCAGAGGCACAAGAATTTCTCACATAAAAGGTCACCAGGTTCTTTTCTAAGGGAAAACCCTGAGCAGCTCCTGAGCAAATCCTCCTCCATCCCCACCAGCCTGTCCAGAGGGAGCATCCTGCAGAGCCAGGGCAAACCCCTCTGGCTTTGAGGTGAGGAGGACTAACAAAGAGAAACCAAAAAAAACTGACCAACCAGCTGTTAGTGAAGGGCTTTCATTGTTTGGTGGGTTGCTTTTTTTTAAGTTATGCTAAAGACTGTATTTGCTCAGAGCATTTCCCAGAACATCCTGAGGCCTAAAGAAAAACTGAAAATCATAGTTACCATTTTTTCTTTTTCCCCTAGGAAACAATCTTTCTCCTCTTCCTCACCACTCCTGTTACTTGAAAAGCAGTAACAAAGAATCCACAATTTTTGCTATGATCAGCTCAAATAAAAGACTTGGACTCTGCACTGTCTGCTTTCCCTGCTGTTCCTCAAGATCATCTGAAAAATGCAGTGAAAATTTCTCTTTCAAAGAAGGTCAGCATGGACTTTTTCTTTAGCTCCTTGGCAAAGGCTCAAATCCCCAAGAAAATTCTTCCCTTCAGTCAGCTCAAGGTTTCTCTGTGCTGTCTCCACTCTGTTAATCTTAACAGGCAGGGATTAGAGTATGAAACTGTTTGTGTAGGAGAAAATCCCTATTTATTAAATGTTGTCAGCTCCAACGTTACTGGGGCTTCTGAAGGCAACAGGCTGTAGGGTTTCCCTGAGAACTTGGTGGCTTGGTGTGGAGCTTCCTCTCATCAAGAGACAAGGAAGCTCCAGAGGCTTTTGGGAGCCACGCAAGTCCAAGGGTATGATTAAACATTATTAACATTCCCCAAAGACAGGGGACATGAGTGCAGCATGTGGTGTGGGAAGGGAACAGGGATGGGCAGAGGGAGCTTATGGCTGTTCTTCCCAAGACAGCTGAGGCTGCAAGGAAGTCTTGGCAGTCAAATACCACAGCAACTTTGTGCAAGTGGCTGTTCTTTGAGCTTCCAGTTCAACAGGCATCCCAGACTTACTGATAGCCATGCAAGAGCTCCCATTCTTGGCTGAGCAATAACCGAACCAAACCCAGGAAGGACGTGCGATTTGGTCTCCACTGGAATCCCTCCAGTGGAATTACAGACCTCTTCCTCAACTCTGTATACAAATCTCCTCCAAGGAAGGTCAGATGACTTGCTGATTCACACACACGGAGCCGATGCAGCTACAGGAGGAAGCAACTTAAACCAGGCAGTTGGTACCTAAGGACAACCCCTTTGCAGTCGGTTCTTGGAGATCCCTGCATGTGGGCAGAGGCCACCTGGGGAAGAAGCATCTCCTGCCTACCATCTTGGCAGCCCAGACAGATCTCCCACATGTTCTCTGTCTTAGAGATCTCAAGCTGGTTTGAGACAAGTCCCTGCTGGCACCTCCCTCAGGGCTCAAGGGATCATGATTTTATTCTTTTCTTAGGCTGTTTCCTGGAACTCTGGCACAGAACTGCTGTGTAACACACCCCTACAGCCCAGTAAGGCAGGCCCCGCTTCCGAGCTTACAATTTAAGCATGAGACAACAGGTCAAGTACAGACAGAGAGGGACAAACACAGATTAATGTCGTGGCTCAGCAGTGACACAAGTGCTGGCAAGCTTTTCCATCAGCTTTATAGGCGGGAAGAGCTGTAAGACAGACATGAAGAACAGGATCACTGTCTCAGAGCGTGTCTGTGAAACCATTCTCCTCGAGGAGGGAAAACATTTTATTTATTTGAATATATAACAACCAGGTAATGAGTACTGCTTCCCACTCTGCATTTAGCTTAACATTTAGGGAGGAGTGAGAGGTGACAGGCAGAGCAGAAAGGCTGCGAAGGCCATGAACAAGATGACAAACAGGCAGAGTCTGGCGTGGCAGAGGAAGTAGGTGGCTTCAGCGAGAATATCTAAGCAACAGGCAAGGAAAGCAAGCGTGGCAGCAGCACGAGGAGGCTGTTCCTGTCGGTCAGGGAAGGATGAAAAGTGACTTAAAGCTGTGAATTTCGTGTATGAACAGGAATGACCTCGTCTTAGAGCGGTGATTGATGCAGGAGAAGCTGGCGAGACACGGAACTTGTGGTGAGGTGACACAGCCCACTGGAGTGAGGATGCTCATTGGGCCTCCCTCTTTGGGTAGCATCAGCATAGTTTAAAGAGTCCAAATGTTAGGTCCTTCTCAGGATCAAGCAAAGCCCATAAAATTACTAAAAATTTTGAAAATTGGGACAGAGGGGCTCAACTAAATTTTTGAACACAACTCAAAAATCCAAATCAGTTCTGCCACCGAAGAGATTGGATAAAGGAATAGTGGTGCAAAAATGAGAGAGCTGAGGGAAGCAGAGAAGTAAGGGAAAAAAGGCAAGTGAGAAATACTTCAATTACCTTCATACTGTTTTTATGCTCATCCTGACAACCATTTTGGATAGCTCCTTCATCTATGCTGACATCACAGTGGGGAGCAAGGGTGGTACTACATGAAGGGCAAGGCTGAAATGAGACAAAAGAATTTTAGCCAGGAATGTTCTGGTGTCCTTGTAGTATGATGCAATTTGTAATTCAGTCCACTTGTATACTTGCAGCACGGTTCAAAGATAAACAAAGCTACAGATTGGGAGGCAGGGAGAAGAATTTGACTGGAACAGAATGCACCATTTCAAAAATAAATCACGGATTTGCTGTTTGCTGAAGCTAAACCTAATCCAGGGAAGCTTCACTAGTGTAAAATCACAGATACACTGTAATCACTGTGCACAGGCAAAGGACCTCCCCAAGAGGAATAAAACACTCTTTAGGAGAAGTGCAATTTTCCTGTGTAAAACCTGCCTGCAAAGGGATCTGAATGCCTTTAGGAGGGAAGACAGCACAAAATGCAGCAAAATCCAGAAAAAGCACAAAACACCACAATGCATTATGAACAGTCCAGGAAAATGGAAAGTGACAAATCTGAAACAAATAAAGGAAAATGCTTTTCATACAGAGTCCTAAGATGGGGAGGGGAGCTCCAGCTATCGTACACTGCTGGAGCCAAACACCCAGCAAATGTCACCAGGAACAAGGAAAGCAAAACCATCAGGATTTGTACCAGTTCCAGGTTGTGCATTTTGGAAGCAACCTAAAATGATGCACTTAAGCTTTTAAAACAAGCTAATTCCTTCGAGTTAAAATGTGATCTTCTCTAGGGGAATTAACCCTGGAATTGTATCTTCCAAGTTCTCCACTCTCTTCTCCAGCACTGGCAGTGTTCAGGCAGGATCCTGCTCAGAGGGACCCTGTGTCTGAGCCCTCCTGGCAACCCCTCTGCCCTGGAGATGTTCACCGTGACCAGGCTTGCCAAAGTCTGCTACTAAACATCACAGGAAGTTTTCCAGCAAGAACTTGAGCCTTTTGTCCCAAACTCAACATCCCATGTTAATTTTATCTGTTTGTTCTGGACAGGTTCAAGCCTCTCTAGTCCAAACCCACAACTTCTGCCTTCAGGTTCATTCCCCATTTCAGAGACCAGTGTGTTGAGTCCTTTCAGAACTAACTTTTCACCTAATGCTCCTTTTTCACCTTTGATGTCACACCTGAAAGTACCCAGCATGTTTAACTTCCAGATGTTTCTCCCAGCCCACTCACCCTGTGACATCTAACCACTCACCAATGCCTCTCAAAGGCTTTCATGAAGGACCTTGAGCCTCCTCAGCAGCCAGCAGACCATCCTGTCTGTTGTTCCTCAGGGACACAATCCAGGCTGGGCACTGAAATTACTCTTGAGTTTCCTAATCTGGTATCAGATAAGCAATTTACATCCAGTTCTGAAACTGTGCAGTCTGAACAAATACCAATACAGCCGAAGAAACTATGGAGTTGGTTCTCAAATGCTTTCATTTAAAAATAATCTCTCACTAATTATCACAAATGTCTTGGCCACTTGGTGCAAGGCATTATTAGATTGCCTAAAAACCAAATTGCCAGCAGGCTAATAAGCCTTACTAACCCTCTAGGAATTAGATTTAGATTTATCCATGGCAAAAGTCAGGTAATGGCGACAAAAACCAAATACCTCTAACAAAAAATGAAGAAACCACTCCCTGTTTGATCCTGCTAATAAATCAGCAAGACCACCTCAACCACTCAGCTCCTGAGGGTTAAGCCAGAATACAAAGGGCTTGGAAAAACAGCCTGACCTTTGAGAAGAGGCAGAAGTTCCTCTGACTTTCCCCATGTGTTCAAGTCAACATCATTAACTTCCTTCTCTATTGCAGGCATTCACAGGCTCCGTGTGCTGTGACCTCAGTGCCATGAATAAAACATTAATGCACTTACAGCAAACACCAAGACAAGCAAAGGACTTTCTGTTTTCATACCAAGCAATCATTAAAGCATTTTTACAACAGCTTATGATTCCCTGTCAAGCGAGGCATGTCATAAAAGATGATAGGGAAGATAAGATACCAAAACCACTTAGGCAGGGGAGAGTGTTTTCATTCAAAAAACCACCTGCTATTATAGATTTACTCAGAGTTTTTACCCTCCGTGTTCACCATTTTATTAATGTAAACACATCTTATTGACATTCAAACTGCAACAAGGTCTGCAGTTAAATGAACTACAGATACACCAGAGGAGGAAATACAATTCCTTTCATGGATCAATTACTGTTGCACTCTCCCTCCTGACTTTCCTTTACAGATCTTGTCCTCTAGAACATCCATCCAAGTCCAAAATGTGAAAGTCATCCTTTGCATCCAATGTAGTCACTTATTCCCTTTAAAATAAAAATATTTCAATTTGCCTGTAATTTTGCCTCTCCTACTTAAGTCTCTTTTGCAGAGCTGGAGTCATCTCCTCCTACACTGACACCATTTACAGCTTTGTATTTAAAACAGTCGGCATGTAAGTCATGATTCTTTTGCAAATTATTATCTCCAGACCCTACCAGCAAGCTGCAGGCTTTAAAAAAACCTCACGAAAAACCCAAAAACTGTAAAAAAGAAACCCACTCCTTTTCAAAAATTGTGCATGATCTGTGATCAAATTGCAGTCGTACCTTGTGGGGATTTTTTAATACACATATATATTTAAAGCAAAAGAGGGGCAATTTATATTAGATATAAGGAAGAAATTTTTTACAATGGGAGTGGTGAGGCCCTGGCACAGGGTGCCCAGAGAAGCTGTGACTGCCCCTGCATCCCTGGAAGTGTCCAAGGCCAGGATGGACGGGGCTTGGAGCAGCCTGGGACAGTGGAACTTGTCCCTGCCTGTGGCAGGGGGTAAAACCAGATGGGCTTTAAGGTCTCTTCCAAACCAAACTATTGCACGATTCTGTGATTCTCTCCCCAGAGAGAAGGCGGCTGCACAGTACCCCCAGGAGCATGCTGTGGAGTCAGGAATACCCACGCCTGGCTGTGCTGGGAGAGGCAGGCATGCTCCACACTCCTGTGCTGCCACTACAGTCCCAGGTTCTGAAGCCAGTGCTCACAGCTGCTCCACGGTCCCCACTCCGACACGGCGTGTGGCATCCACCAGCCGGATGCTTACGGGACCACGGGCAAACCTGGGTTTGGGCTCATCCAGAATTCACTGCAGCATCAGAGCACTGGAGCAAGGCAGGCTCAGCATTTCACAGAGCTGTGAGGCTGCTTAGGAAATCCCTGGCCAGAGCTGCAGTGCTGAGGGTGATGAGTAAAACCAGGCACCTCTAGACACAAACTGCAGTAGCTGTAGCACAACCTGGTATCTACCCAAGGCAGCTGAATCTGAGCTGGCACTTGTCTGAGAAGCTCTTCCGAGCATCTTCTTTCAGTTTCTCCTTCTTTCACTCACAGCCACACTGGTACTTTCGCACTCTAGAGACTTTTACTCAGCAATTAAACATTTCAAGGGCCAGGAGCTGGACTTCAATGATCCCTGTGAATCCCTTCCACTCAGGATATTCTAAATAGCAATTAACACCCAGCAACAGTCCCAGAGCAGGAAATCAGGGACAAGGCATGGTGGGGCAACAGCATGTTCCACGTCACATCCCAGCTGCTCAGGAAGAGTGGTGTAGCTGTACCTGCCCTTCTGCAAGGTAAATCCCCCCACATTTTAGAAAACATGTATCAGAGCTGATCCTTAACCACAGACTTCATTTTGCACCTGGATCATTTGAACAAGTACTGCCCCAAGTTTGTACATGACCATGTTACCAAGCCCCAGCTGCAGGTGGGTCAGTCCTGTACTTCACTGCAGTTCAGTCCTCAGTCACAGCCTCCTCTGCTGTCTGACACTCCCAAGGCACCCTCACTGTCTCTCAGAACAGCAGCCACAGCTTCATTGCTTTGCTGCATCCCTCCTCTCTCCCTTCTGCTCCAGACAAGCAGCTCAGCAATCCTGCTCCACTTGGCATCTTCGTCCTTCACTGCTTGAAATGAAGGAGTTTCTGTCACTGTCACACTTGGACCTCTGCACAACCACACCCTGGGCAGCACTCACAGATTTATCTGCACAGTTCCCCCCAGCTCTAAGGGGTATTTTCCTGCCTTATTTGCTGGTGCCTTCACTGAAAGGCAAGAGGGACCTGGAAAGCTGGTGCCAGCAGGATGCCAAATATATTCTTTCTTGCACAGGGAGAAGGAATAGAAATGTATCACCAGCAACTTGGATGCTGTCAAACCACACTCAGTGCATATTTTGGGGAGAGATAAAGATGGCTACAGCTCCCTTCTGCAGTTAAACAGGCCTGGCCTGCTCTCTAAGGAACTCACTCGACTTTGGACCTTCTCTTTGGGTCAGTCTTCCAGCTGATCTCACCTGTAATCCAGTGTTTTTACTTCAAATCTTAAAACTGGGAGCAGAGGCAGGGTAAAGGTGCCCTACTCATGCTCTCCTAATCCAGAAAAAAATGTACTTGCAGCAAAAATGAAGTAGCATGAAAATTATCCCTACACCAACTCTGTCAGCTGAGCCCCAAACCTGTGTTGAAGAGATCCAGTCAGGACTGACCACACTGAAGTGCAAGGACAGGGACGTGCAGATGACCACCCCTGACTCTGACATTTGTTCCCACCTCAGGCAGCCCAGGATAAGGAATTCTTAGCACAAATGAAAAGAGAGAATAGACATCTGTTGTTTGGGAAATCTGTTCTGAGATGGAAGATGGAGAGTAACAGCAAAGCTCTGAAGCAATACACATTGTTTCACAGATTTCCTTGTCAAGACATCTTGTGAGAGGTGTGAACATAACAAAGTGTCATCATTCCTCCAAGCTGAATCCATACAAATCATTGCCCTCACCTCCAGATATAGGTTTCTAGAGCAAGCAGATAAACCAATCTCACAGCCCACCAGAGCATTTTCTCCCACCACAAAAATAATCCAATTACCTTTACAGGGATGTCTGCTAAATACTCATGAAAAAACTCACAGGTACATGACCTTCACAACAGAGGAACAGCAGAAGCAGCAAAAGCAGAAAATCACAGAAGTAACAGTAGCTGTATAAATCATATTCTTCCCCCTCCCCCATAAAATCTAGACCATAGAAAAAGCATCACTGACCTGTCAGTCCTGAAATATAAATAGAAATATTCATTTGAAACCACCTTTAAAAAGTGCTCACCTGATTTTAGGGATTGTTTATCAAATGGGGAGTGAGGCATTTGACTTGGTAAATGTTTCCTCCCTCAAACTCTGTTTTGTCACTCCATGTAATACACACATACATATGGAAATATGTAAAGCAGTGCATAAACAACCCCATGAGGTTTCCCCATCCGTGGCTGGAAATCTGTGCTGCTGGGCTTTGAGAGGACAACTCACCTTGGGTTTTTCCACCTGTTTGATTGCCTTGCTCGGGTCGCTGGAGTTCTCGGCTGACGACGTTCCCGGTGTCCTGGCTCCGTCTGCAGACTCCAAGCCAGGAAGCAGCGCTTGAGAACAGCTGCAGTGGGGCTCCTTCACCTTCTGACCTGAGATCAGATAGGTCTTTAAACCTACAGGAAATAGAAATGAACAGTCAGAACTGCAGAAAGGCAGAGACAATACTCCTTTGGGCTTCTCAGACACAGTGACTACCAAAGCACTCCCAAGGCTCGGGAATTCAGCACACAAAAAAGACAGTGGCTGGGGAAAATAACCAGGAATATGAATAAGTTCTGTGTAAAGTGGTGGCAAACAGGGTTACCCACATCTGCTGTTCCAGACACAAGAGGCGACTCGGACACACAGCAACATGTACTCTCTTTATTCCATTTTCACTCATGTACTTCTGAAAAACACAGCTAAGATCTTATGTATTTGCTTCTAAGTCATAATTTGAGCTTTCATATTAACTCTTTACTTCTGGAAAGGATCTGCAGCCTGGTTTTCACTGATATCTGTATTAATATTCAACTTCTGAAAAACCAGCATGTACTCCTTCACTTGCCAGAGAGATGTCGTGAACATAGTGCTGGTAGCACATTGAGAAAGGAAATTGCATTTAAGTGCTAGAAATTCTGATGGGTTCTCATAGTTAGTGCAGACTTCACATTTTTAAAGAACAAAATCAATCTCCCTCTCTCGCACGTACACCCACACATGCCCTCTGCAACTGGTGTATGAATTGAAGCATAATTGGAAAGCAGATCCAATATTAAAGGCCAGGCTGGTAAATAGCAGGTTGTATCAAGCTGAGCTGTATCAAAAACCTGTTCAAAAATGAAAGATCGGAATTTCATTTAACATATCGCTTCTTTTACTTCCTTGAACTTGGCACTGTGGTGTTCTGGGCTATTTCTAGACACAGAGCCTGAGAAGGAGCTCTCAATCACCGCTTTCTAAATTCACAAGAGTTCATTTGATTGCCACTGGATGGGCAATGTCCTGCTCAGCATGGAGGGGCACGAGCGTGCCTCAAAAAGGATGGAGGGCACTGCGTGCAGAAGGGCAAAGCGCTCGTTTTTCCTGTGGTGCGAGAGCCCACATTCTCAGGGGATGCTGCCCCAAATCCTCCCTGCCCCAGGCTCTTGGGATGGCTGCTGGGTCCCATCCGGGTCAGCTCAGCATCCCCTCCCTGCCCCTGACACTTGGCTCCCAGTGCAGCCAGACACGGCTGTCACAGCCATCGACCCATTCAATTGGCTCCATCCACAGGGTGAACGCTGGAAATAAATGTGTCAAGTTGCAGCCCGTGGAAGGCAGGTTCCTGCTCCCTGTGATAAGGTCACTCTCTCATAACCTCCTTCACAGACAGAAGATCATATTCAATAAACCTTGGTTAGGTCTGTAATACACAACACAGACCGTACTTGGCCGAAATCTTTCCAATAAAAATAATTCAGGCACCCAAAGAGCAATTTTGCAGTTTCTCTCTTTATTCCACTCATAGCTTCAGCTCCAGAACACTACAAGCACCACAGAAAGCCACATCCATTCCCACCATGTCCCTCTCGGGCTCCAAAGCTGCTGGGAAAGCTCTGCTGCTCTCACACAGAGCTCCAAGCTCGGGCGCACTCGCTGGCATCTCGGAAATGTTACGCCATAGCCAATCTTTATTTTTATATCATTTATAGTAGTGCTCGGATTTTATTTGGCAGTCCTGCTTAATAAAATCCTGACTGCTGCTGGCTTCCAGATGTCGGGCTCTCTCCTTCAAGCTTCTGCTGATGGGGTCTGTTGTTTGAGGAATTCACCACAATCAGCTCACAATTATATGTTTACTGTGGTAAAGGCTAGAGCATTAACTGACGACTCCTATTTTTAAAAGCTACCTTAAAGCAACAGGAGTAATTTCCCTACTCCTATTATTCCTCCAATTTTTTTTCCTAAACAAACATCTTTCCTTCATTTATTGCACTTTTGAAAAGGCACTTTTTATGTCTTACTGTGCTGTGCAGCAAAATTATTTTGTCAATCTTGTTGCACGCAGTAAAATTATCCCCAGTTTGAGCTCCAGACTGAGGAAAAGGGGGAAAGGCTACGGCACACCAGACATTGAAAATGGATTTGGGAAAGCAGAATCCAGCCTTGCCCCATCCTGAAACATCAGCTTCTTGACCCCACTCTCCACCTTGTCCTCTCCATCCCTGGCAAACCCACCAGCTCACAGCACATCAACAGCACCCACTTTGTCCCCCAGGCTTTAAAGGTGACTAAAACACTCGACTGTTGGCACCAAGGACTCTAAAACCCTCTTTATTCCCTCCTTGTGCTCCCCAGCCCCACCACATCCCTGCATAAGGAGTGTTATTCAAAAGGGGTAATTTGAACTGGGACAGAGAAAAGCCAATATGCTGCACATGTTTTGTATCGAGCCAACAGGAGAGCAAGGAGAAAAAAAGGTTATTTTTGTAAAGTTTTGGAAAATGAAGAGGTGTAAAAACCTTTCATCTTTACAAAACTTTACTAATGCGGCCTAGCCAATACTTTGTTATTAAATCCTTATGATGGGAAAACTCAACTTGCTTCAGTATTCCTTGGAACTCCGTGACGCTTCACAAAGCACCTCCTACGCCGAGTCTGAAATATTTTGGTATAAAAAAGGGTCATTAATGGAGTAGAACCGTGCTGGTGTAACTAAAATGTATCATTTGGGAACAGTGTTCTTCCTCCTTTGACATCTCCAGGGAATTAATACAATCAACACTGTCATTTTCCACACAAGCAGTGCAGGGAGTGAAAAACATCCACACCAGCACGTTTAAATCAATTAAGTAACATGACAATAAGGAATGAATAAATAGAGGAGCTGCTATTTTATGTGAAAACACAATTTTTGGTGTGCGTTGCTGCGCAACGAAGTAACTCAAGACATAGCAATGAAGAAAGTGATACGAGGTGCTTATAGTGCTATTTATAAAGGCCAAGATCAATCTTGTACTCGCTTCCTTCCCCGAAATTTATCCAAAATAAATGCTGAAGCACAACCTCAAAGTACCTGATAGCAAATCTGTCCTCTGGCAAGCTTTAACCTGCAATTCTGTTTTTTCCAGAGGTGGCTCTTCAAGCAAAGACAGGGAACAGGCTACAACAACCCCAACAAACCAACTTAACACAGTAGTATTTTCTGCCCTGGGAAAAAAAGGAGCTCTCTGATGTTTCTCTGAGGAGCACAAACCATTCCCTTCACTGGTCTTTAAGGTCTGAAATTCTGTAAGCTTTATAAAGAATAACGGCTCCTGCACACTGAGCCAAAACACTCAGTGCTTGAATTCATCTACTTTGAATACTGACATGGCAGTGTTTGTAAAGTGTATTTTTGACAAAATAATAACAGATGAAATCTTCACAGAACGACTGTGGGTTTCTTAGTGCTACTACTGTAGAATTTTAGAAAGATTAGTGAGTTTCTGTACTTGGCTTTGCTCTTCAGATCGCCTTTCTTTGATCCATGGCATTTCTCTGAGCTCGTAAAGACAGAAAACCACCCCAACCACTAAAAAACACTCCTAATAACAACAAAAAAATCATATGCATCTGCTCACACACAAATTATTTTCCGTAAGCACAAAAATAAACAAGAGTTATTATAAATAAGGCTGTGTATAAACATCCCAGGCTTCCTCCAGGTTCTGGTGGCGTGAGAAAAGCCAGTGGCTGTGGAGCGAAGGGAAACTCAGGAACAGGGGGAGAGGCGGGAGCTCCCTCCTGCCCATCCCCAGGGACACCCAGATGAGCCCCTACAGTGTCCCCCCCATCTCCGGCTGTGCCTGCAGAGGAAAACCATCCCAGGTAATTTGTGGGAAGTTCCTTGCTGGGCAGGAACAGGGAAAGGGAGAGGAAAGATGTTCTGATCCTTCAAGTCCTTAATTCAGTCCTTTATTCCCTCCCTTCAGCTCATTTATCCTCAGGACTTCAGGTCAGAAGTTGCTGTTATTCCAATCTAATCCGATTTTTACATTAGGAGAGGATGTTCCTCCATGCATCTGTTAAGGACAGGAGATCTTTTCCTACAGGAGATGAGGGATTAACACAGATACTGATAAGGAATTCTTTGACAAGTTGCCATTTTTGATGCTTCACCTGTCTGGAAATGAAGCTTTTTACCCCTCTATTGATAGCAGGCGGGAAAATTACTTTCTCTCAAGCAAACATTTTTACACTTCTCATTCAAAAATTCAAATTATTTTGAAACCCTTTTCAGCACTAATTTGAAGACACACCAAAACACAATGGCAATATTTCAGTCACGGCCTTATTGACTCATTTAATCAAAATATAATCTCACTTTTCTTATATATCCCCATTCCTCCCTCCATGGATCACTTCACCTTTTTAGTTGTAGTATGTGTAGTTTTACAGGTGAGCATCCTTTTCTGATTAAGTGCTTGCCAGTACACAGCCCTCTGTGCTGGGAGACAGCAACATTCCTTATACGGATGAAATAAAATCCAAATTGTATTGATTACAACCCCTTTTACGAAACACCTTTATATTAATGCTGCTCTTACACTGTTTAACTTTCCATCATTTCCCTTGCAGTCTCCATGCTTTAACCATTTAACCATAATCTCAGGACTGGTTTGAGCTCCTTTCTGAACTGATGGGTAACTCCTTTCTGGGTTGTGCTTCTCTGCAGTCCATCAGCTTTTTGCTTTCTCTTTTTAGAAAGACAATAAAAAGTTTTCTCCACACCTTTTAAAGACATCTTTGCACTTTACCAAAAACTTGTGAGTGAAAATACAGATATTCAGGCACTGCCACTCTAGGGAAACAAAACACAGACCTATGGTGAGGTTTCCTCACACAATAAAAGGTGCTACTACACAATTTCATTAGACTGACTTCCTCTGTAAAATAAATTATTAACTGTGATTTCTGGAATGTAACACAACTGGCAAATAATAACTAAAAAAATCCCACCAATGCATTTACTTCTAATTGCAGTCTCTTTTTGGCATCTCACTTTTCTGTGGTGGTTGGGTTTTTTTCCTTTGTCAAAGCTCAAATGATTTTTCAGGCACTCACCTTATGTCCATGCAAGAAATAATACAGCACATACCACCAGTCATGGAGCTTTAGCATCCTTTGGGTCCAAGCTGCTGCTGAATCTAAAGATGATTTTCAGGAGCAAATGTTCTCCCTCATTCTTTAAGTTCAACAGTTGCCAAATCTGAATTTATGGGGACTGTTTTCTCACTTTATTAGAGCCACTTTGCACAGGGAGTTCATGCAAACTTCTTCCTTCCTCTCAGAACAACACTCTCATCTATTGATTTGGGAACGGGGATTTTCCAGCTCAAAAAAAACCCGTTGTCTTGTCACTACAGACCCTACACCAAAATCCTTCTCCAGCTCTCTTGGAGCCCCTTTAGGCACTGGAAGGTGCATAATACACAACACAGATCAACTGAGACATCTTCAAAGTGGCACCCAGTACCCAAGGTGAAAATAATGCCAAGGTGTGTGGAACTATAAATATAAACAGGGGTCATTATTTACATAAAAACCCTTTTTCCCCTTATTCTGCAACCTTTATTTGTAACAAAAGATTGTTACACTTCTTAAATAACTTCAGAAAGTCTTCCTCTTTAAAGCCTCAAATAATTCCATCATTATCTACTTGTGTAGGCAGAAATCAAGAGAGAAGCAAAAGCTCAGAGGAGTGTCCTTACCTGGGCACCAACGTCTGGTCAATACAAGGCAGGGCCTCTGATATCCCAGCAAAACACCCTTCAGTCAATTGAACTGTCACAGCTGTGAGACTGGAGACACTGAAGGTCAACTGTAAGCTTCTGGCTTTTAGAAATACCCACAGGTAAAGGCCTGTAGGTGCATTTTTAGTTTCAAGGAAGTGACTGCATCATAACTAGGCTTTCTGGAGAGAAAGCTGGAGCGTGTGAACAACAGTAATACAACAACAGGGGAAAACAGTAATAATAATAAAATGTATCAATTTCTGCTTGAACCTCTGCAGCAGCCCAGAACTTGTGGGACTGTGCAGTGCCACAGACTGTGCTAATGATGCCTTAGGTTTTAACTTTTACTTTTTTCAAATCCTATGCTGCTTAGTGTGTAACTCTGAAGTTTCTTGTAGCCTGTTCATTTCTGCTCTCTCGTGCTGAGCAGACACAACAAAGCCTCTCTGGTCCTGCTCTCCAAGGACACCCAGACTGTCCTAGGCCCAAAAAGTATAAACCAAAAGCCTCTGATGGGGCAAGCCGAGGGGAATTACATCATTAACTGAAGCTTTAATTGGAGAATTAACCCTGAAATGCAAATGAACCAAACCTATAAAAGTGGGAAGAACTCGTGGCCTCTCAGGGTCCATCTCGGGGCCTATCTGGGCAGCAGCCTCTGGCTCCCCAGGGGTACCTTTGAAGGCCCTTCCAATAAATCCCCACCTTTATTCCCTTACTCCTGTCTGGGCTCTTTCTAGGAGGCCTCTAAAGGCATCGCTAAGAGGCTACTCCCAGGGCAAGCACTCACAAAATGTTCCTCCCCGAAGAGCAGGTGATCCCACTGAACAGAAGACATGGCAGAGCTTCCACGGCCAAACTTTGCTCGTTCCCTCCAGGACATTATGCCCAGGATGCAGTTACTAACCTGATGTGTAACAAAAGAGTAGCAGCTTTTCCAGCCAGTTTCCAAGATGCTCCAAAAAACAACTGCCCAATCCGAGCTACTGGCTGTCCCCGATGGGGTTTATCAGATTTCCTGATGGAACTACCAGCAGCTGTGCTTCAACTCCACAATCACAGCACTCAAACCAGGCTGGGCTCCCTCACTCCTCAAGAAAGCTCAGGGAGAAAGGAAAGGGTACTGAACTGAGTACGTTTACTCCACCTGCAAAGTTGTCAGAGCTCCCACCCCAGGTACCCAAGGGAAGCTGCTTTTGCACAGTTAGGGAAGCACCAGTAAAGGGAAACACACTGCATCCAACTGCTCTGATGAAGGCTGTGCAGAATAACATGAAAAAAGAAATCGTAAGTTTTTGGGTTTTTTTTAAAGGCCTAAAAATACTCCTGAGAATTGCACATCAATTCCAGCTTTTTATCTCCAGATCTTTCAGTGATAAACCTGGAAGCCCACACCACTGTCTTTTATACCGACAGGCTTTGTGTCACTCACTCTGCAGGACTACACAAAAGGATACTGGATGACCCTATAAAAAATTAAATTTATTTTCCCCAACCTGCAAAGCAATGAAACAAGTCCCACCCTCTAACCCACAGAAACCACTTCCAGCTCAGTGCAAACAAAAGCGTATAACCCAAAACACCTGGATTCCAAACAAGCCTACCTGGAAAAGCCCTTGGAATGTATGGAGCAACATTTCCTGTGGCTAAAATGAGAAAGAGAATTTTTGAGCCAACTTGCTATCTTAGGTCTCTGGAAAGCAGGAACAATGATAATAAGAAACAGAACTTTATAGACTGGAAAGACAAAAGAAACTCAAAAAAACCAAAACCCCAAACCTATCATCATAATCTCCAAGGAAGAGCTGCAAAGAGCCAGAGAAACCAGAGGCATCTTCTGTATTATGGAAAACTGCTGTTTTCCTTATGCCTCCTTTGTTTAGCAAAATACTTATTTTTGATCTTTTGATCATCTAACAGACAACAGTGGGTTTGGAAAATGCTGATCAACAACACATGTGTAATTTTGGTATTCAACATCTGCCAGTTTTAAGTGGGGAACCCTAGACCCAAACCCACAATTTACATTTATAGCTAAGCTGCATAAAGGAAGTTCCAGGCTGGTGGTCCATTATTCTTCAGCCTCTTTTATCTTCTTCTCACCTGGGTGAGATAAAACAACCCAGCCAAAGAAAAAACACAGGAGAAAAAGGCCTGGGCAAACCCAGCACAGACATGCAGCTCAAACACACTGGTCCAGCTGCCACTGCTGGCTNTTAACTCTCCTGGCAGATGAAAGACAGGCTGAAGAGTAAGACTGATCCCTACCCTGGGCTTTATCTCTGCCCTTATTTACGTTCAGCTCTACCAGCTCTGCTGGTGCCCAAGTGCCTCTGACCACGGCCTGGGAGTGAACAGCAGATGAGCCTGTTCTCTGCAATGACTCTGGGTTTTTAAATAATCTTTTCACCTCAGTACAGCTCACAGCTTGTCACCTTAATAGCAGGGAAAAGCATGTTTAAGGAAAGGCAAGATTGGGATTTTGCAGTTTTGCCAGGGGCAACAGAGTGCTCTGCAAGGGAAGCTTGAAGTCCAGCAAATTTACGGACATGCTGCAGAGAAGAGATTCTCTCTATCCTAAGGGTTCCTCACAAAACCTAGGAGATATATGATGTTCCTACATTTAAAGCTAAAAAGAGGCCCTAATTCCAGCTCTAGGATATTGGGGATTAACTGGTAAAGATACTGTCTGGCTGTTATTGACACTGCTCAACTCTCCTGCAGTCTTGGTCACGAAAACAAATTCCATGATGCAATCCCATGCCTGAAAAGGCATCTGCTATTATTTTATTGACATTATTTTTCACATTTATTGACAATCCCTTTGCCCTCTGTGTTAATTTTAACACCTGGAAAGGAATAAGCATGATAAGAGAAACTGAAATGTTTGAACAATGCAAGTGCCAAAGCACAAGTGACCCAAGCACATGAGGGCATGGCACTTGCAGGGGGTTCCAAACGCTTCAAAAATTATGATTTTCCTCCCACAGAATACATTTTCTGAAAATATAAATACTAATGAATTAGAAATTGAATCTAATAAAGAATACAGCCCACTTAGAATTCATCATTGCTTCACTGCTGGATTGGGAATGAGGTGCCAGTGCTGAGGAAACTGCAGAGGTGGAAGAGCAGAAGCAAGGAGCAGCAGGGATGGAGACCAAGAGCCTCAGCCCCAGTGCAGCCACTCTCCAGCACTGCCCAGCTCCCCGCTGCACCCACTGCAAACTGGGAGCTGTGGGATGGACAGGTGCAGCCTGTGGGTGTGGCTGCAGTGATGGAAAGCAGGTGTAAATACAATTCAGACATACGACGTGCCTGTTTTGGCAGGCTCAGGAGTCTGTCCTTCAAGGAAAATTGTAAGGTCACAACACTGTAAAATCTTTTGAAGACATTACAGAGAGTCTTTTTCTTCCAGTTTCTTGTTCAGGATGCAAATGTGGGTTTGGAGTTTTTTCTCCCCCATCATAATTGAGAGGAAGGTACCTCAGAGTCCAGAACCAGACAGCCAAGGCCATAACCAACCCCAACACCTCCACAGAATCAAACACAGGGCCACAGATCAGCCCCTGGAGCTCCTCTGTAATACAAATCTACTACATACATCCCTGTCCAAACATGAAATTCCTGCTGCATGGCAACAGCATGGAAGCCAGCAGGATGACAGAGGAAGCCTTTGGGAATAGCTTCCTGTAAAACCCCTTCAATCCAAGCTTTTGGGCAGGATCTGTCTGTGTTTCCCTGGTGAATTTGCACACGTGGGAAGTTCTGACATTCCACATGGCCCAAAGAGTGCAGCAATCCTTTGGGATATGTAGAATATACTTCCAAAACTTCCTTTTGTTATAAACAAAAAAGCATTTCCAACGTAAAACTACTGTGGGAGGGAAACAAGCAATCTGAAAACGGCACAGGAGATCTCTCCAAGGCAAGGACTTCAAACAGTCTATTTAAACAGCAGCTTAATAAACCAGAGATCTATGGACAGATAAGGATTTCTCAACAAAAATTCCACTGCTCCAGACAGGACAATTATACAAAGCCACAAACATCCCAGAAACACATCATATATATTACGTTTTCTTCCCACACAGTAGCTGGCATACCTTAGGAACTATGGATGGCTGCACCAGCCTCTGCTACACAGCAGAGTTAAAAAGAAGTCAAAGAGAAGCTCCAGGTGCAAGTTTTCTTAGTTCCAGGCTCTCAAGAATGGGAATTTATTCACTTTAAACTAAAAAGGCGAGGCCAGAGTGAAAGCAATTAGAAGCTTATTAGAAATCCCACCCAGGAAAATTCCACTTGGGACTAGAGGATGCCACCTATCTTTTTGATTGATATTTCAGAATTGATGAATAAAAAACATGCAGGATGGAAGAGAGGATTCCAATAAAAAACAATAGTCTGATGCAACTGGAGCCTGCTCGGCCCATGGTAACTGAGTGAGCTATTGTGGCTCTCTGGACTAACACTTTTTAATAGAATCCAGACTCAATTTAAACAAGACTTTAGAAGCCTGTTTTGTTATACTGCTGCAATCTCTTTGTGTTGACAGCACTACAATCAGGCAAATTCTTTCCCTCTTGCATAATGCAGGTAGCTGGATGTGACATGCTAAATCAGCGTTTTATCTGGACCAGGGCAATCCCACAGGCTGGCAGTGCTCTTGTGCTCCAGGGACTTGCAGGGAAGTAAAACCCAAATCAGTTAAAATCCACGTGCAAAGCTGGTGGGCTCTGCATGGGGAACACAAGTACATCCCATGCTGTTACCTTAAACAACAATTCATTAGCTTGATTAGCCTTAAGTCATACTCAGAGCACAAAAAAGATCTGTCCTTAAGGGATCAAATTAAAAGAAGTAAATCTGCATATCTTAAGACAATTCCTGCATAAACAATGTAGGGCTTTTTAAAGTTGTGTATGTCTGCGTATCAGTGCTCAAAGTAAAGAAAAAGATCATCTGGGGTCCCCATCCTGTGGGAGTGAGTCCAGAGGAGGTCACCAAGGTGATCAGCGGGATGGAGGAAAGCCTGAGGTAACTGGGATTGCTCTGCCTGGAGAAGAGAACCTTTGGGGTGATCTAACTGTGGCCTTCCAGGACCTGAAGGGAACATGCAAGGAAGATGAGAGAGACTGGGGACAAGGGCATGGGGTGACAGGAGAAGGGGCAATGGCTTCCCACTGTCACAGAGGGGCAGGGATTGATGGGTCATTGAGAAGAAATTCTCAATGGGTGAATTTCTGAATGGGTGGGCAGGCCCTGGCACAGGGTGCTCAGAGAAGCTGTGGCTGCCCCTGGATCCCTGGAAGAGTCCAAGGCCAGGTTCGATGGGGCTTGGAGCAACCTGGGATGGTGGAAGGTGTCCCTGCCTGTGGCGTATTTGGAGAACAAGACGAGCTTTAAGGTCCTTTCCAACCCAAACCATTCCATGATTAGACAATCATTTTTCCACCTGCTATCAGAGCCTACCAGCACAGTTTGAAGAGTTAACGTTTACATCAAATGCTCATTAAATACATTTTATTATTAAATCAGTTCATAATGGTATTTTTCCCCCATCCAAGCTCTTTGGTCAGAACTGATGAGTTACACAGTGAGCAAGCACAGCTTTGACAGAGCCTGCAAAAAATGGTGCCCATCATACGGGCTGGAGCCGAAGAAGCATATTCCAGCACTTGGGAAGCCAGCTCACCCCCCAGGACTGCTGGCTGCAGGAATCATGTGAGCACCAGGGTATTTATTCAAAGTGGCTACAAGAACCCAGACAAACAGAAATGATGTTGCAGTAGTGAATTCAGTCATTTCACAACTCCCCCAGCACCCAGCCTTGTGCAATCCAAACAAGCAGTTGTAATTCCAGGTAAGTTGTTATTCATAACTTACGCACCGCTTGTTTACATGTGGTTGACAGTTTTAAATGGTTACTAATTCAGTACTGAAAAATAAAGCTAATGCAAATAAAACTGCTGCAGGAGGCACTTCAGAATAACAATATCTCACAGTGGTATAAACACCAGTGAGGTGGTGAAGAAGAAACCCCCAAGAGCAGCCACCACCCAAGTATGTATCACTGTACAGCTATATTTTAACTGGCAAGCTTCAGCGACTGAGTATTTGCTGTGTTTCTAGCTCAAAATAAGGCTAATTTCAGAACCATTGCTCTTTTCAGAACAGCTACTGAGTGCTGTGTCTCCCCCAAGCAGAGGATCAGCTTTTCAGTTTATTCCCCTCCTTACGTAAAATACATAAACAAATAATCCCTCCCCAAAATAAAAAACATTTAAAAGTCCAAAAACAAGGTTAAAAAGGAAATATTGCCAGAACTATGTTTATTCACATAGTCAAAACGTTTCTGAAATTCCTTCCATTTCCTCAATGTACAACACTGAGGCAACCTCCAGTCCTGACAGGACACATTTGAACTGTCCCTTCCTCTTTGCACGGCAGCCACAGTTTCAGACTCAGGTTGGATCCACAACATGGATCTCTTTCACCCAGATGGCACTAAACCCATCCTAGAGATGGATCACATGTTGCTACACATGGAGCAGGCCCTCAAGGCCATGAGCTGCTGCGATGGCTGGCTGCAAAACAGCCCCTGTCACCCCGTGGAAAGGACACCGTACTCTTGGCTCGGCAGGCTGATGGGAAAGACATGGCCAGCCCTTTACTGGAAGAGCCTTGTCCAAAAGCTGATTCACCTTCCAGTGCTTTCCAGCTTGTGATCCTCAGGCTCTGGCTGCTAAGTGTGCCAAAGCACCCATACTCCGAGGAGTCAGGAAAGCACCTCAACAAAGAAACATACAATTGTGGAACGGTTTGGGTTGGAAAGCACATTAAAAACCACCTAGTTCCAACAGCCTCCTGCCATGAGCAGGGACACCTTCCACTACACCAGTTTAACCTGATCTTGATCTACTAGGACATTTCCTACTGCTCTCTCCCGTTGTATCACTGTCCAATGGAGTTCACTGCATCTCTTATTTCTGGAAAAGAGCAAGATAGGCAAAAAGGGTGATGACACCCCTTCCCCCTCCAAAACCACAAGGACAGAAAACAAATTCTCTGTCACACAAGTAGCTCTTGAGGGTTTTCAGCCCATCCCTCAAAGTTCCCAGCATAGAGGAGCCAAACACCTGGGTCAGGAGTCATCAGAGCAGACACAGGTATCTCGTGCCAATCTTTAAATCATGTGTGGTGACCAGAGGTAAACCTGTGGTCCTGTGTACTCACTTCAAATGCTGGATCACTGACCAGTTTAGCAACACATACTTCACCAAATAATAGAGTGATGGATTAGAGCATGATTCATGTCCATAAAGTATACAACACAGGTAATGAATTCTTTCATGTATCCAAATGAACACCCAGTGAAACAGATATGGAGATTTGTCACTTGCTACCCAACAGATTTGCTTGACCACCATTACATCCTGTCACTAAATCTATCCAGTGGGAATGACATTAAATAACCTGCAGTTAAAGAAACATTCTCCAAATGCACATTTATTGAAATGTTCCATTGGCTCTTCTGAAATGAGTCCACCCCCATACTCCCAGCAGCAAGTCTTTGCCCAGTGCTGATACTCAAACCAGTTTTTAAGAGTGAAGGAGATACCAGCAGCGCCTGACAAGCAAACAGAAGTCTTTCAAGTGACATAAAACAGACATGGGTAAAATCAGCATTTCTGTTTCTCCAAGGTTTGAATATTCTATAAATCATCTATTATTATTCTCTGCATTAGGATCAGTCCTGGCAGCCTACTTCATACCAGAGCAAGCCCCCAACCACCAGCTCCTCCATCAGCTCATGGCCCACATTTGATTTCTTCATCCTTTGCAAAAACATTCTCAGACTTTGTGCTAATAACTAGCTGATTACATTTCAAACCCTCGGGCTAAAAGTTATTACTGGGGAGTGCAGGAATGTGTCTGGAATGCAAAAACAACAGGGGTGAAAAATCAGTGGGCTCTGAGCTGGTATAAATAGATAGTTCATTGCAGAAACTCATCTCCTCTCAACAAACCAAACCCGAAGACAGTGGCCCACTATCTCCTCCAGTTAATCTTCCTGGAGAACTGACTCAGCCATCTCCCAGCCCTTAGGAAGAGGCATCTCCTCTCTACACAAACACAATATAAATAATGTTTCTGTGCGCTTGCATGCAAGATAGAGACCCTCCCTGCGTAATCTGTTGATAAACTCACGTAAGAGACAGTAGTTCCGTGATATGCCAAATACTGCATGTCTTGGAAAGAAATGGGGAAAAAGTTATTCCTAGGGAAGCTTTCTCTATGGTTGAATGATATCAAGTTTACTGACAGAAAGTTTCTGGTATGCAAACTTACTTTGGTCCAAGCAAATTCCTACATCACCCTCCACCTGGAAGTTCAAGCTGAGTATTAAACCATGAGATCATCACTGAGGTCTGGTCTCTCTTTCCAGCCTCTGCAATGGGGGTTACAGGACTCAGCAAGAGAGCAGCCCTGCCAGGATTATAAACAGGATTTATGGGATCCATGGAAATCAGGAATCAGTCCCCCTCACCTGATTTTTGGGGCTTTGTGCTGTCCCTATGTAATTTACATCCCTTCTCAGTTAGATGTGGAGTTATTCTTAATCACTTTGAGGTATAAAAGACACCGGGGAAAGTAAAGATTACAGGTCTCCAGAAGGAGATTGTTGTGAAAACACCGTATTTCTTTGCAGCCTTTAGGCAAAAAAAAGCTTTAAAAAACAACCTAAAGACTGAAAGTCAAGTGGAAGCACAGAAGCAAAGGAAATAACCCCTTCCCCATCAAACCCTAAAAAGAAAAAGGCTCTTGGCTATACTTAGCAAAACTGAAAGAAATCCAGCAAGGGCTAAATGTTTCCCTAACCTCTGTATCTGCTTCTCTGATACTGCTGCCATTTGCTGCCACAACTCTATTAGAATTGTAAGAGACAACTCCACGGCCTAATTCCTTTGTACTTCCACAGAATCACTTGCCAAATGAAGTTTTTCATGGCTTATTTGAAGATTTAAGCATTCAAAGACAAAATTCCTCAATGAAGAATGAAGTATTTTGTGGGATTACTTTTTCCCTGAGGTTAGGGATCAAGGTTTCTCAGAAACACGATGAATCACAGTGGTTTTAGCTTACTCATCTTAAAAAGTGTGGGTTTTTTAATCTGATAACAAGCAATTCTTTTTTCAAAAGTATTTGAGACAACTTGTTTGAATGAGAAACAGAAGATGCTTTTTGTTACCCTCACACTTGTGTAAACTATTTTATGTAAAGAGAGGATTTTATAACCAACTTTTGACATTTTCCAGCATGACCCTGAGATAACCAGTATGAGCTCTTGCTGGTGTAGAAGCGACAGCTTATCTGAAGTACAGCAAGGCAGCTGCACACCTCCGAGGTGCAAAGGAAAAAAAACAGAGAAAAATTACAGTGCTAAAATCACCATTTGATTTGCAATGTCTTCCCTCAAGGAGACTGAAATTAAAGACACTGATATAGTGGAATGGTTTTAAACAGAGTACAAGACTTAGAGGTGAGCTCACAGCTTGGTCAGTACATCTCTTCCCTGTCACCAACATCAAAATTTCAGTCACACAAATACAGTCTCTACATCACTTTTGTGTACTGTGAGATCTCTGCTCTTTACGGACATTGTGCCCTCCTGAGCGGATTTCTGACTTCATTTCACTTGTCGTGTTGCTCTTACACACTCTCCTTCCTTAACCACCAATACACATATTACAGATGAATTTGATGCCAAAATAAGAAGTACCCTCCGAAATGACTAAATCTAAAAAGCTTTACTAACAAACTTGTTTAATTTTAACTCTTTTCATTAAGTAAAGAAATAAGCCATAAAAATAATTTTTAATATAAACAAAGACGTGTTAGTGCTGTGGGTGTCATCAGAAAGAGATTTTTCTCCCTTAAAAAGCATCATTATAGGGTATATCAGAAATACCAGGAAAATCAGAATGAAAAGTATATTGTGATACACAAACATGGAAATACACATTTCTAATACAATGCGGTTTGTTCCACTTGGGACACTTCCCTAGGCTGGAAACCTCTATTCATGGCTCTTAGGAAAATGAAGTTTCAAAATGAAGAGCATTATCTTCCTGCAGAGCACAAAATCCAACCTAAACTAATTTTTTTTTGTGCTAAACCCATAATTCAATGTCTTCCTTCCAGTTAGCTACCTAGTCCAAGAAAGAACATTTTCATTTTTTATTGATCCATGCCACTGGAATTTCATGCAAGACTTTGCTTGGGAAACTGGAATGGAACTGTATAAACTTAAAACTGAGAAAGGAAATACTTTTCTAATAGTTACTGGAAGGCTCCACTAAGTCACAGCCATCTACCCAAGGTACTACATCAACAGCTGGGTGTCCTCTTTGCAGAATACAGAGAATATACAGAATATGGAATTTGTACAGTATTTCCAAGAAAGAATTTCTCATACGAAGCCTATACAGTAGTTTTAATTTTCTTTTCTTGTTTATAAAGCTGCCACAATGTTAAGGAGCAAGGTCTGGTTTTAAAAGGAGGTGTGCTTTTCATCTTTTCTGTCAGAAGTATAAAAGTTGTTTACTTTAGAGGAAAACTGATTATCTGAAGTCTGCTCTCCCATTAGCACCAAAGCACAAGCAAAGCATTTGTCTTTTCCTCTGGACCTGGATTGTGCACACATCCAGGGAAGCTGCACTTACTCTCCCAGGCAAACCAACAAGCACAGAAGCCTAGGGGTAAAAAAGATAATTTAAAAAAAAAAAANAAAAAAAAAAAAAAAAAAAAGTAGCTGTGCTCACTGAAGCCTGAACCTGTGCTGCTCCTGGACCCTCTCGAGGGCCAGCATCTCCTCGGGCACCCATGGATATGCCCAGCTGAGGAACCACATCCCTGCTGTGCCTGCAGCTGGGCCTCCAACAGGAACCCCTGGCTGGGAATGGAAACAAAAGATGCTCCTTCCCCTCCCTTGCTCTGCTTCTGTGTGTGACCAGATGGATCATGTGCACATCTCTGTATCTGCATGTTTTTATTCCCTCTGTTTCATTCTAATGAGAAGAGATGGAGTCCATCTAGTAATTACATTTTGAAATGTTTTTCCTGCAAAAGAGGGGATAAACCAAAATCTATACTAAGGAACAGCCCAAGTCCTCCCAAAGCAGCTAAAATCCTCAGTGAAACTTGCAGGAATTTATTTTCTCTCTCAGCCTCTCCCACTCTGTTTGCCTCTGCACAGATGAGCCTCAGTGGTTGTGGAGAAACGGGTCCTCTCTCCTGAAAGCAAGGTTTGAGAGCAAGGTTTGGCACTCCCCCTCCTCGTTCTGCTGTGCTTTAGAAAGGTCTGCTTGCTTGGAGCTGATGAGGTAAAGTGCTGGGGTCTCTCAGGCAGAGTTTTTGTCACCAGGTGCTGCACACAGGTTTGTTCTGGCTCCTCGCCATGTAGAGCAAGAGCTCCTCGGTTTGCAAATCTCAGTCTGAGTAAGATGACAACTTTATGTCACCACTCACAGCCAATACCAAACTGGGGGTGGGGGGGGGAAGTCAGGGCACAATGACAAACTGGGAGCAGTCAATAGACCAACAGACCAGGCTGCTCTTCAGAGAGACCTCAGCACTGAGAGCATCCCAGTGAGCATCCAAAACAACACTCGGAAAACCATCTCCAGTTTTGGGCTTCCCAGAGATGCAGTTGATGCAGGGGGGTGACACCAGAGAGGACCATCGTGATGATCAGGTGGCTGAAGCACCTGATGTGTGAGGACAGAGCTGGGTTTTGGGAGCTTTGAGAGGAGAAAGCTACAAGTACCTAACAGAGGGCAGGAGAAAAGCCAGGCTCTCCACAGAGGAGAACATCAACAGGACAGGATGTGATGAGGACAAGTACAGTGGGAGAGATGCTTAAAATCCAGCTCTAAACCTCTTTTGAGCCCAAGTTTGGACAAGACACCTTCAGAGGTCCCTCAACAACCCGTATTGCTCTGTTGAACCAAACCAAATGGAAATCAAATGGCTGCCCCATAGAAAACTACAGGTAAAGTTTGATTTGCCTCAAAGATCTGCTGTGTGCCTGTCTGGTTTACGTTGTCACTGATGCAGCAGAACATATAGGCAGGAAGAAGTTTTCCAAGTTTTTGTCATATTTGACTTTGAAATTCCACTTTATGCCATAATTTTCACAAAGAAAGGTCATATTAGGTGAATTTTTTGAATTCAGGTAAGTTTGAATTCCTGTATCTTTTTCCGTTGCGATTTCAACATTTTTCCTTCAACACTCTTATTGCTATTTCTTCAGAAACAACAAGTAGGTTAGAAACTAGAAATTCACGCTCTGCTCTGAGGAATTTTCACCATAACCTCACATGGCCTTGGAAAATACTGACCCACATATATTGAGATAGCATTTATGCACCATCAAAGAGATGCCTGTATGGGGTAAGACCTCCTGATTCAGGTCCTGTTGTTGAAAGGAGAAAGACCCAAGAGGTGAATTGGTTCACCTGACTCAAGGCATGAAGGTTACAGCTGAAAAGTACCCATGTGAAATGCCAAAGGAGTTATTTTTATCCCTCCCTCTCATTTAAATTTAAAGTAGGACAGCAGAACTGATACTGTGAGGTGCTAATGTTGTTGAAAGGCAATGGGAATCAATAGCTTTTCCAGGAAGAGAGAGCTTGCAAAGGAGACGAGCAGTTTAAAGTCTGCTTCACCTCTGCCAGCAGCAGCTCCAGCCACCTCCTGGATACTCAAAACCCAAATTATCTCCAACACCTCACTTCTGCCAAATACACTAATTTTTCTTTCATTATTGAACAAGTCCTTAGCTTGCACACTCTTAACAGCTCTTTCGAGTTAACATAATGAACAAAAAACATGCAGCATATTGAATTTAAAAAAAATCTGGGAACGGCTCTGCCAGCTCTGGTTTTGCCATGAAGATTTGATCCCTCCTGCACAGGAGGCAGAGTGTACTCACACAGCCACCCACCTCCCAGCTCAGGAGAACACAAAGCTCTTATCAAGTGTTGCACTCCACGTTTCCAGGCTGGAGGAGAGTCCAGACCACAATTTAATGAAACATGGCTCTGATTCTCACTCTCCATGTGCGCCTCTGGGAACTTCCCACTAGAGCTATACATCACAGCCTTTTTTTTGGTGAGCAAATTAATTATTGTGTTTGAATTGGCTTCCTCTAGGAACTTGCAAAATTCTTGTGTGTTGGGGGAGAAAAAAAAAAAAAGGAAGGAGAAAATGCAAACAGTGAAGTCATATAAAGCTTCCACAGCAAAATCCTTTTGAATTCCAATTCAATTGGAATATAGCAGCCTTGGAAATGATGGCTCTAAACCACAAACAAGCGAGGGAATGTTTAGTAACCCCAAGCAAAAATCCCCTGGCCTCTGCAGCAGCACAGCTCAAGCCTGCAGCTCTCCATCTATTTATAGACCTGGGGCACATATCACTACAATAGCTGATTGTGCTTTGCAGCTGTTTTGTGTATCTAGAAGGGCAGGAAAGAACAGACTGCACTTTGATCTTGCCCTTTTTTGGAGCAAAAACAACAACAAAAAAAGGCCATTAGGAAGGACTCAATATTTTGGAATCACAAGGGTCCATGCTCCCAAAGCCACAGCTTACACTCGGCGTGGAGAACTCCCAGCACATGTCCAATTGTTTACTGGGATTATAAATCCGGCCTGCAGTCAATATTTATTCTAGAAGCACGCAAACTATTTCACCTCGCATGAAAACATATGTCAAACCTAATTATAGGAGTCTTTACTCCCCAGAGCATCTGTTAAGTGATACACACATGAAATTAAGATTCAACCTGAATGCAACTGCATCGTAAATTAGCACTTTGCTTTTCTGGGGTGATTAAAGAAATTAAGTATTTGCTCAAGATAACACTGTGCGATAAGAATCAACTACATACAACCTGTAAAATATGTTGGGATTAAAGGTTTACAAATTATACAAATGTATTGGAGCTAATGCTATTAAAGTCAGACACAGGATTTACAGAAGTGAAATCAGTGATCCCTACCTCAGGAAGTGAGCTGGTCCTTCCTGAGCTCTGATCTACAGGGAGGATCTATAGGAAAACTCTCACCTCCAGCACAGTCCAACAGTTGTATGATGAACTGTACTATGAGGAGAAAAATCTAATTTTTTTAGCACTAAAAAGGGAACAAGCCTAAAGCAAGCACCCTAAGTACCAGACTGTACCATATCCAGAATACCTGAAGAATATTTCTAATCAATTACTGAAGGATTTACCAACTGCAATAAAATGTGAAATGGGATTTAAATGTGCTGCTTCCAGTTACTACCTAAATGAGTTTGAGTAGTTTGTTTCCAAACAGCCACGTGGACTAAAGTATGTGAATATGCTTAAAACACAGCAAGTGAGTCTGTAGAAGGGATTTTAAAAAGCACCATTAGAATAAAAAAGGAAGATAAAAAGTGCTTGTGGTGAGGTAAGAAAAGTGAAAGGTTGAGAGAACTGGGATTGTTCAGTCTGGAGAAGAAAAGGCTCTTGAGTGACCTAATTGCCCCTTCCAGGACCTGAAGGGAACCTGCAAGGAAGATGAGAGAGACTGGGGACAAGGACCTGGAGTGACAGGACACAGGGACCGGCTTCCCACTGTCACAGAGGGGCAGGGTAAGATGGGTCATTGAGAAGATGTTGTTCCCTGGGAGAGTGGGCAGGCCCTGGCACAGGGTGCCCAGAGCAGCTGTGGCTGCCCCTGGATCCCTGGAAGTGTCCAAGAGCAGGCTGGACGGGGCTTGGAGCAGCCTGGGATGGTGGAAGGGGTGGAACGAAGTGAGCTCTGAGGTCCCTTCCAACCCAGCCATTCCACGATTCTGTGATTCTAGGATGATCATACCTGGATATCTCCCTACTGCACAGCAGCTGCAGGGCAACCTCGCTCTTCCACAGCTCTCAAATGTTGATTCTGGAATGTCAGGGAGAGCAAATGAATTACTGAATCAGGGATTTGGAAAAGCAGCAGTAGGCTGCAAGAAATGCAGCCGATCAAATGGAGGAGAGAACAAATCTAAAAGAGGAGAGAACAAATCTAAAAGGAAACTTGGCAAGATCAGCCTTGTGTTAAGTGCTAAACAGCCTCTGAATTACCTGTATTGCATCATCAGCACAGCACATTTGATCATTCTGTACAAAGCATTTTAGACTTTTAAGTATTTAAGATGGGACATTAAATAGTACTCTCTAAAACCACATTTTGAAAGAAAATATTTAGGTATATTCCTACCCTGAATACCAATTCATTTCTGCTGTGGGTTGTATCTCTCTATCTTGTTTATTTAAACCAGAATTCACAGGGATTAAGAGTTTTTTGTTCCATTTTTAGAGCACTTGGGACTACGTTCTTGATTTTCATTAACACTATTGTATAATTATATATTGGATTTGAAAGTAATACAGAAATGAATAACTTGCTAAATAAATTATTTATATTGTGGTAATAATAAAAATGTTATTATATTACCCAAGCAGGGGTATGGAGGCGCAAGAGCAACTCTTTATTGCTAAATGTATAACCATGTTTCACATAAATTACAAAACTCAATAAATTAAATAAAAACCAGCAAGAGAAAGCATGAGCTGACAAACACAGCAGGGGCTGTGATAATGAATATTTAGAACCACTGACAAAGTTATTAACCTGGCCCAAGCAAACTACATTTCAGAACAGGAACACTCTGAATTGTTTCAGTGTGCTCACATCCTGCAGGGCAATCCAAGACTGAATTTTTGCATTTCAGACTCATTATTTTAAGAGCTGGAAAAGCTGAAATTTAGAAGATTACTCACATTGTCTTATAGAAAAGACAAAGGTTTTTTGGCAAAAACCTGTTTTCCATACAAAATACAAGAGGATTTAGCTACAATTACCAGTGGGATCACCAATACCTGTTACCACAACAACTTCTCAACAGAGGGATGCCTTCCTATAATATTATTTCTACAGTAAAACATGTTAAACATTAAGTTCAAATGTCAGGTTGGCTCAGCCTGAGCTAAACTTTAGCTCTGAGTAGTTTACAGCTCTTGTGCAATGTCACAGCACTAAAAGCCTTCATTTTCATGCCCACATGGAAGCCACCGAGCCTCCTGACACAGAGAGTGGACAGGAAAGTTGTTCATTACTGTTGAACACAATGGCTGTGCTAAAACCAACACTGGGCTCTTCCTAAAATCCGCGAGAATGGGAATTCTAGAGCAGAGTCCCCTAACTGAGGCTGTGGTACAAGGTACTCCAAGACACAAGGTATAATAAATACCCCACTCTTGCAAAACACAAGTGCTAAAGATCAAGTTCCAAAGAGAAAAACCAAACTCCACTTGTCAAGTGAGATGTCTGAGATAAGTTAATTCCAGCATCTCTGAGGGGCAACACACAAATCCCCCCAAAAGCAGCTTCCCAGGGAGTGCTGCTCAGGCCAGAGCCAGGAGGAAACCCCAGAACTCGAATGACTCAACCCTGGCATTTGACAAAGCCAGCTCCCACTACCTGACCTTATTCCTCATTTTTTCAATACATAGCACCAAATCCAGCCTGGAATATATGGATAAACCTCTGAGAATGGTAAACTTCACGGCCCATCAATTTGTGCTGCTCAGACCTTCTCCAGGGCCGAGTGACAAACGTAAGGGATCCATGTCAGGGACGTATTTGTGACCACTTTGGGATCTACTTTCCAAAACAGAAATGCAACTTTCAGAAAACATTCCCATTTTAACAAGCAAGGGTACACACTAATAGAGCTCTAGAAATAGTTTTACAATTGAAACATTACACACAGTAACCGCTATTTATACTTCAATATGTCAGTCTTAAATATTTACTTTTCCACTCACTGAGTTTACATGTTGTGCCAGCAGAGCACTTTCTTGCATCATTTAAAGAGCTTATAGAAATTTAAAACTATCAGAGCAAAAAGGAAAAGTATTATAAAATAAGTCAAATTAAACAATGAGGAAAAACATATTTGCTACTTTTAATGCAAAAATTAATTTTATGCAGAGATGCACGATTTTTACAGGTAATTAGGTACTTTGCTTATTCATTCTGATTAAAAAAAAAACAAAACTTTTTTTTAAAAAGCAAACTGTTTTGAACTTTAAACTCAGTCCAGGCTTTCCATTGCTACATGGAGACCATTCATCAGCTGGCAGCATTATGTTATTCCCCTGCCCCATGGGCTCTGAAAAGCCAACGAGTAAGTTCAGAGAAGTAAATGTTTACAGGTAGGGGCTGCACATCACACGGCTGTACCAGCAGTTACTGGACATTTTTCCCAGAATGCAAACAGGCTGGGCAGCTGTATTTCAACAAGAAAAGTTGTTTCCTTTTAAGGCCCAGACTTGGTGACTGTGGTCTGGGTTGGGAAGGCAGTGGGCTGGCACCTTGTGCTTCATCTGATGGCACTGTCATCCCCGGCCCAGCTGTTCTTCCCAGAGTCACCCTGATGATTTCCTTCTAGCACTCACTTATTTTCAAGTGCAGAAGAGACACTTCAGATAGGATATTGTATTATTTACTTTCCCTTTCGCTCTATTTTAGGTCCCATAAACCCAGAGTTTAAATAAACAACTCAGATTGAAAACTGTTTATGGGCACTTCCTAGCCCACAGGATTTGGGCTCCTCTCCTGCAAAGGAACCAAGACAGGGCTCAGCTACTCTGCCACTTACTTTTCCATTTGTGTATTTAAATTTTTGTGCCATTAAAACCAGCTAAAACAGATTTTGAAGAACAAATGGCCTGGGAATTCACTGCCAATTCATCAACACTGAGATTGCACAATGTCCCACATCACGGTCCATATAAAATTAAAAGGATGACTATGACCGTTTCCAATCAAGTTTTTGGCTGTTTCTTTGGGAATTCTGAACCGATGGGAACTTAAGCTAGAACAACTGCAAGGAAGAAAACAAGAGAGCCGAGGAAGTGGGAAAGCCCTGTAGCAGATGAGCGGCAGACAGACAAGGAACACCTGTCCAGGAGCAGATCTGCTGAGCAGGTTCCCAACCAGCCCCCCTGGCTGCTTACCCCCATTGCTTCATTTACTGCTTTTGTTTCAGCTTTCACTCTTCAGTTGTATCAAACACTGAAGCAGCCCTTTTTTGTGGTTTTAATCTCAAGAGCGGAAACCTGGAAGGAAAGACTGGAAGGAAGAAAAGGGCAATGGGGAAAAGTAAGATGCTGGAGGCATGGAAGAAAAACATTTCTATAAGGAAGATAAAACAAATTTTAAAAAGGGTAATTGGACATTCAACGATTCTAATCTACATGGAAAGTGGAAGAACAAGAAATCGGGGCTGAACACTGCATCATAATACAAACAGCAAAGTCTAATTACCTCCCCTACTTAAAAATCCTTATCTAACTTCTGACTTTTTCTAAAACAAAGCAAAACTGATATTTTGATGAAGGCAAACTCCAAGCAGCACTTCACAACCACTCCATCAGCAGAGAAGAACCTTAACTTAAACTCAATGCACTTTCCCATGTGGTTTCTTACTTTAATTTGAATAAAAGTTACACTCATGAGAGGAGAGGGAGAGAACCAGCTTAAAGAAAGGGGAAAAGCCAGAGTGCAAGCAAGCAGCAGGAATGGAGGGATACAGCCTGAGGGGCATTACTGCTGAGCCTGGAGGTCAAGTTGTAGGGATGTAGCTTTGCTGGTCAGTTATTTGCACAAGCTTTACAGGCACGGGAAAACTGCAAAGGTTGTCAGGAAACACAAAACCTCCTGTGATGGAAAATCCTGCAGAGAAACGCATCCTGGCCACCGCCTGAGCCCCAGCCTGCTTGGGCTTCCCTGCTCCTCCAGCAAACAACGTGCAACTCCAGCAATTCGGAAAAAATGGAGATTGGGAACCGAATGGAGAAATTAAAAAAACTCGTCTCCTTTCCATCAAAAGCACTGGCACAGGGTGCCCAGAGAAGTTCTGGCTGCCCCTGGATCCCTGGAAGTGTCCAAGGCCAGGATGGATGGAGCTTGGAGAAACCTGGGATAGAGGAAGGTGTCCCTGCCCATGGCAGGAGGTGGGACTGGGGTTTTAAGGTCCCTCCAACCCAAACCAGTCTGTGATTCCATGCTCCTGTGAGAAGGAGGGATTTAGATTATTGGAGTAAATCTCAGGTCTGTTCAAACTACACTGATCCCACAGGAGTGGGAGACTGGAGAAACAGGCCACCAGTTCTCCTTACTGTTTCTTGGGAATGTGCTGTATCATATCAAGGGTTTCAAATGAGTAAAATGTATTTACATTTTGCTTTTGTTCCCCAAACCAAGTTTAAAACTCAGTTTCCACAACCTGTAGATGAGGAGATCAAAATGAGTTAGGGACACAGCTCCCACTGTAATTTTAGATTGCAAATTAAAGGCAAGGCACAGCCTGGAGAAACTCAGGGCTTGTGAAAGTTCTGTGTTGTAGAAACTGTTTAAACTGTAAGAAGGCTATAATGGGAAATTTAAATAATTAGATCTGGCACTGTTACATCAGACTTGAACAAAACCAAATAAAAGATTCAAGTTTCAAACTCGGAGAGACAACAAATTATTGAGGAAACTGGATACAAACATACACTGGCGGCCTTTTGTAATAAACATGGCCCTGTGCAATTTAACAAGGAAATTAGAGAGGTATAAAAATTGGTAAAACAGATGCAAAGAAAAACTTACGCAAGAACCCTGATAAAAATTAATCTAAAAAATACAATTCCCTAAAACTTGCTGAGACCCTTAAAAATTAGTACTTCAAGGCAACAATTTTCCCAATAATGAAAGAAACAGAATTCATTTTAAAAACCCCTAAAACAACAGAACAAAAAACAAATAAAAACACGAAAAAAAGGCACCATAAAACCCCAAACTGTGTGAGGGAAGACAGTCTCAAGTTTTCAGTACCTAAAACCACTCCTTGAAGTGCTCCTCCTCTATGGATATTTTGATCTTAGTCACATGGGTTTTTAAGGTATTTTTATTTAGTGCCCCTGTAGATAACTGCAAGGAGAGAGCTGCTAACACAATATTAAATCAATGATTTGATGGCTGCCCTCGTGGCTGAGAGAGGTATTAAGTCTGAAATATTACCAATAAAACCATTAGGGCAACTCACACACACACACTGCTTCCACCACTTGCCAACTGTGTCTCAATCAAATTTATTTTCTTATTCTTTGATATTTACCTGATTATTGAAAAGTCAATATAATCGTACAGGTAGATAAGGAAAAATGAAAATAAGAAGAGAAAATATTTGCGAATGTCTTACGATACACAAGTGTTCATGTTTGCACAAAAGGAAATGGATCTTTTCCTACTGTGGCTCATATTTTCACCCAAATCACCTATTTTTTATTTTCATCTGACCATTTGCAACATAATTTTGGAAGATATACAGAAAGAACAGCTCACACAAAAACTTTTCCAGATAGCTACATCTGGTTTGTTTTTGTAAGTTTAGACAGTGTGAGTGAAGTTTCCAGTTAAGTGGACTTGGAAATGCAAGAATTGCAGAGCAAGGCAGAATAAATTCCAACGACAAACACACTTGTAATCACAAAAACTTATCACACAAGTGTACCCACAACAAAAGCACCTTCAGACCAGGGATAAGCAGCTCTGCAAACCAAGGCCTGGCTCAGTGCACTGGGATTGGACTCGGCTGGACAAGGAAACACGGATAAGCACAAGGAGAGAAGACACAACAGGCAGATGTGGCCCCGCACAGGCGCCGCCACCCTGGGCAGCCACATCCACCTGTCAGGGACATGGGCTGCTCCTGCAGCCCCAGCACCAAGGGTGGAAAGAGACATCCAGCTTCTGGCTTGGCATTTGGAAAGGCTGCAGCATCCAAAACAAAACAACCATCACATCAAAAGCAAAACAACCCCCAAACGTTCCTTTGCGATGTATTTTTTTTCAGTTCTGAACTAACTGAATCGATGGATTTATTTCTATACCTACACATGTGCATATAAAGACAAAAATTAATAAATCAGATGTTGGATTTCTACCAATAGGAAAAATGTTGGTAATGAGAAGCAGATACTGATGACATGCTAAAAGAGAAAAGAAGCAAAGAAGAGACAGTAACCCTCTGAAGCCCCTTGTTCCGCTCAGCAGGCTGTCATCAGGGGTAGGGCAACAAGGATCTGCTCCACACCATATTTCCCTTCCAGAAATGGGTACCACAATATCAACATGCAGCCTGCACTGTGTGGGCAGACGTGGATCTGTGCACCCCTGAGCTCCTCAGGGGCAACACACCACTGGAATGGGCCACCTGCGTCCCAATGGTGAGGAAAGGCACAGCTCCAGCAGTACATTGCTGCTCCCTGCGGCTTTTGATGACAGCAGAGATCATCTCTATCTACTTTGAGTGAAGCAATTGTCTTTCATTCCATGTCCTGGACAAGCCAGACAGTTCACAATACACAAAAAAACCCCAAAACAACAACCTCAGTAAATCAGCAATAGCTCTATGCCAAATTATTCAAATTACTCAGAAAGAGGATTAAAATTCTTGCAATGCCATCTTGCTGAAATACTGTGTGGTTATTCCCAGTGGCACAGCAGCAATCCATCCCTATAATCCATGGCTACTCCAGCTTCCCAGTGCCTCCGGGGAGGTGCTGAGTTACCTCCTCACCACTCTGGGCCTCACCTGCCCCAAGGCCACAGCCCAAAGCGGGTCCCACAGAGTCCCTTAACCCCTGCTGGAGGTGCTGGTGCTCCCCCCACACAGCAGTGCTCTTGCAGCATTTTAAGCACCGGGCTTCCAGCTCCAGTTCCTTCCCCCTCCACAGGCAACTCTTTCCTTGTCTAGAGAACATGGCCCTCTCTCCCATCTGGAGCTTTTTCCTCCAGATTAACACAACTGCAGTTTCTTGCTCTTTTATATCCATCCATCCCTCCCTCCCAGTTGCTCTCTTACAGGCTCTCTCCATTTGGTTCACATCTCTTTAATTGATGTTTCTTCCATTATTGAAATAACTCCTGAGATTTAAGGACTAAACAAAAAATACCCCCAAAAAAGTACTTCAGATTGGTTTCCTGCAGATTTCAACTTCTTACAGTCTCTTCCCTCACACTGTCATCCACCATGCCTTTGGCTTCTACTTCCCCACTGCCTTCCAGTTTTCCCAAATACCATCACAAAATCCCTCTCTAATTTACTTCTCAGAAGATACAATCTAATGAGTAATTAAAAATACAAAAGAGAATTTAGGAATAACTATTTTCCCTTAACAGCTTCCATCCCATTAAAATATTTTGCTGTCATAATGCCTACAGGGATTATCTTCAGTTGCAAGAGAACAATGAAAACAAACACTTAAAAATTATCTAAAAAAGCCACAATATTTTCAGAAAAGCTGCCATGGTGCTATTGGACCTTGGAAACTTGCACCAAAATATGTGAGATACTGCTCAGAGGTCAGTTTTGCTCTTCAGTTCTGTGGCTAGGAACCATAATAGTACTAATATCTGCAAATCTCACCTTTCCTATTTCATATCAGCAAATTTGGAACACTATTACAACTCTCACCACAAAATCCAGCACTACCTCCACTTGTTTATGTTTTTGAATTATTGGCAAACAAATACTAAAGAACACTGAAGTAAATAAAAAGAGGGGAATAAATGAGAGCATCAACAGATGATCAACGACATGAAACAAATAAAAATATGGAGTATTTTTAATGGGGGGGACAGGGGCTGCAAAGTTTGTTTATAAAGGAGCCTGGTCCTCTTCCAAGTTTCACGTTCCAGCCTGAAAATAACTTCTTAAAACAGCTGTCAGGTTTTTTTGGGAGAAGAATGATCTACCAGCAAATATGACCTTTCTTTAGAGCACACAAGTTATCATGGGTTGTGCTTCACGAAGAAAATTCAGCTCCTGTGTGGCCCCTAAAATCTGCAATCAAGAACATGGAAGAGCACCCAGAAGGAAAATCCAGCCTTCATGGAGAGCTCACAAAACAGAAGCACCATGGTCTCACTGATCAGGAGACCATGGGAATTAATCATCCCCCACTGGGCCAAAAAACAGCTGTTAATCTTCCTCTCAGATTCCTTTAGAACATTTTTTTCACCAATTAACATCTTATTTAAGTAGATTTTTAAAAAAAAAATTAAAATCAAAAATGGCAATATATTTTAAAATCAAGCAATTAAAGCTCCAAATCTCATAACAGTACATTTTAAAGTCAAACATGAAGAAACATAACAACTTACTGACTGTTCTGTAAACACTTTAGTGATGACCTCTCCGATCTTCATAGTTTATATACATTTGCTCTCTGCTGTCTTGGCTGATAAAACAGCAGCTAAAACCATGTAAACTTTTTTGTACCTTGTATACGGGCAGTTCAAAAACTCCCAATTTCTCCACACATGGAGACACGTTCACAACTGAAGTACTCACATAAACAGTTGTGCTAAGCAGTCCCTGTATCCAAAACAGTCAACTGTTAGCTGGATATATTTACTGAATCAGTCACTTCCACATCTGGCACAGGTAGAGGCTCCTCCACGTTTTAAAGGTCTTGGAATTTTCTTTGGGGAGCATGAAAAAACAAAAATCATCTTGGATATACTGTTGCTGCTGAAGTATGTTCTTTCTATCTTCAAAATAAAAAAAGTTAAATTTTGGTTCAGGAAACAGCAGGAATTGCCCCAGATGCAAAGTAGCATCAGAAAACTTTAGACCATTAAAGAATTGCTTCCTTCGTCCCAAAAAAGTGTCACTTAAAACCCCTCTACTTCTAGGGCCAGTGTGACATTGCAAAAGAAAGAGAAGTCATTAACTGCTTTGTATTAGAACAGACAAACAAACAAATTACTAAAAAATATCATTTCAGTGACTGCTGCGCTGAACCTGCAATCCTTTATCCTGCTTTTGGAATGACAATACCTGGTATCCCCACAGTCCCCCATTTCTTCTCATTCTAATATCCAAATGCAGGTTTAACTTTTTAAGACCTCCAACTATTTTATGAAGGATTTATACTGCCACAAAGTCCAATTCTCCCCTTTATTCCCCCTTCGATGTGTGAACAAAAATGCAGTAGGTAGAACATGTGTGGGACTGCGATATGAGAAAATACTTCCACCTCACTACAAAAAGAGTGAGACACCCCGTGTCCCATGGAACAATAATACTAATTTTAGCTACTCACTATTCACTACTCAGTCTATTTAATCGTGCTCCAGTAGCAAGCACCTGGATTTCTGGACAAACCTCAAATACAGCATTTTGGGAACCACTGTTACCAAAACATTAGCACAGTTTCTTATGAATAAATGAGCTCGTGTCCCTGCCTCAGCACAGAGCCGCACTTCATGTCGTTCATGAACTACAAACACAATTTAGAAGTGAACACAGGTATGATTGTTTGGGATTTAAACCTGGGTTTAGGATTCCCATAGCAGAATATACAGTAGAAATCTCAAGCAAGACAAGGCTTCATTGCCACATCTTCAGGATGTGTCTGGTGTCACATTAAAAATTCCTCACCTTGGCAACAATTACACTTCACAGAACAGAAAACTGTAGCAGGGTTTTCTAGAAGTTTTCTAGAGCGAGCAGAACACCACAAAACAGCCCCTGAGACACCCAACAAGAGCTCGAAGTGGCGTTGGATCGAGGACCCAGGTTATTGAATGGGCATGGCCAAAAATTTATACATGCAGACAGCCAAATGTGTAGACAAGGGAGTTTTAGGAATGGGCTCCACAGCTACAGATGAGGAGTTTATTCATTAGGAAAATTAAAGGAGTCTATTACAGAGTTTTCAAACCAGGCACATGAACCACCCTTTACTGCAATATCCGTGCACAGGTAACGCTCCTTTAATCCACTCCAGTTACTCAAATACCTGGTGATCTCTCCAGTGCCAGTGTGAGAGATTTTTATCCCCTGACAAAGGGAAAGTAAACACCAGAGAGTAAAATTTCATCCCTATTTATTACAATTCAGCTATATATGAATATAGAAATATCCAAATGTACATAAATCAAAACATTTATTTTATGCTTTCTTGAAGGTAAAGGGTGTTTTCCTTCCGTTTAGGAGACAGGGCAAAGTCTGAGAAAAGAAACAGTTTAGAAAAAGAGAACCATTTCTTTGTCCTGGAAGGTTCTAACAGAGTCATGACCAGATCCAGCAAAGGGATGGAATCCTTGCTGAATTTAGTCAATTATGGCTGAGACATGAATTCAGGCTGCCTCACCTTTTTTCCTTCCTCGATAATGCACAGCCCCTCAGCTGTGTGGAGCAGGACAGCACACATAGAGTAGGTTATTGGGGTCTTTCTGCTGTCACTATGTGAACACAAACCTCACAAGGGCTCAGCCCCACTGACTCCTCAGCATCTGAGGAGCCCAGGCAGCAGTGCAGGTTTAATTAGTTCAATACTGCTCCTTGCCTGAGAGGTGCTTCAGTCGACAAATAAAGATCCAAGGATGAACCCTTTCAATGGCCATTTAACATCAGCTGCACTTCGCTGGCTCACTCTTCATAAGATTGTCCTCCAACAGTCATTGCAGCAGGGTTATAATTTTATATATGCACTGGAAGGGCAATAAAAACTCTCATAACGACTGCAGGCCATCCTTCTTCTGACTCCAAAATCTGTGTTTATAGCATAACTCTGTGTTCGTTACCCAGAGAAGCTGTGACTGCCCCTGGATCCCTGGAAGTGTCCAAGACCAAGTTGGATGGGGCTTTGAGCAGCCTGGGATAGTGGAAGATGTCCCTGCTCAAGGCAAGGGGTGGAAGTGGATGAGCTTTAAGGTCCCCCCAACCCAAGACATGCTGTGATTCTGTGATTTTATATTGAATCACCTAAATACAGCAGCAAAGACTTTTAGAGCAACATTTTGCTTTACTTATATCAGTGAGTCATAGGCTACATTTAAAGCTGTTTTATTTAGACAAGCTATAGGCATGCTCAATGTATATTAAATGCAGTTCCTGAATCGTGTTATGTATTTCTCTCACCCAGGCTGCTGTGTTACCATAACATCCCAAAGATGACATCTAACATACACAATCACATTATTTCCACAAATCGATAATTCTGCTGTTAAAACCAACCAGCTCCTCTTTGAAGTGACACAATTCTAACTGTAAACTTCTACAAGTGCCATTTGAATTCGGAGGATTTGGTATTTCAAAAGCTGCCCCAAACACTGGTGGGGCATGGTCCAACTCCCGCACTTACTAAGCAGTACAAGAATTAACAAATCCTTTGCTCCAAATGAGGTAGACAAAGAACGCCCTGTCAGCACAATCCCTCTCCATTACAGCAGCAGCAGCACAACTCACAGTAATTTATGACCCTCTTGGCTGCACTCTTGGCTATGGCTGATATTAAGATCATGCAACTCCCATCACAACCTAAATCCTGAAATATGTAAGTAATACAGTTTCTTTAAGTGCTCTGCAAATACACTGCTTCAAAGAAGCACTGGTGAGGGTGGAAGCCAAGCAAGCAATCTCCTAACTTGGAAAAACAAAATTTTAATCTGAAATTTAAGACAAATTCCAACTTTGTCACCTCCTGAAATCTTGGAAAGAATTAAATGCATAACAGATGTACTCCATTTTAAATATAGCCACATCACGCACGCGTTTTTTATAACACACAGAAAACACTGTGCCTGATAAAAATGCCTCCCGTATGGTCTGATTCACTTTCAGTACCCGGTTATGGACACAAAATCACTCCTGACTCCTGATCAGCAAATAGCCATGGCCAAACTTACTCTATCCCTGAGCAGGGATAAGCAACAAAACAAAAGGATCATCCCAGTGCTTCATCAGGGCTTGGAAACCACCACCTTCCTGTCAGAACCCTCTGCCTTCACATTTAAAAAATGGCATTCTTGATGTCCTGAAGCTCCCACCTTCCATTACCAACCAGTAAGTTCTATGATGCTCCCTATTAAATAGAGCTAAGCAAAACTTTTATTAAGAAGTGCCACCAGTTCAGGAACACGCAGCCATTCGTGCTACAAGAATTAAACACGTTTTCCAAGCTGACTACACACGATTCAAGCATCTGATTACGGAGAAATAACAGACTGTAGCAACAACTTGGATCATTTTCACATAAAAAACATTCTAAGGGTGCACACAGTTATTGAAATGCTATAGATTCACATATAAATGGGGAAAGAGAGAGTATGGAGGGACAGAAGAAGGGGGAATGGCTTCCCACTGACAGAAGGCAGGGTTAGATGGGTTACTGGGAAGAAACTGTTCCCTGGGAGGGTTCGGAGGCCCTGGCACAGGGTGCTCAGAGAAGCTGTGGCTGCCCCTGGATCCCTGGAAGTGTCCAAGGCCAGGCTGGACAGGGCTTGGAGCAACCTGGGACAGTGGAAGGTGTCCCTGCCCAAGGCATGGGGGTAGAACTGGATGATCTTTAAGGTCCTTTCCAACCCAAACCATTCCACACTTCTATGAACTCAACAGCTTTACATAATTTAAGATTTTTGGACTTATTTGTGGAAAACTATCATCAAATATCAAATTAAAGTATCTGACACAGGTAAGAAAATGTGACTTGAATGAAGACTAGCAGACCTTTTGTTTATCTCTGTATCCACAGCAAATTCCAGCAGCAACAATGTTTCATAACCAAAGACGTATATGTTACTTTAACATTCTCAGCAGAGAAATTCAGTTGCTGATCATTAGGATTCCAGAACCTCGGGTGAGGCACGGGGTGTGTATGTTTCTCTTAAATGGTTTATTGGAATTATGAAACAACTTATAATAAATTTTCTCATCCTCACATGGTACTTTTAAGAACACTCTCTGTTTCTAGATGATGACACACAGCCAAGCAGCAAGTAAAACATTAAACACTATTCATATTGTCTCATTAGTAACTTATATGTACATGAGACAGAATCTCTTTCATAACATGTATCTTACCAGCAAGGTCAGTCCCAAACAGGGAGTCAGACAGATGCAAACAACTTCAAAGAATCATGGAATGGCTTGGGTTGGAAGGGACCTTACAGCCTATCCAGTCCTACCCCCTGCCATGGGCAGGGACACCTTCTACTATCCCAGGTGGTTCCAAGCCCCGTCCAGCCTGGCCTTGGACACTGCCAGGGATCCAGGGGCAGCCACAGCTTCTCTGGGCAACCTGTGCCAGGGCCTCCCCACCCTCCCAGGGAACAATTCCTTCCAATATCCCATCTAACCCTGTTCTGTGGCAGTGGGAAGCCATTCCCCCTTCTCCTGTCTCTCCAGGCACTTGTAAATAGTCTCTCTTCAAATTCTTTTGTCAGCTCCCTTCAGGTACTGTAAAACCATAATTGGGTCACCCCAGAGCCATCTTTTCTCCAGGCTGAACATTCCCCATTCCCTCTGCATTTCCTCATAGGAGAGCTGCTTCATCCCTCTAATCAACTTAGCGGCCTCCTCTGCACCCACTCCAAATAAGAGCCAGGTTTTAAAAACTGGAAATAGATGGGAGAGGCTAGAAAAGCTTTGGATCAAAGCCTGGTTATCTGCTGGTGCACAGTCACTGTGTGTGACACCACATCCCTGCCCTGGAAGGCGGTAGCCACTTCTTCTCCGAGCACATGCCGAACTCGGACCTGCTGGAAACAGCTCTTCCCAAGCATCACACTGTCTAAACAAAGGAAATTCGGAGCTGATGTTGTACCTGGTCTCTTTGCAAATAATGCCCTTACAGGAACATTTCCTCATTACATCCTGCCTGTAGCACCGCTCCTGTCAGGCCCCGAGCAATTCCAAAAGATTTATCTGCTGGACATTCGTCCAAGTCGGTCAGAGGTTAGAGACATTCAGTACCTACAAGACACACTTCAAGTGTCCACTAACATGAGTTAAAGAAGGCAAGAATTTGATTCCAAGAACTACTGGAAACACCTATGAAAAAGCTTCCCAGGGAGATCTTCTGAAAAACAGCACAACCAAAAATTAACTTCTACTCCATCTCTGAGGCACGTGCATCTGAGTCAACAGCAAAGCTGCACATTTAAAAACTGAAAGATCCCATTTCTGACTCAAACATCCTCATTTATCTAATGAACTTAAAGAATTAAGCATCCAATATCAGAAAAAGAAGTTTTCATACATTTCCTGTAGTATGTGTCAATGTTTCGTATCATGTTTTATTTCAATTATACACTTTTTTTTAATGAGGTGGGTTTTGTTGAGGGTTTTTTGGGTTCTTTTAGCTTATTGTGCAGTTAAATGCAGTGAAACTACAACCATTTTGTCCCTTCAGACTTACAAATACGTGTTAATATCAGTGGTATTGTTTACCAGTTAGTTTTGCTTTCCACTTTTCCCCTTTCTGTTTTGAAAGCCTTCCTATCAAGGCCTACAAATTAGTAACACTGGAAGGAAATTAAGTCTTTACAAACAGAGACAGCTGGATTTGGATGCTTTTGGGTTCTTTTCTGCACAGCCCCTCTGCCCCCATTGCAGTGGCAAGACTGTTGGTTTATTGGAATCATGTGCCCAGCAGGAGCTCTGGGAATTCCAGACTGTGACGACATCCACACAAGCGGATTTGAGTTAACTTCAGCTGAAGGGAAAAAAAAACCAAAAGGAAGCAAACGGCTCTTTCATGCGCAGATCAAGATGTTACTTTTCCTTTGTTTGCATGTTCCTGCACATGTTAAGCAGCAGGCAGAAGGAAAGATCCCATCACCAAGCTAGTGGACTTTACTCAGCCAGTTCTTCCACACTGTGCCAATTTTGGAGATTTTATAAGTAATGCTAGTTTATGACAGCAACGTGATTTCTAAATTTATCGAGTCAAGTTGAAGGCAACAGTTTTAGACGTGCAACAAGAGGAACAGTAAGTGCTATCAGTGAAATAAAGACTTGCAATATAATCGTTATTTAGATGGTTTGCCAAGAATTCCCACAGTAAGTTACTGTAGCAAATACAAACCCAAAAAATTTACAGGCAGTTGAGAGGAAGATTGTGATCCTCAGGGATGCTAGCTGAAGAAATACATCTAGAACATTTTGTTCCTCCACAAAGACTTTTCAGAACTGTGAAAAAATACCAACCCCTCAAGCCATATATCTAGTAGGCTTATTGCTCAAGGTTAAAATATTCTGGGGGGCAAATCAAGGACAACATTAATTTGGTGAAAACAATTTGGCTTGAAAGGGCAGTAAAGATTTCTGGGGTAGTCCAATACTGACAAATGCCTTGCCAGAACCACCTCACCAGCCAAATTTGTCCTGCTGCCTAAGACAGAAGCTGTGCCCAAACACGACCTCTGGGGAAAGAACGATCTGTAATTCCGTGGTACATCCCCAGTTTAGGCTTCTTTTCCAACTGCCACTTTATATTATATTATATTTATTTATATAATTCCAAATTATTAATTGGAAGCAAGCAGCTACACTTTCAAACCCTGCATGGCTCTTCTTTAAATTGAGTTCCAACAGTTCCCTCCAAACCTATGAAAGAGCCAGCACAATAATGCAAACTTATATAACACAACCTGTTAAAATGTGTTAATGAGGCTATATTGACTAGCTGGCTTCTCTGCAAAAGCAACTCCCACTGCAAGTTAAAAATTTAAAGGCTACAAATTTTTTTTTCTTCCTTTCTTTTCAAAGGACAGAAATGAGATTGAAAATCATCTAAAAATAGCCGAGAATTTTCAAGTGTCAGCTGTAACGGAAAGAGGAATGGCTGTCTCTCCTTACAGAGCCAGGATGGATGGAGTGAGCTTGTGATTCAGGATCAAGAGGGAGAGAGAGCTTACACACAAACTGTAGATGGTAGGAAATAATTCTAATTTCCTAATTTCAATAATATTCCATGACAATCTACAGCAAATTGAAATCCAGTGAAATCGTACTTTAAAAGTGGTGAATGTAAATTCCAAAATTCTTTGCCTGCCAGCAAAAGTGAAGTACATATTGTGAAACAACTGCAAAAAGAGTTTTAAACAACCCATTCAAACCATGCATCCTCCTCATGACAGAAGATGAATATAAATTACATGTCTTTGACTTCGTTTTGTCTTTTCCATCAATCTTTTTCCCCAAGAAGCACCATGTCAAGGCTTTTATTTGAAGAAGGCAATCTCTTCCATTTAAACAGTTTTCTACCTCTGAAGATTTTCTGATATAAACAGGAGAAGGAAGCTCAGATTTGCAATCTGTAGGATACCTGTGTACATCATGCACCCAGATTTGGGGAAACCAAAGACAGAAATACAGATTATGATCATGGAATGCAGCAGAAGCCACGGTGTCCCTCCATCACAGGATCTGAGATTTCAGCCCTCACCTTTCCCATGCTCTGGAATGAAGCTCCACTGTGGCCATGCTCACCTGAGCTCCTGTGGGATGGAAACATTTTAAGGTCTGTTGAAACTGTTCCTTTGCTCCACAGCGTTCATACAGGGCTTAAATAGGCAAAGCTGCAACACTTGACAACCAGACCCTCAGTACTGCCTTAACTTATTTATTAATTAGTGTCAGGACATGAAAAATTGAAACCAGAAGCCTACGTTGTCAAACAAAGTGTATGTTTAGGGTCAGGCTCCACCCCCTTCAAAGTGAAGAACCTTACACGAGTTCTAACTATGCTTATAAATTATTTTTCACTGTGCCCAGTCAAATTAGCCTGTAAATAAGTTATCAAAACTCATAGCCTCAAATGCCAACATTAAGTTTCCCTTAAATAAGAAAACCAGCTGAAGTGTGAATATTTTTAATGGAGAAATTTTTCTACTTGGTTTTACACAAATAAAAATATGAGCAACTCAAAAAATCTTCCTCAAAATTTGGAGAAATTGTGACCTTCCTGTCCAGGTCTGGCAGAAATCTGAGCAGTACCTGCACACAAACTCAGGTTTACTTAGAGAAAAAGTTATGTCATTTCATCAAGTTTTATTTGGAAAGCTCATTAATCACTAGGTCTTCCTACCGAGTTCTTTCTTTTGTTTATAGCTATGAAAGAAATCTTCACAGAATGAAGACTTGACAAGAACCAGGTTGAGCAACTATGTTCACTATTTATCTCCTTTTCTTTCTGATATTACATAGTAAAATTACAGATCATGTCAAAATGTTAAATCAATGTAGAATTTGCTTCTCCCTGGCAATATGCCTTCGTGCAAATTATCTCTAATTACTATTCTTTATCTGTCACTGAACACTTTCCATTTTTGAAATACAGGCGTGAAGTCAACCTGTGTTTGATATTTTATTTTCACTGTCACACGTAAGATCATGAACCACTACTTCAACAACAGTTAATAGGTCAGATTATGTAAAGCTGATAAATTGACTGGTCATTAAATTTTCTGTCACAGTCAGCACTCAGAATTCTCTTCATGGGAAAGTGGAAATACATACACGTGTTTACCTAATTACCACTTTTTTAAAAATGGACATTTGTTCTAGTTTTGCCTGAGCATCAGATCAGTATCAGAACACATGAAATCCAGAATCACACTGTCTGCCACAAGCCAGTTCAATAAATATAAAAAGCCTGTATCTAAAGACTTTCATTTATGGAACATGATGAAAACAGAAGTTGAACAGAAAGATCTGCATGGCAGCTGGCTGGCAAGACATGAGACAAGCACCTTAACCCTACTCACTGACTCCAAAACCCTCACTTGTTAAAGACTAAAGCTGCCCTTAGCCCCAGAGCAGCGCTGAATCTGCAGAGCTCTCTGCAGAGCCATCCTGCTGGCACAAGCACAAGCCTTCTAGATTTACACTGTGCCCAGCAGGCTGGGCTCAAAAAGCCAAGGAAAACTTTCATCTGATCTTTCATCTACCTCTGAACTTCCAGAAGCACATGACAGCTACAGGTCCTCTGTGCACAGTGCTGGTAAAGGACAGGGAGTCAGGGCAGGCAGGGAAGACTCCAATGCTGTCAGGGTGTGATCATGCAGAAGGAAGGAAGGGAAGAAAAATTCAATGATTTCTCTCTTCATAACCTGACCCAAGATTTTTGTCTTTCAGGAACACCCGTGCTGTATTCCCTGTAACCCAAACATGAAGCAGCAGTCGAGTATCAAGTCACCAAGCAGAGCTGTATCCCACGTGCCATGGGAAAAGCATCCCCTGGGTCACAGGCTGCCACCTTGTAAAGAGCCAAGCTATTCATAGACTAAAAGGTTCCACTGTTGAGCAAAATGGTGACTTATAACCAATTTACTTATTACTAAAGAAATGTTTAAAATTAAAGCAGACAATTAAAGTAATAGAAAACAGTGAAAGCAGCACATCAGCTGGAGATCTTTGATAAGCTTTATCAGGAACAGCCATTGCTGGCGACAGGTGAACTGGTGGGTATTCCTGCAGTAATTGTAGGGAAAGCCAACCTTCCCTATGCCACCAGCCCTGGCTCAGCCAGGTGACAGAGAGCACAAGAATCCCTTAGCATTTTCTCCATGATGAAATAAGGGACAAAACTGGAGAGAAAAGTGTGGCTGTATCATCAAGAGCTTCTAACAGGAATGCAGCAATAAAGCCACTCCTTGAGGCAAACTTAACAAGGAGATGTCTGGCTGCAGAAAGTTCAGGAATTATTTTGGGTATCTGCACATAGAAAGGCCCCAAATGAAATCATGGTTCTGCTGTGCTATGCCCTATAAACACAGAGAAAGCATTCTTGCCCCAACATGCTTACGTATTTTGAGCACTCAAAAAACAAGAAGCCGGTGACCCTGGTATTTCTGGAAGAGTTGCTGGCTGGTAAATAGCAATATTGTGACCTCCCAAGCAACAAGAAAGAGAAATGCAAACAACCAAGAAGAACAGAGCAAAACAAAAATATTTCCATAAGCAGAACTCTTTATATCCCAAGAGATCTCTGCCTCCGGAGCTCGAAAGGGACACATTAACCTACGTTACGTGACTCTCAGTATCCCATAATCTTCAATAAATTTATTTGCTAGGAAGCTCTCTGAAAGAAGACAGAAAAAAGTGAATTGTCTCAAATCCTACAGCAAAATTATTATAGAAGATAAATTTAACTGATGGCTGAGATTTATCGTGGACCTCAAAAATCCACTCCAACACTGCTCTCCTGCACTCCCTTCACATCTGAGGGGATCAGGTGCTGTGAAAACAGAGGGGTCTAAGGAATCTTAAAACATAGAGCAGTCAGAAACAGGCAAAAATATTGCAAGGCATCACTGGCAAGCCCTCCTTGTTGAGTTCTTTTAGACACCATCTATTTCATTCCAAAGTCCGAAAACAGGAGGGAACACCAGGGCCCCACTGCTTGCACTAAGGAGCCAAGGAAGCAAAGGAGGAAGGAAAGATATTCCCATCCTAAGATTTCAGCGAACCACAAAACAGAAAGTAATTTAGTTTTGCCTCATCTACTCCAAAAAACAGGAAGAGCAGCATTAGGACAACTTGGGGCACATGAACCTGACTATTCCAAACGGAATGGGGAGCAGGGCTTTGAAGCAGTTTGCCCAAGTGACCCCTCCACACCCTGCTTTGGTGCACACTTGAGAGCTGTACCTGGATTCCTTCGGGGTGAAGCGAGCCAAAGGACTCGCTCCAGGAGCACGCCCGACGTGCTCCAGCCACAGAAGTGCTTTTGTTCCAAGACCTGCTCCAGGAGCAGTGTTAGGTAGAAGTCCTGAAGTGTGTGGAACGTGGACACTGTGTGCTCAGCACCTCCCACTTTGCTCTTTGAAGAGTTTACTTGCTCCTGTTGACTCAGCCTCAAAGATAGCTACGACTGCAGCAGTTCAATTAAGAGATAATATACTAGACATACAGCATAAAAAATAGGATATAATTAAGATATCAAAGGTTGAAAGGAAGCTGAGAATTGAAATACTGTAGGGAAACAAAGCTTATGTCTGTTATCTGTACAGCACTTTTATACTCGAACAGAGTACGAGGTATGACATAATTAAACAACCACAACAAACTTCCTCTTCTCTATCGCTACAATCAATGGATTCTCAGGGAAAATAGTAAAGCAAAGCTTCCTCACAGCACCTCCATTCACAGAACCGAGCAGATGCTTGGCAGAGATCAATTAAGAGCTGAAATCTCAGTTTCCCTTATTAAACCTCAGAGCTGCTCCCTAACAAAACCCTCCCCTGCAGCAGGCCCTACACACCAGCCCTCGGCACTGCTGTTTGATGGCTTTTATCACTGGCTTTGATGTATTTTTTCCCCTGATGGCATTTACCTATCAGCTGAGTAATCTGGCTGCAGAACAAAGTTCTGAGGAAACAGGAAAAAATGGGCAGCTCGGAAGCACCCACTACCTACCACATCCCCTGAGGGTCTGCACATGGGAGGGAACAGAGGACGCATGCTACAAACCTGGGGCTAAGGGCAGTCATGGCAGAGGTCTGCTTGATGCCCTGATTTCTGTAACTGCTTAAGACATTGGTAAGAAATGGCAGCTGATTACAGTTCCACAAAAAAACACAGAAAGGAAATGGGGAAAAAGCAAAGCCCAACCCATATTCCTTGTTAAAGTAATTCTTACCACATGCTCCAGCTGCTTTCATAGCTACATTTCAGGGTAAGAAAAGACCACTAAATGTCAGTTCACAAAGCAAACTTCATCTTATGTAGGCTGCATATCAGTTTGTCCATCTGTAGTACCCTGGCTGAAGCAGGAGCTGTGAAAGGCATTCAGAGCTGCAAAATCCAAACCTCTGTACTGAGGAGGCAGAGCAGCCTGTGCCCTGTCATGATAAATGCAACCAAGGACAGAACAGAAGTCTGAGAAAGACCATGAAAAACCCACTGCTGGCATGTGGTGTAATTGCTCTACACAGTGCTCTTGTGATCTCCTAGAGAATATAAACAAATAAATAAGAATATTTAAGAGCAGTACCGTCAGTCTCCACAACTAAGTTCATGTCAGTTTGGGATTAATACTGAGAACAGTTATAAATGCAGCAAAAATACTGAATTTTATTTGTTGCTACAACACAGCCTTCACACTGCATTTGACTGTAAAGGTACATGGAAGAGGAAAATATCACAGGAATGTTTCTCTACAACCTGTTCAATTTATTTTCATTAGAACAGCAAAATCCTTCTTAGAGTAACAACGAGGTTACATCTGATGCTGTTTTCTTGAAAGCACACTCCCACTGAAATACATCAGTGTCAACACTTTTCAAAGAAATTAACTGAATTTGTATTTTTAGAAGCTAAACAGAAAGCCAAAGCCCAGGGACACACATCTGCTTCAGTCCTGTGGCTCCCAGGCAGCAATGTCACTGCTGATGTCGTTGCTCGCCGTAAGCCTCCCGCTGCAGCCCCGCTGCCGTACGCATGTGGACAGCTTGCTCACCAAAAATAAGTTTTTGTGTCACATCAAAACAAGCACCTGCCAGGGGCAAGTGGCTGCCTCTGCCACCACTGCTCCGCAGTGCTCTCCCCACGTCCTTACTCACTGACCTTTCTACCACCATCCCGGCCTCCTTTTGTGTTTGTTGCCACAAATATCTCCTTCCTCCATCACAATGCCAGTCTATGACTCTTTCGGGTTCTTCCACTCAGTTTTCTAGCTTACTTCATAAAAATGGAACACATAGATATATACATATATAAAAATAACTTTTATAAGCAGAACTAATAAACTCACAGAGCATAACAGGGTTTGTTACATATTCCACTCCCATTTTGATCCATCTGCTCCCCACCTTGGACTGTGAGCACTGCAGACAACAATCTCTCTGTGAAACAAAGGCACGGCACTGAAGAGACACAGCTCTGACAAAAGAGACAATTAAGCCCTCAGCTCGTACAACCTTCCTGCACATGCCCCCAAGTGCTGCTAGAAAGCAGCCAAGGGTTTCACTTCAAAATGAACACTGCAGAAAAATGAAAATCAGACCCTTAACCAAGAGGAACTGAAGCAACCTTCATTTTCTTCTCCAGAAGACAAATTTGCCATTTCATCCCCAAATCCTTTGAGCTGCAGAAATGCGAGCATCTGCCAGCTCACTGAGCCACCTGAGTAACTTTTTCCAGCCTAACTCCAAACTGCAACAACTTGCCATATCAAACTGCCAAATCTATAGTGCTCATTTCTTTCTGTGAATCCAGCTGTCATTTTTCCCAAATGCCTTCACAGTCCCAACTTTCCCGATGCCAAAAAAACCTTTTCACAGATATACATAATTTTGCAAAACACATATGCTCTCTGTATGGCACATGAAGTCAATTAACAAGTTTACTTACTGAATTAAAGGATGACACACAACAGTAAAACAAAAACCTCTTGCAGACAGCAAACACATGAACCTTCTCCTCCCTCTGAGGCAACACTCTCACAAGGAGCGCTGAGTTTTAAAGCCTACTTTGAGTACCACAGATGATCTTTCACGTTTATCACCGTGGCATCTCTTATCCTGTAATTCCCCTGGTGTTTGTGATCACCAGCAAACAAAGTTAAATGTAAAACACATTCAGTTTGCAAGTCAGCAAGCACAAAGCAGGCACTGGGGCAATGCCGTTCCCTCACAAAAGAAAAACAAGAACAAAATAAAAGGATGTACCTTTTAACTGGTCAGCTACCACGCTCTGACCGACACGCTCGACCACCTTCCCATCCTCCATTTCATAACGATCATCCAAATATTTGGCAGTAGCTTCCGAAATATGGACCTTCCCAGCCACCCCGAGCTGCTCCATCAGATTGGCCAAATTGACATCATTGGACCACACATCGAACTTGAACCTCCTCATTCCCAAAATGCCACACAGGACTGTCCCAGTGTGAACACCGACTCTCATGTTCACCATTTCTTTCTTCTCTTGGCAGAACTGCTCGATGGCTTTGATCATCCCCAAGCCCATCTCGATGCAGCAGTAGGCATGATCTGCCCGGGGCTCAGGGCAGCCAGCCACGCAGTAGTAACAGTCTCCCAAAGTGCTGATCTTCTCACATTTAGTGTCCTCACAAAGACGGTCAAAGCGTCCAAAGAGGTCGTTCAGGAGTCCCACCAGGGCGTGGGCTGATTTGTTGGCGCTCATTTTCGTGAAGCCAACAATATCTGCGAACAAAATGCTCACTTGCTCTATCTGCTGCATTTTAAAAGGACGGAATATTATGGGGGTTTTCTGTATGGAGGGCTTCTTCTTCCTGTTTTTGGGGCTTGAGGTGGAATGACGTTTGATGGAGTTTTCACTTTCATCATCCCCCTGCTTCATTAAGTCATCGGCTATTATTCTTGGCATAACAGAATGAATCATCCTCTCTTTCAGGGCTTTTTCCACTTCCAAGTCTTTTCCATGCATGATGGATTGCCCCACTTTCAGGAATGTGCTTCTTGATCTGACTTCAGACATGATAAATAAATGAATACCGATGGCGTGGATGCAGATGTGCAAGAAGGCTTTACTCAACAGCTCCCAGTAAACCGCACCAGCTCCCAGAGGTGTGAAACAGTTCTCATCACGGAAGTGATAACCAAAGGTCTCGAAGAGGACCGAGTACGACAGTCCCAGAAATAAGCTTAAATACAGGGGTAAGTGCATCACTGTGTAAAGCAACAAGAGCACTTCAATACACATAGAAAAACTGCCCACTTGAGAAAGACAAGTGTCTGTGCGATCTGCTGGGAGAGTTCGGTTGGACATGTCACCACTTCCTGAGACAGGCTTCACAGCCTGGAACTGCGGAGCGAGGGTCAGAGCAAACACCAGGAGGGTGAGTATCAGCGAAGTCCATACATAATGGCGGGCATAAGTCTTAGTGAAAGTGAACACAAAAAAAGCTACACATACCAGGAGGAAGCACAGAGCCGGCACCATGAAAACAATCTGTTTCTCTCTCATGTGTATGCCGAAGTAGATGCCCCAGAGCAGACAGGCCACGCCGATGTAGAAGAGAGCATAGCGAAACCTGCGCTGGGTCTGCGGGAAGCATCTCTCCATGCAAGCCTCCTCCAGGTTGTTGGAATCGAACTTGGGGTTCCACCACTTGGAAGAGGCCCTTTCAAAGAGCTGCGGCAGCTTCTTCTGCCGGCGGAGGCCGGAGCCGCTGCCGCCTGCTCCGCCGGCTCGGCGAGTGCCCCCCGACTCCCCCGAGCTGCAGCTGGAGGAGATGCTGTACTTGCAGTGCTTAGAAGAGGTGCAGCCCTGGTGCTGCTTGGGGTTGATTTTCACCGTCACGCTGTTGCTGTCCCCGCTGGAGTCGCAGCTCACCTCGGTGCTGTGGTGATGCAGCAGCTGCTGGTGCGGTGGGGAAGCCATGTTGTTAATTCCTCCTCAAGAGCCCGCGCCGGACTTGGGTCTCTGGGGTTGCCGAAGCCACCGGGCTCCTCGCAGGGTCGCCTCTAGTCTCCTCCGGTCCCCGCCGCGTAGGNGCTCCTCCATGTCGGCTGCAGCTGCCCGCCGCTTCCTCCCCGCACGGCCGCCGCCGAGGGGCCGCCTCCCGCCCTCAGCCGCCCGCCCAGCCGGGACGGCGGCAGCAACCATTCACCTCTGCTCCGCCCGCCCGCCCGTCTGAGGGGAGGAAGGGGAGCGCGGGGACGCGCTCAAGCGGCCGCCACCATCTTCCTCACGGCGCGGGGGGAGCTCGGGGGGCTGCGGGAGCGCGCCCCCGCTGGCCAATTGGGCGCGGCCGCGCGGCGGGAGCGCGCCCCCCCTTACACACAAACACACACTTCCCGCCTCAGCGTGAGGGGCGCGGGCAGGAGCGGGGACGGTTCCCTCAGAAAGGCATGGGCGGGATGATGGTGGCACCCTCCGTGAGGCAGGGACGGGACAGTGAGGGGTGGCAGAAGCCGGGCAGCCCCTCAGCGGGGACAACCCGCGGGGCTGGGCGCCGGGGTTCCCGGGCTGCCCCCGCCACCGCCCTCCCCATCGGCTGACATTTGCCATGCGCAGACAACACGCACTTCGCCGAACAATTCAGCCTGAGCCCCGCTGCAAACTCGCTGGGTTATTTTTCTCCTCGTTCTCCGCTTGTTTATGGCTGACGCTATCTCCCCTGCACCGCTCCCTCGGTTTCATTATCTCTCCTCGCAGATGGACCGTGGCTTTCCTTCTTCACAGGGCTTCTCTCTGCTGGTGCTATAGCTCCCTCTCTTCTTCTCAGCTCTGCATCCCTCACCCTTGCTCACAGGTGATGTTCCCAAATTGATCCCACCTCATCCCTCGCAGCCCCTCAGCTCCAGCTCCAGTTCTTCCTGCTGTGGTTTCTCCTTCCCTGATTCCCATTTAGTGTTTTCCAGGTGTGCTTTTCCCAGCAAAGCACTTCACTCCAGCCGTCCTTCCTTCTGCAGTCGCTTCTCCTCTAAAGGTCACACCATTTCATAAAATAAAGCCAAGGACACTAATGTAATAATAGTGACATTGTGGCCAGCAGGACCAGGGCAGTGACCATCCCTTGTGCTGTGGCACCTCCAGTCCTGGTGTAAGTTTTTGGCCCCTCAAGACAAGACAGACATTGAGAGGCTGGAGAGTGTCCTGGAGCACCAGGAGCGGCTGAGTGAGCTGGGAGGGTTCAACCTGGAGAAAAAGAGGATCGAGGGGACCTTCTCACACCCTGCAACTCCCTGACAGGAGGGTGCAGCTGGGTGAGAGTTGGGCTTTGCTCCCTGGGATGTGAGAGGAAACAACCTCAAGTTGTGCCAAGACAGGTTGAGATTGGATATTGGGATAATTTCTTCACTGAAAAAGTGGTCAGATGCTGGCACAAGGTGCCCACGGCAGCGGTGGAGTCACCACCTCTAGAACTGTTCAAAAAAGGAGTGGATGTGGTGCTTCACAATATGATTTAGTGGGCACACTAGTATTGGCTCAGAGGTTGGACTCCATGGTCCGTGGAGGTCTTTTCCATCCATAGTGGTCTGTGATTCTCTATAATCTTTTTCAAAAATAGTAATAGAGAATCTGTGGCCACACAGTTACTGAAATTTAAACCTGTCCCTTTTTTCATTTCCTTTGTAAGAATGTTCTGTAACCATGCTGTAACCTATGTTTGTAGTATTGTTATTTAGAAGAAATTTGTATTTCCTGACATGCTCAAATATCAAAATAATCTCTAAAAAATTCCAATCAATAGCAATAATTGTTCTGGTTTTGCTGTGACATAGTTGTCTCTTGAATTCCAGCTAATGGCTCCGCTAATCAATATTGTACAGCGAGTGCTGCTTACCACGCAGCTCTTACATAAACACCATTGGGAAGAGAGAAATCCCTGAGCTGACAGTGCAGAAAGGCAGGATGGCCTCCTGGGCTTGGCTATTAATTGGTAAATTTACTAAAACTTCTTTCCAACCCCTTTATTGATTCATCTAAATGTACTTTAAGTTACAGTCTTACTTCATACAGGACAATGAATTTATTTAATCTGCAGGATTAAAGAAGTGCAACAATTTTCAAGGATTCAAAGGCATGGTGGAAAAAGGAAAAAATATTTTTACCTCATTGACAGAGAATTTAAGGTAAAACTACCTTTATTTTTAATTTTTTAAAATGTAAACCTGTAAGGTTTATGTTGGGTGATTTGAACTTTGAGATTTAAGAGGTACTGAAATTCCAGCATGGATTTTTTGTCTTGTTCCCCTGTGCTCAATAAAGTGGGACTTTGTATGTTCTTAGAATAAACAGAATCACATCAAAGATAGTGGCTATATCACAAGTTTTCGCTGAGTGACCCACATGATTCCAAATTTTGTCTGGCTACTGGTCAGAGACAGTTTTTGATCTCTGCTAATAAAGTAGTTCCTCTTTCCCAGCTTTTGTTTGTGGGTTCGAAGGAGGGAAGGAGACATCTGACTTGTCAGACCCTCCTTTGGTAAGCTTCCCATCGGGATTTCAAGGTTGTGCAGAATCCTTGCTCCCCCAAGGAAGTTCCCATTAGTCTTGTAACCTGTAGACTCTCATCCTGCTCTCATCCACTTGATCTTTTGGGTGGAACAGTCGCCCAACACTCACCAGCCCGGCAATTCCCCACCTTCCCCTGTCATTATGAAGTCCCTGGAAACACCCTGCATGTGCAATCAAGGAGCAGTTCTCTTCACTTTCATTAGCTCTGCTCTGGCTGGGACAGACCTTATGCTGTCTCCTGAAACACTGAATTTTTAATTTCACTTCACTTTTATTGTGTAAATTTTTCTCCGTTGAATTCAAGTAACAGCTTAAAGACATGAAGCAGAAAACCACAAATGCCAGTGATGGTTGGATTCATTTTAAGTGTGACTGAGATTTGTTTTAGAGAGCAAGAAGTGGTTTGAGGTTGTATTTGTTATTTCCTCAGCACTACCACTGCCTTCGGATTTGTTTTTGTCCAGGACAGGTATAACAGACAGCATGTCCCTCTAAAGCAACAACTGAGTGGGTTATGTCTGTGACATCCTTTAAGGAAGATGCTTCCTCTGGATCGCTTTCTTAGTGACCACAGTGAGCCATCCTGGTAGAGCTGGGAACCTCCATGCAGTCCAGATCTTGGGTCCTGGGTTCATTCTGGTGTTGGTTGTGCTGATTCCCTGTGGAGAACTGTGACCAACCTTCCAAAATGCTCTGTGACAGGTTTCCTTTCTCAGAGACTGAGTTAGCGGAAATATTTCACAGAGCAATAGCTGGGCAAATGCAAATCCTGCTTGCAGAGTTCTTTTAACTTCAAGCCACTAAATATACATATTTAGTCTATGGAACTGAATTTACTTCCCCTCTCAGAAGAACAAGCTTTGTCAGCTGTAATGATGAGCTGTTGTTTGACGTTCATAATATTGTATTTCACTGCTTATCTGATGGAGCCACGCAAAGCTATTTAGGGGGTTCTGAAATGTGACAACCCACATGATGCTTTTTTAGACTTCACAAACCGCCTTCACGAGGCAGGAGAATATGACATGGGAAAGGCTGGCTGGAACAACGGCGTGCCTTAATGCCAGCGGGGTGGCTGTAGCTGGGGAGGAGGAATGCTCTTTGGAAGTTTGCAGCTTTTATTATGTGCTGTCAAAGGAAAAATTTGCAGCCTGAAAGAACAGGCATCATGGATGCCATGGGTGGGGACTGTGGGGATTATTGATCCTGTCTGAAAACAGCATAAAGATGAAGGCAAATATGGTAAAACCTGTGTGGACCATCCACAGACAGAAGGGCTCAAGGGAGAGACAGCTCAGATGCCCCATTTCCTGCTTCCTTGCCTTAATAAACAGCAAGATCTCACTTTCTGACAAACTTCTGTATCTTCATCCTTGCTGACATGCACAGCATTCGTTGCAAGCTTTGTTTTGAATCCTGGAAGCCTCCAGGTGAAAAAACTCATTTAGAAAAACCAAAACTCAACAAAACTTTTGACTTCTGTTCACAGACTAACAGGTAAACATTGGCAAATATTGTGAAAGACTGTTACTCCCCCATGGTTTGAAAGATTATAAAGTATCACAATGCTTATTTCACTTTTCCATAGCAGAAGAGCACAAGGGTTACCTCTGACACTTTTTCCACACAAACCCACAGAAGCTGAGTAAGTGGGTGGTGCATTCTCTCTTCCTTGCGGTGGCCGGGTTGGTTTTGTGTTCTGTATTTCCATCCTTTTGAAATTGCTGTTCAATTTATTCATATCACTGAGAGGATTTCGTGTCCCAGATGAGATGCACTGATTAAATAGCAAGTAAGCAGTAGAAGATCTTTTTGTGTGACTCAAGAGGGAGGGTAAGTCCCGGTCCGGATGAGTGGGAATCTCTGGCTCCCCTGGGACCATAATTTTACTTGCAGGCTTTATGGTTGTCTCGTTGGAGTGGCCTTTTTGCCAAAAGCAATGCAGAATATTCCACTTATCTGACAAAATGTCTGCCACCACGAGGCGGCTTCACTCAAATATACATTTCTGTAAGATGAAGACAAATTTATTGCTCATTCCATTCATAACCAGAAGTTCTCCTGGCTTGCCAAACTGCTGAATCAGCTTGGGTACCTCACCCTTGAGTCAGCACAACCCAAAATAGAAACTTGCTCCATTTCCGAAGAGAGGAAGTACCACTGTTGTCTGCAAATACAGCCACATCTGACATGCTTTTATAGCTGCAAACACTCAGTAGAGGTACTTGCATGGCAGTCTGCTGCTTTAGAAAAAAAAAAAAAAAGAAGAAGTAAAAAGGCACTTTGTTATTCAAAATAGGAGTGTTAGGGTTGCTGTGAGTGGGACTGTGTGGGTGTGGAAGTCCCAAGGAAAAAAGAGCACGAGAAGGGCTTTACAAGTGGCAGTCACTGATGTCACCTAGCCTAGCCCTGCATCAAGCTCCCACTTCACCTGCTTGCAGTTTCTCAGAATGTACAAATTAGGGAGACAAGGGACAGGCTATAACCAAACTGAAGCAAAGTCTTAAGCCATTAGGAAATAATGGCAAGAAAACAGGGTAGCTCTAAAACACTGACTGGAGATCAGCTTCAGTGGTCCTCATTCAGCATTGCCAAGGTAGAGCTGAGTCAGTCCTGCTGCCATGAGGTATCTCTGCTTTATAGCACAGCATAAAACAGCAAAAACCTGGGGAAATGACCAAGAGCTGCAGTCAAATAGTGGGAAGTGACACTAAAGTCATCAGCAGGACTTCACGAGTAGGTGGAAGGCAGTGAAAAGGCACATAAAAATAGTCCTGTGTAATACAAATGAGGGAGGATTTTCTGTGGCTCCAAGTGAGGACAAGAAGTAGAAGAATGATGATAATGTAAATTCTCTCAATCTGCCCTTCTCAAGCTCTGCAGTTTTTTCTCTTGCAAATGAGCATCTGTGGTTTTTGGCATCCTACAAAAGGACACCCATTGTCAAGCAGCACTGCTGTGCCCCCTTCCCATGGGTGCTCCTGGTTTTCCCTTCCTGCATGCTGCAGGATGGTGTCATGCTCTTCCTGGTCCAAGCAAACAGCTGTTTCTGGTGCTTCCATTAAATGTGTTTGAACTGGCTCTATTTTCCACAAGGAACAGGCCATTCCAACAGGCAAACAAAATCCAGTAACCCCTTTCAAACCATGGGCAGACAAGACATGACCCTTGGTACAGGATTTTCCTGCAGTACTATGGAGGAAACTGTAGAGATTTGAAAAATTTGTCATTTCTGCAATGGGTGTGAAGGTTGCAACACACAAATTTACCGTTTTCGGATTTTTGCAATGCTGCAGTTGCAAATTGAAACATGTTTTATATTTAGTGTTTTGGATTATTCAGTTGAAAAGAGGTGAGGGTGAGGATTTACAGGTATAATTACAGGATTATGCAGTCACCTCGTTGCACACGCTGCAGGTTTGAGAGGAAGACCTGCTGCAAATCCACAGAAAACCCCAGCTAAGGAATTGCATGTGCCACAAGCAATTACACAACGTAAAACTTTGTGAAACATTTGCTATGTGTGCACCAAGCCCTTCTTAAATTTAGGTTTCTGGGAAGAAGAGGATTGCTGGGGCATTTTTGTGACCTGATCCCTCGTCTCGGTTGATCCGCGATGGAAAGGTGACCCCGAGCACGGCTGAGCTGGGAATGGATCTGGTGAGAGCCATTGCTCTCCGAGCCAAGCAGTGTTCCCAGATGCATCCCTGAATAGATTCACTTGCTCTTTCCCTGGCTCTATTTTAGCCACAAATCTGTTATTCTGCCCTGTGAGTGACAACATTTTTTGAAAAATAACTGAACCCAATAATATTGGATTTCTGGTGCTTTTTTTTTTTTTTCCCCAAAACATTCTTCTCACCTGTACCAAGGACTTCACCTGTGTGGCTGCAACTCCGGTGACATCCAGAAAGATAAATGATCCTCCCTCCTTCAGTGGAGCAGATGTATCTCAGCAACTTAGCAGTGATGTGACAAGGATGAAGTGGAAGGCATTGAGAAACTATTAAATCAATTTTTAGTTTGTATTTAAGACAATTTCTACACACTTTTGTGTTCTCAAGCTTGGAAGAAATTCAATTCTGTCTACAAACACAAGAACCAGTCGTTACTTCAATTTGTTGTAGTGGTGGTAGGATTAAGACTTGGATGAAACAAGAAAAAGTCCTCCAGGGCAATTTATAGAATCAAACGATCATGGAATGATTTGAGTTGGAAGAAACTTTAAAGATCATCTTGCTCCAACCCCCTGCCATGGCAGGGACACCTTGCACTAAACCAGGCTGAAAGTGAAACACCTTCCAAAAAATCATGTTTAAAACTGAGCATGAATGCATGTTTGTGCCATGTGCCTTGTTCTGTTTCCAGAGGAGAAAAAAGTGGGAAGAAAATGTTGCTGAGAACACTAAAACATAACATTTTGGCAGAGGTGGTTATCACATCCTCCAGGCATTTTTACCTATGGTGCTGCCCTGACAACTGCAGTGTATTGTGGAAATAAAATGTGAAGTAACTCAGGACTGGGTCCTGCTGGTTGTGGATGAGGCAAGTACATAAATACCTTTTGACAGAGGTAAGAGGGAATGCTTGCTTCTACAGGGAAAGGGGAATAGTGGTTCTGGGAACTGAAAACAGCAAATGTTTGTTAAAAAGGGGAGCTGGGGAGCAGGACAAGGTGGCCCATAGAACACAGCGATAGGTCACGGAGGGAGAAATGCTACAATCCAGCATTTATTGGCTAAATGTAACTGGGATTTAGGAATGGGGCCCTAATAAACCCTTTTATAAACCAGGGATCTCCTTCAGTTGGGTGACTGGGAGAACCAACAGCCACCATCAATAAGCAAAAATCAAACATCCCTCGTGCTTTGTGGCACATGTTAAACTCTCAGTGGAACAGTCAGGAAAAATCCTATGACAGGCTTCCCAGAAATTTCCCACCAAAGATTTCCTCCAGACTGCAGCTTCCAAAAGCTCTGTGTGATTTGTACCTGTGAGAACTGCTCAGAGGTTGTTTTGGTAGATTCAGAGAGATGAGTTATTCACAAAAGGGAACCTGGTGCAGACCATGCTACTATGTGTGATTTCATGCCTAAAACTGTCCCACAGCTTGTCTGTTTATTTGGGAAATTAATTTCTAGAACACTTGGAAAACAAAACCAGGAGTTGAAATTGCCCCTCAGTATTTCTTCAGTCCAAACAAAATACCAAACAGGCCCATTGTGTCTCTTATGGGTTTGGTCAAAACATCTCAGTTATTAATGTTAAATTCCTGGGTACCTGTTCCTGAATAAGCTACAAAGCTGAAGCCTGGCTGAAATTATTAAAGTAAGGTATCCCACCATCTTCAGCTGAAGGATTTTCCACACTTCTGCTGTGATTTTAGGAGGCAGAGACATGCAGCCAGAGAAAGAGGAAAAGGCTCCAGCCATGCACCAAGGAAGTGGGGGCTGAGAAGCAGATTTATTGTGCTAAGTGGCTTTTTCCCGTCTGCTAATTTCTCCTCCTTTACCATCCTTGTTTCCATTCCTTCCTCAGCTTTGGCTCTGTTGACAAGCAGGGAAAATATTCTACTCCCCTTTCACAGTTGTAACGCATATTCATTAAGTCACCTTCTATTATAACCCAAATAACTATTGCCCTGTTTGATTTTTTATTTGGACCATTTAAGCTCTTAATGAAGGATTTGCCCTTCATCTGGATCTCTTGCTTCCTTTTCTCATTGCATTCAGTTCACAGTCAAGTCCCATGGAGTGCTTTAGAGACACATTGAGTGGAGGTGTGTGGATTTTTACCAGATTTTTCTCCTGCTCTGTCTCACCCCTCCAAACGCGCTGCTCACACCAGGAGGCACCAAGTCCATCACTTTGCTACAGCCTCAAACTTCTTCTTCCAAGGCAGACGTGTGGCAGGGCTCTTAGAGAGATTATCATCTTCCTGACCTCAGCCTGAGTGCAAACCAGCCCACAGCCCACAGCCCACCTCTGCCCTTAGATGAGCAGTTGTGCTTCTCTAACCACAGAAACTTCAGCAGCACAGAGTCACTGCCTTCATTCTTCCCCAAAAAGGCAACACACGGCAGTGATAACTCAGTGGGAAGATGTTTCTCTCTCCAACAGAACAGAGCTTCACCTCTGCACTGCTCAGTGTCCTAGGAGAGGATGCAGATGTAGAGTTTTTGAGCTGAGGTCTTATTTAAATTATATATTAGGCTGGAAAATGAACACACAGGAATGAAGGATGCTCCCAGTGCCTGTGGGTGCTGCAGCAACATGGGGCTGACAACAGGGATGATCTGGGCTGCTCCATCCTCCCTCCTGCATCTTAAGGCAGAGACGTGACAAGCACCATGGACTGAAAGAGGTCCATTTGATAGGCCTCAAATCTTATAGAAAATAAAGAGCTACAGGGCTGAAGTAACCTCTTAGGCTGGAAATGTATTTAGTGTTTTGCAGCATAGGGAGAGCACAAAGCTTCACTTAGCAAAAGCAGCCAAATCTACTGGACTGTGGGGTTGGAAGACTTTTATGTCTAGCAAGTAATAACTGCCTTTAATTAGCTTTATTTAGATGATAGATGTCAATGTCGAGCTCTCTCAGTGAAAAGGGCAGAATGTCCTTAGTGCGAAATGTGATTTTTGAAGCCTGACAACATAAAACCAGCGGGAAGGTTTGTGCTCAGACTGCTGGGGAGAAAAATCACCTTTGGCTCAACAAAACAGGAAGGATTTCAAGCCCACAGCAGAAGTTTTTCAAGAAACTAATGAAAATGGAGGATTATAGTTTAAACTGTTCTGCAATCGCTGGCCTCAATCCTGCAGACACTTTTCACACACACTCAACTTTATATCCATGGTTGGTTTTGCTGACCCACATGGGATTATTGATACCTGGAGACAGACATGAAGGCCAGACTGTTTACAGAGCAGAGTTTAAACTATAGCATTTTAATCAAAAAAATGACATTATATCAAGGTCTGCATAATCGGCTCATTGGGATCCTTTATGTTTGAAAAAAAATAAAGCTGAGAAATGCAGGAATTAAGATTCCTGAGGTGGTCTCAGATCTGCTCCCTCGTGTGAATAGGACCTTTTGTTATGCTGGATCACAGCACTGGGCCACAAAACTTATTCAGCAAATATTACAAAAACCCCAACCTTTATTATATTTGAATCTATGGCTCACATCAAAACACTGTCTGCATTTCTTTCCTCTCTAAAAAAAGTATGTTTGACCACTACCTGAGACTGAAAGGTTTCCCCTCATCAACAGGGAACAACTAATTGGGAAGGGAAAAAAATGGTTTATATATTTTTTAAATTTTTTTTGTTCTTTTATATCTTGGGAGTATATTGTTCCTGCCATGCACCAACTTTTTGAAACCCCAAAACAGGAATAAATCCCCTCTGCAAGCTCTGGTTCCACCATTTATCAGGCTTTTGGTGCAGGAGCCAAACTGCCATTGGGCTGACTCACATTTTGGCATTTTGTGTTTATATACATGATGACGACGTTTGCAAGCAACAGAGAAAAACCCTGCGTTCATCAGCACCATGATCCCAGCAAAACCTTTCCCTCCTCAGCTGCATCAGCAGAGCCTGGGGATGTGGCCAGAGCCACAGCCTGATGTGGGCACTGTTGTCACCAGTCTTCGCCACCTAGCACCAAGTGAAGCCAGGGCATTCCCACAGTCCTCACGTTGCATCCCAGACCTCCAGCTGGCCGGGCCCTGCGGCTGCCAGAGCCCCAGCTCTGCCCAAATTTAGGCACACCTGGTGCCCCTCTGCCCTGCCCATCCATCTTGACTGTCTGCAATTCTGCCAGCATCCTTCGCAGCTCTGGGAAGCCAGCTTTGGCACTCAGGACACCTTTCACATGATCTTTATCCCCCCAGGTCCAAAATTTTCAATGTAGTATTCCTGGCACTGGTATCATCCTTGACACAGGGTTTATTTTTATCTCGCTTTTTATCTCCAACTCCCTTGCCCTAAGTTTTATCTTTGTTTTATGCCTTTTCCCAGGTTTTAAGGACCTGATGGAGACTCTGACTACACAAAGACCTGGCAGATGTCCTGTACATGGCTGTAACTCCCACCTGCCTCTCCTGGCATTCCATAAACTTTAAGCACAACTTCTGGCTGCATCACAGTCCTGTCGGTCACTGGGGAGAGGCAGAAGAGGCCGCCCCTTGAGGCCCTGCCACCACGGGTCCTCTCAGTGTCCTCTGGCTCAGGCTGACCTATCACCACCTGCCCCACCCCTGACATCCGTCCTCATCCTTTTCCAGGTGAAGAACCACAGCTAGAGTAAAACAGGGGGACAATGCCATGGGAAAACCCTGTCCTGGGATGCAGTAACCCCCCAGCCTAGTCAGCTTTGCCACATGATTGTGTTTGGCAGCACAGCTCTTCCAAAGAGCTCAGGCTGTGCTGAGCCCTGCAGGGTTGGAGGCCGGGCTGGCTCTCCTCGAGCATTTGGCTGAGGTCTGTCACCATTGACTTGAGCAGGAGCACATCTAAGCTGCTGAAAACCCCATCCAGATCTACTGGAAATTGAAAATAATTTTTTAAATGCTTTATATTGGAGAAGTAGCACCCCTTTCTCTTGCAGAAGCATTCGGACATCTGCCCACAGAGAGAAGCAAAGAGAGCGTCAGGATCCAAATAGGTGAGCAGATACCCAGAGCACAGCCTTGATTTTGGCTGGGGCTGGGGCTGCAGCTGCAGCTGACATGAACTTTCCACCTGTGGCAGTGGGTCAGAGGCAGCTGGGGCTCCTTTCCTCCCCGCTCCAGCCCTCACCTTTGGGAGCTGTGGGCAGGATTAAGGAGAAAAAGCAAAGTATGGGTCATGGGAAGAGGGAAAACAGAAGCAGCTTGGACAGCTGAAGAGGAAACAGGGGACACAGATGTCTGTGGAAAGCTGAAGCCTCTTACAGAGGATGCATTTACTTGTATTTCCTTCCACTAGAGCTTAATTGCAATGTTTTTTAATGACAGGTAGGATGGGAGCTGGGCTTCTGCCTAAGCACTTCTGCGTCCTGCATAAAAGTGCTGAATTTAATATTAACAACAATTAATCACAGCTACTGGGAAGCAGCCGGCGGCATTCCCTGCCCTGGGAGTGCTCAGTTTGCGTGCTCAGCCCCACCAACTCCCATCCCCAGTCCAATGACATTGGAAAGTTGCAAGGAAGCAAGGGCCTTCCCTGTGCTGCTCAATTTCAATCTGGGGCTGAAGTGGCGGTGGCACCAGCAGCCCCTTCCCATTCCCTCCTATAGCCTTTGATGGGAATACAGGTGGTTTTGGACGCCTCATGTCTCTCTTATGGGTAGGAATTGGCCTCTTCCCACCATCTCACCCACATTCCATTTTCCTTCCCTTTTCCTCAGAAGGCTACTGGGAGAATTCCCGATCAGAGCAGTCTGTGTGGGTTAGGGCGAATTGCAGGTTTGCCGGGATGCTGATGGATTTCTCCTGTTGTTGATCCCATGACTCCCTCTCTCATTAGCAGCACTAATTGCTCATTCCATGTTTTGCACAGGTACATGAGTATTTTAGAATGGCTCATCTTGCATCCTGTAATTAAATAACCACTAATGAACGTGTTAGAGAAGGAGCAGCCGAATGCTCCAATCTCTGCTGGGCATCCATAGAGTAACTGCTGGGAATTCACTGTGCCTGGGCTGCAGCAGCTCCTGGCCAGGGACAGCAGCGTGGGAGCACTCTGTCATCCCTCTGGCCTCTGCTGTGCTTAGATGTACCCCCAGGCCCTGGCCCACCACCCACCACCCCTCATTTTTCAGGGGTAACTTTTGCTGGGCACCTCATGCACTGAAAATCCCCTTCCCAAGGGATGCCCTGGTTCTTCTGATGCTTGCCCTGAATATGACCCAGATGTACTAAAGCAAATGGTGATCCCCTGGGGCCAATATTCAGGCTTTTCCCATCTTCCTCAAGCAGACAATCCTTTTGGACATTCCTGTTCCCAAGGCAGATGGCTCTAGAAGCAGGCTTGCTCTACGCCCTTCACCCTCTCTCCTCCAGGAAACACTGATGTCACATGCAGAGCCCAGTTCTGGGTCTGATCCCCTTTGCAGCCTGCAAATCCTCTTCCCATGGAGATGTGTGGATGTGGCACTTGGGGATGTGGTTTAGTGGTGTCCTTGGCAGTTCAGGATTAACAGTTGGATTTGATGATCTTAGATGGCTTCTCCAACCTGTGATTCCATTGGTGTCATCTGAGGGAAGTGCTCCCAAAGCCCCTGCACACTCTTCAGGCTTTACTTGCCTTCCTGGTTCAGTGTCCTGCACATCTTGGGCAAAATGTATTGATTTTGGGGTTCTCCACAGACAGAAACTGACCACAGTGCTCTGGTTTGAAGTGGGAGGTGTCTGTACAACATCTGCACGCTGTCCTGAATCCACATGCTGCACATCCACATTTAATGTTGAAACTCTTCCAACTGTAAGCCTGAGCCCAGACCCTGTCCTGGGAGGGACGCCAGAGGGCTGGGGTCTATGCAAGCCAGGGTGCTCTTGGGGCTGCACAAAGTTCCACAGACCCAAAAAGGAGTGACTTAGGTGGAAGGGGTGTTTTGTATGCTCCAGGATCTGTAAATGGCAGCTTCACCAGTCAGGCATCTGCTGCGAGCAGGGAGAGTGGCAGCCCCAGCTCGGCGGTGGACAAGCGGGTGGGCAGATTTTTGGGACCACCTGGGCAGGGAGTGAGTGGCTTTGCAAACATGTCACAGCCACTGGGGTCTTGCAATTGCAGCATAGGGTGTTTTGGGGGGTGAGGTTTGGAAGGAGTTTGGCCCCAGCACTGGATGCATGGGAACAGCAGAAAACAGGCTGGGTGGGGACCTCCACCGTGCAGCAGGCAGAGCACCAGGGCTCCCCCCAGCTCCCAGCAGACCTTTCCAAAGGCATTTATTCTTTTTCTGATGATTGGATACAGGATATTTTCATCCCTGCAAGAGGTGCTGCCCAGGGGCTGAGGTGGTGGAGGACAACCAAAAGGGACTGTAAACCCCTTGGCTGGTGTTTGAGGAACTTCGGGAGACCTTCGGAAAACTTGGCGGGACAACCCTGGGCTCTGGCAGGATCCGGCTGCTGCCAGGCTCTCGGCAGAAACGGCAGCTCTTCCCCAGCACTGTCACTATGATAAATGTTTGTCTTTTCCGTCCAAGAGATACAGCGGGGCCGCTGCCAGCACCATGTCTCAGTGGAATTGGGGTTCGCACTGCCAGGAGTGTTACCGGCTCATGATTCACATCTTTACAGCAGCTTTGGAAGGAAAATGTGCTTCTCGCCAGGCAGACCTTCACGCACGTCGAGATGCCACAGTTTTTCCAGACTTTCCAAAGGAAGCCACAGCCAAGTGAGACATTCCTTCTCTTCTTCCAGTTTTCTTGGAACAATCTTCTTTGATTAGTGAGTGAGACAGATAGTTGGAAAGAAAGACAGACAGACAGGCCGGGAATAGGGTTATAATGAGCAGTTTGCATGAGCCCCGGTTGCCAGTGGGAGGGTACATCCATCTGCCCCTCGCTGGGGGCCCCTGATGTGCGCTGTGGTCCCCCACCCTTTGTCCTTCTCCATGGCTCCCAGCCCCTGTCCTCCTCTATGGCTGTCCACTCCTGCCCTCCTCCACAGTCCCCAAATCCCAGCCCTCCTCCATGGTCCTCAGATCCCAGTCCTCCTCTGTAGTCCCCAGATCCCTGCCCTCAGTGGTCCCTGACCCCTTAGTCCTCCTCCATGGTCCCCAACCCTCTGTCCTCCATAGTCCCAACCCAGTGTCCTCCCCCATGGAGGAGGACAAACCCCCTTCTTTCCTCCATGGTCCCTGACCCCCTGCCCTCTGCTGGGATCCCAACCCCCCGTCCTACTCCATGGTCCTGGACCCCCCACTCTCCTCCACACTCCTCAGATGCCTGCCTTCCTCCATGATCCCCAGCCTCCTGCCCTCTGCTGTGATCCCCAAGCCCAGATTCTCCTCTGTGGTCCCTGACCCCTGCCTTCTGTCATGGTCCCCAGACAGGATCTTCTGACACAGGTGGGAGCAGGGATTTGTCTCATCAGAGAAGATCACACAGCCCTGTGGCTGTGCCCTTGAGGCACAAGACAAAGGAGTTGGGGTTTGCTTTGCCTGTTGGGCCTATGGCACAGGGAGACAGGTTGCAAAAGCAGCCAAATGACTCAGGCATGGCTGGCAGGTCCTGTGCAAGGGACAGAGGCCAAAGCTGGGGTGATGGGAGTTCCTTCTCTGCTCCCTGCAGCTGCACCCCCTCAGCCACCCCACTCCTGGCATCCTCTCCCACACCAGGAGGAGAAACAAAACAAGCATCTCCAGGGAGTGTGTTTGGAAAATACCAGGTTTTATTAGACAGGCTGATGTTCAAGCTGACAGTTTTATCCAAATGCACATGATCGCGGGCATCTACAGGGCCTGTGTCCCAGCTCCCTCCCTCCCTCCCACGAAGCTCTTGGGCAAGATGTCCACCCCCTAAAAGCTGAGGGGGAGTTGGGGTTTCTCAGCAGAATGAAAATGTCTCCCTGCTTTCCATTTTTCCTCCAGAAAATCCCAGAGGATTTTCCCAGAACTCCCAGAATCCCAGAGGTCTCCCAAGAAAGCTCAGCGAGAACTGGGCTGGGAACTGCAATCCTCTTGGGACTGACAGCCACTTGAATCCATGGAAGAGGAGGCATCTCAGTGGCTGCATCTCCCTGAGCTAGCACAGAGCTGGGTCAGTGTGTGTCACAGGGAGCAGGGAACAGACCTCCAGTGCCATGGCTTTGGAAAGAGAACCCGAATGAACCATATCAGGGGGAAAAGGGTTTTGGCTATCATGGGGGACTCCTATCCAGAACACAGGCACCAGGGCTTTGCACAGGGTGTGCAGGTGCTGCAGGGCAGAGGAAGGGAGGAGAGGAGGCAATGAGGGCTGGAAAATAAAGCAAGATAAAAGGAAACCAGAGAAAGGATGGGGAGAATGATGGGAGTAGCCTGAAAGCAGAGTAACAGTGCCTTCAAGGTCAATACTCCTTATGGGACAGGAGGGCTTTCCCTGGGTACCCCAGGGGCTTTAGGGGGACAGAGGAACAAGGAAAGAGATGGTGTTTGCAAATAGAAATGTTTAAAGGCCTTTGCTTTCTGTGACAGTGACACACAGTGTGACAGCAGGAACAGTGACAACATCAGCCAGTTTCTGTTGGTGATTCAATTCCATTAGCTCTTAAAAAATCATGCAGACCAGCCCGACAGAGGACAGTGAACAAGAGATGGAGAGGAAAACTGATGAGCAACAGGTTCATGGACAAGAAAGAAGGCACAACAGCAGAGGGGCAGCAGCACTGGAGCAGGTTTGAGACCTCACAGTGCTCACAAGCACATCCCTTCTCCCCAGACTGCTCTGGCTGCTGCTCCCTCTGACACTGCTTGTCTTCCCTTGCACCTCTGCCCCCTCTGCACTGCAGGTAAAATCCCTTTTCCTGAACCACATCCTGCCCCATGCTTGGATGTAGATTTGGGTCTCAGCTTCATTAGTTCAAATGTCAAGTCCTACCTTGAAGCAGAGGCCAGGAGCATTCAAGTCCCTGCAGCAGCATCCCCCCAGACTCACCTGGACTCAAGGGGACCTCTTCTTTGCAGCGCCTGGGGGACATGGAACTCTCCCAGGCCTCCTGCCATAGCTCATGTCCTGTTGCACATGTGGAGACTGGGGGCACTGTCCTTCACACCCTCCCCATTGCAACACAGCCTTCCATTCCCATCTTTCTCTTTCCCTCTTTCATTCCTTTTGCCTTTTTCTTGCCTCAGCCAGCACCTCCGTGTCCTCTTGCTTCTGTTAAAGGTAAGTCCCTTTTCTCCAGAGGTTTCCTGGAGAGCAGCGCTTGCTATGGGTGTTTGGAGAAAGAAGGACTTTCAGCAGGTCCTTGGTGGGCTTGAAGGTGTTGGTTTCCATGCAGGACAACATCTATCTCCTGGTTGGTTTGGGCTCAGCTTGGCAGACAGCCAAGCTGTCCATGAGAGCCAGGTTTCAAGGTCAGCTGTCCATGGGGAACCTCACCCTGCTCGAGTGCTTCCAAAGCAGTACTCCTTCAGGACTGAGCACCGATGCTCAGAGATGAGCCAAAAAATGGCTAAAAATGGAGGAGCTTGGAAAGCAAGCCCCAGAAACCTGCCTGGACTGTCCTGGGGAGGACAGATCAGCAGGTGGGCAAAAGGGATGTGACCTTTTTAACTTCACAGCTAATGACGCCCCTTCCTGCCTCCCTCCACAGAGCACAAAAACACAGAGGGCTGACTGAGGAAAGAGCAACATGGACTTGAACAAAGGCAAACTGCCAAACCCTCACCCTTGGAGCCCTGCTGGTCCACAGACAAGCCTTGCCAGCATGGGTTTTGAGGTTAATGACACACGTAGGCACAAGGTGCTTTCTTCTTTGCTCGTCCGGGGGAAGGAAACGCTGCTCACATCTCTGTGTGGGACCATCTGATTTGGGGTGCTGGCCCTCCTCCTCCAGCACAGCTCAGCCAGTGCTGGCTGCTCCTTTCCATCCCATTTCTTCCTCTGCCACCGACTTGCAAATCCCATCACGGCTGCTTGTCTGGAGCTACAAGCGCCCCTGCAAATGCTCCTTCTTAAGTCAAACATCCACATGAAGGCTGCAGAAGATCAGATGAGCTGTTAAGTGAAAGCAGAACTCACCAGGTGATCTAGAAGTCTTGGAAAGAAAAACAAGATCAGTATTTGCTGAGATTTATAGCAGATTTGTGCCTGAAAACAACAGCTGGCATGTAGCCTCTCTTTCCTTGACCAGTGCTCCCGGTGATGCCTGGGTTAGTGTGTCACTGCTCTCCCCTGTGCTCTCACGCCGTGCCCTCATTCTTGCTCCCTCATGGCTTCGGGGATGCAGAGGTTGAAATCCCTCTTCATGCACTCTTGGCATCAGTGGAAAAGCTGCTGTAGTCCTGCCCATGCATTGCTCATACTTACAGCTTAAACATTGCCTTCTACTCGAAAGAACAAAGATAAAATGTCAGGAATTCACAGTTTTTATTCTCTTTCTTATGCCCACCCATCTTCCCCTGCCATCGATGTCAACGACTCAAAGTCCTCATCGTGCGGTAGCCTTTGCCAGCGCGGCACTCAAAGGGTTAACAAACCATGGCTTCTCGGACAGATAAGACATAAGCTCATTCACCAGTAGGAACACGTGGACAGTTGGGTTGTGGATCCCCTTAGGGTTTCCTGTAGCGATTCTTTGGGGTTTCGCCACAGCCAGTGACGTCGCAGGAGAGGACATTGGGCTTCTTCCCCAAGCCAATGCTTCCCAAGAGATCGGGAAGCTCACGGGTAATGGCCTTCTCAATCTTCTCTAGGAAACACCCTCCCATGTAGGAACACTGCTGAGACAGCAGCTTAAAACTGGTGATGGGGTTGATGCCAAAGAAGTCCTTGTAAGCCTCGCGGTTGGGAAGGTCAAATTTGCTGACATTGGTCTTTGCCAGAATGGACTTAAAGATAAAGAACCTGTCAGGATCTTCCACAATGTCCCTGAACACCAGTTCTCCATCGCTAAAGAAGGTCATTTTGTCCTTGTAGGTCTGTAGATAGCGATCGACCAGCAGGGCGTGGATGCGCACCCGGATGGCGTGCTGGCGGATGAAGGCGATCTTGTTTTCCATCCTGTTCTCAATCACCTGGTTGAGATCTTCCAGGAGCGATATCTCTTCTTTGAGGAACAGGTCTCTGTGGGTTTCCGGATGGTAGTCATGGGGCCAGAAGGAGCTAACGTACACCCTGGGTGGCTCTGTAACGTTGATGAGAGGGGCCAGGCTCCAGAACAAGGCGCCGTAGACTCTCATCAGCTCCTGGGTAGCCAGGCTGTCAGCTTTGTTCAGGATGATTCGGATCTGCGACTCGCGGCCCTTCAGCTGGCGAAACAGCATTTCCAGCTCCAAGCCCACGTCCAGCTTCGTGGGGTCAAAGACAACAAAGATGAGATCGGCTCTGTCAATGAACCACTGGCACACATCATTGAACGGGTAACCTGGAGGAAAGAGGGAAATCCAATGCAGGATGAGTCCCTTCATCAAGGGATTGATAAACCATGAGCCTGCTGTGCCTTAATCCCCATTTGGGTTGTATGGGGTGTGAAGCACAGCGGACTTCCCCTGTAGCCTAGAACCTTTTTCTCACATGCTAAAAACACTTGGGAGCTTCTTGGCAAGAAAAGCCATCCCTGGGTGTCTGGCCCTGTGACTGCCTGTCTCTCTCACCCTTATCTCCAGACCTTCCTCTTTCCTGATGCTGGCCACAGGTTCCTGCTGTTCCTGTGAGCAGATATTGAATCGCAGTATCAGAGAATCATTATGGTTGGAAAAGTCCTCTAAGATCATTGAGTCCAACCATTCCCCTAGCACTGCCACAGCCACCAGTAAATCATGTCCTCAAGTGCCATATCCACACATCTTTTAAATCCCCCCAAGGAATGGTAACTCCACCACTGTCCTGGGCAGCCTGTGTTGTGTCAGGACTCTTCTCCATTGTGCTTCAGCCACTTCTGTCACCTCAAATCATCACGGCATTTTTTCTGGGGTCCCTTAGAAGAACCCAGTGAACCCCTACCTCTTTCTTGCTGCTTGCGGTTTTCAATGATGCCTGGTGTGTCCACAAAGGTGACTCGCTCCAGCAGTTTGTGGGGGACCTCAATGCCTATCAGCTTCTCCAAGAAGTTCTGCCCAAACTTCTCCAGGGGCGAGAAGGAGCGGGCACTGTCAGCAGCCATCACGATGCCCTCGATGGTCTTCAGCTTGGGGCCGTGCATGATGACAGTGAACTCAGAGGTGGTGGGTTCTGCCCCTGCACAGCAACGAGAGGAGCAGCAGAGGTGTGAAATCCATGCCAGGCTATGGACATAATGGGGCCGGCCTGAGACTGGGGACATTGGGGGCATCATGTGCTTCTCAAGGGATGTGAGGGCAAGGCAAGCAGCATGAAATTCCTGCCCAGACTTCTTGGGAAGATGTCAGTGGGGTTGTTTTCTGTGGGGACTGGTTTCTCTGGAAGTGGCCTGACTGCACAAGATGTCGTGGAAAACCATCTCCCAGGAGCCCTCATTACCACAGCACTGATCTGGCCACGGACATGGCCCTTAGCTGTGAGATGACATCTGTGGGAGCAGGGAGGAAGGAGGGGGAATGGCTTTTCTCCTGGGAGGGTGAATCAGCTGCCTGCATGTGAGGAGGGATGGGGAGAAGGTGAATTGCCCTTTTGACATGACTGCTGCTCAAGGGGTCGGGACTGGGAGCTGTGAGCCCTGTGCTGCAGGATGAGGATGTTGCAGGAGAGACATTCTTCTCCACCCTTGGAGGGGTGGACAGGCTGTGATGGGGAACCTCTCCCTCCACATGGCACCACAGCCAGGTGACATGGAGCAGATCCCAACCTCCCTGCTGTAACGAGGGATCAAAGACACATGGCTGGGAATCGCTGACTGCACGGATGTGGAAACGCAGGTGCCGGCACCCCCTTGGAAAAGCAGTGAGTGTGGTACCTGTGTAGAGCTGGTAGGGAGTGTTGTCCAGCCCCAGGAGGTAGTTTATCATGGAGGATTTGCCGACGCTCCACGGTCCCAGGAATAGCACCATAGGCTTGGAAGTGATCTCCCCATCTGCGGAGAGGGGAAATAACAAGAGGAAGTGAAGGAACAATAGCCGTCGCCGCCGTGCGATTAACTGCCGGCTGTAACGAGCATCCCATCTGAGCGGCGCGGCGATGCTGCCGGGGAAACAGCCGCCCTTCGGGGGCCACCAGCCATTCTCCAGCCAAGGCAGCGCCCCGCCGGCTGCGGGAGCAGACGGCCCCGTGCTCTGCGGCAGAGCCCACCTCGCTGCCTGACCTGCTCCGAGGCTTAGCCCTTCTTAGACTACGGAGGACTGGAAGGTCTTTTAAGCCTTATCTCGGTTCGTTTCTGGTTTAGCCTGGGTGAGTTTGGGGCTGGCTGTGGGCTGGGGGTGTTCTTTGAGGGCAGCCGCCGCAAAGCACGGGATATGCCATGGAGGAGGCCATGCCGCAGCCAGACCCACACCTCGTGCACAAGGAGCTGCCGTAGATTTGGGAGCAGCGCTGTGGCGCAGGGCTTGGTAAGCGCGGTGCGAGCCTCGTGCCAGCTGCCTGCAAGCTTTTCCACCAAGCCCTCACAGGGACCTACCCCCGGGCCGTGCCGCCCAACCCTCCGGCTGAGCTGGAGGTCACTGCTTGGGTGTGAGCTGGGTGTGAGGCTCCAACTAGGTGTGGTGAGGACAAACAGCCCCTCTTTGGGCTTGCAGAAAGGCAAGAGGGGAGTGAACTATGGTCCCTATCCTGCATTCTTCAAGTCTCACCGTTTCCTCCATAGTGACCTGTCCCCGTGCCATGCCATCAGTCCAGGAGCACAGAGACCTCTGGACACACACAGCCAGTGCCCCCAGGAGCAGTCCCTGCTCAAACAGGACTCATGCAATCAGCTTGTGCCCACACCCCTCAGCCCCGAGGATGCCACGTAGGCAGCTGGTGGAGCCAAAGGAGCCCAAGACCTATGCCAGCCCTCAAGCTGTGCCCAGGACACACAGGAGCCTGTGAGTGCAAAACAGGACAAGAATGGAAGTAAAACTGGGTGAGTTCCCACTGGTGATAACCAACCCTATCCTATGCTCGGGGTGGGAGAGGGTCCATCCCATTGTTGCCAGCAGAAGTTCAGCTAGGGGATGGATGATACCAGAGGAGCTGGGAACTGCTGCCTCAGCTGGAGCAGAGCCTTCCCCCAAGGTCCAAGGCAAGGAGATGCCCTGGGCAAGCTGTGCTGCCCTCAGCAACTTCTCTTCATCCCCATGCCTAAGGCAGAACTATTTCCCATGAGGTAGCTGAGGGCCCCTGGTGCTCTGTGGCTGCCACCCACACAGGAGCCAGCACCTTTCCAGCAAGCCAGGAATCCATCTCCAAGGTGGGAAGCCACAAAGCCCCCATGGTGCTGAGCTCCTGCCCCGAGGGTGCTGGAGGGCACTGCATGGCAGCTTCACACTGAACCCATCTGGCCATGGGAGCAGGGGCTGGGGAGAACATTCCAGCCCCTTCCTACTGTATCTGCCCATCACAGGCTCATCACGTCACCTCTGGGGAAGGGAATGGGCTGGGGACATCTCTCCATGAGGCACTGCTGCATCCATGCAGCTCAGCCCTCCTTTTAAAAGCAGAGCAGCACCTCTGAAGCAGAGGATGGATGGCTCTTCCCGCACCCCACTCCTTGCCTGGCAGCTGCAGGAATCCAGCCTTGTCTTCTCACATGGGACCAAAACAAGTGTCGAAACCTTGGACTCTCATTATTAATCATTCCTCTACTGCTCTGTCGCCGCTGCTCTGCTCTCTTGCCAGCTTTAATTAGGTTACGGATGGCTGTTATTATTACTATTATCCCTGTGATGTTGTGCCAGAAGTTTGGGGTGGGTCCCTGTGTGCTCTTTCATAAGCCATCCCTGGCCAGGTGTGACTGTGTGAATGTGGGCACCTGTGAGCTCTGGCTCTGCTGCACATCCTCCTCTCTGCTCCAGGGAGCCAAGGTGGGCAGGGACGTGGCAACCCCCCTGCCTAGTCACCCACAGCCCCTCGAGCCCCTCTCTACCGCCCCTGGGCCGTGTGGGCAGTGCCAGGCACTTGCAACTCTGCAGGAAGCGCAGCAGCTGCAAGGATGTGAGGCCGTGCATGGATTCTCCTGCTGCTGCCCAGAGGCTGGGAGAGCGGGAGCATCTCCCTCCCGGGAGGGTGCTGCCTGGCATCTGTCCCTGCTGTGTCCCCGTGCCGTGTCTGTCAGCAGCTGCTGGGCTCAGCTCGATCGTCCGAACAGCGGAAAAGAGCCGGAGCTCGCCGGCGGCCGGGCGAGGATGGCGGCAGCTCCATCACAGCGGCTCTCTCCAGCCACCCTGTGGCTGCTCAAGCTCCCAGCTCAAGCTCATACGAGCCTCAAGCTCATCCCTCCACCGGGCCTGGGTCTGCTTGGGCTGCTCAGCTCTGGGCATAGAAGCAGTTTGGATGTCCAAGCAGTTTTCTTTCCTTGAGCAGTGGCTTTCTGTGAGGTTTCTCCACGTGGCAATGCCAGACTGCCCTCGGAAGCACTGCTGCTCTGGGGTGGATAAGAGACAGCTCTGGGGCGAACTTAGAGCCCCATCCAGTGACTAAAGGAGATCCAGTAGAGCTGGAGAAGGACTTTGGATGAGGGTGTGCAGTGACAGGGCACAAGGGAATGGCCTCATACTGAGAGATGGCTGGGTTAGATGGGATTTAGGGAGAGATTCTTCCCTGTGAGGGTGTGAGGTCCTGGCACAGGGTGCCCAGAGAAGCTGTGGCTGCCCCTGGATCCCTGGAGTGTCCAAGGCCAGGTTGGGTGGGGCTTGGAGCCACCTGGGACAGTGGAAGGTGTCCCTGCCCATGGCATGGAGGTGGAACAAGATGGGGTTTAAGGTCCTTTCCAACCCAAATTATTCCATGATTCTATGACTAATCCTGGGCAGGGCCTTGTCCCCCTTGTCCTCAAGCCCAGCAGAAGTGCCTGGTGTGGCCTCTCCCCCAAGTGCAAGTCTGTCCTGAGGATGCGGAACAAAGCAGAGGACCTAGAAAAATCTCCCTCCTCTCCTGGTTCCAACTGAGCTACGAGTACCAAGGTCTTCTCTGTCCTCAAGCCACCCAGGAAGGCTGGAACACCTGGGGAGACTCCCAGCATCACCCACACTTCTATCCTACACCTGTGCCACCAACACCGCTGGCTGTGTGCCCATGGCACGGATCCAGCAGCCCTCAGAGGGCCGGCTCCCTCACTCCCAAAGCTCCCAAATCCATGAGTATCCTCACGACACGTGTGCCCACAGCCGGAGGGACGAGCCCACGTGGCTGCAGATGGCCCGTGCCTCCCCCGCATGCCCTGCCGTGCCTGCGCCCACCCCAGCAGCACGTGTGCGAGCGCCTGAACCCGAGATGAGATAAGGCAGCTATCGGAATATACTATAAATACCCACAGCCCTCCCCACTGCTGGCACGCTGGCACGGCAGGGAGCCAGAGGCTCTCCAGGCACTGGCAGGGCTGTGTTGTGGCTGTGTCCAAAGGAGCCTGGTTTGGTAGGGTCTGGCACTGTGACCATGGGGCAGGACAGGAGGGACAGAAGATGGGATTTCCCTGCAGGAACGTTGTTCCTGTGGCTGAGCACAGGGCCCAGGGGAAGGGCTGGGTGTTGGCTGGCATTTCTTGGACTGTCTCCCATCTCCTGATCCTCTGGGGGGAACTGGCAGCACACCCTGAGCAGGATAGGCAGGGAGAGGAGCCAGCTCAGGCTTCTGAGGGGGCTGAGGCTGCTGGGCAGGGGCCAGCCCGTGTCACTGGGACAGCTGCTGTGGGATCAAGGGTGGACATTCAGGAAAGTTTCTGCGTTTAGGAGAGTGAAGGGTGGGAAGAGGTTCCCTCTGTGAGATGAGCTATCAGATGGGTTCCTCTAGTTCGTGTCATGGGTGAGAGATCAATCTACAGGTCCAACACATACAATCATGGAATTGTTTAGGTTGAAAAAGCCTTCTAAGGTCACCAATTCTAAATGCTCCCTCAGCACTGCCAAGGCTGCCACTAACCCATGTCCTCAAGTGCCATATCCACATGGCTTTTAAATCCCCCGGGGTTGGGGACTCCACCACTACCCTGGGCAACTATGCCAGTGCCTGACAGCCCTTTCTTGGAAGAAATTTTCCCAATATCCAATCCAAGCTTCCTCAGGTGAAACTTGAGGCCACTTCTTGTCCTGTCCCTTGTTCCCTGGGAGCAGGGCCCAGCTCCTACCTGACCCCACCCTCCTGTCAGGGAGTTGAGAGTGAGAAGGTCCCCCCTGAGCCTTCTTTTCTCCAGACTGAGCCCCCCACCTCCCTGAGCTGCTCTCACAGGACTACCAAAAATGCCTTTGAACCCTGGCCAGAGGAATATGCTGCCTCTCAGTCTTAAACCAAGAGGGAGAAGTGTCAGAGCCTGGGCGAGGTGAGGACTGGAGGGAAGGACGGGCTGTCGGGACGCACAGAGTCAGGCTGGGGATACTGCCCTGGTGGGGATGGCGGGTACCGGCTCTGCTCCGTGCTGGGAAGTGCGGCTGCCTTGGGACGGGAGCCCGGGAAAGCCAGAGGGCAGCGCAGAGCGCAGGCAGTGCCAGCAGCATGCAGGGAGCAGGCGGCGATACCAACCTGTGGCCGAGGAGCCTAGGGTGCGTCCGGGGTAAGCTGTTAGCCAGGGACACGGGGAGAGAGAAGAGGAACCGTGAGTCCAAGGAGGGATGCGACAGCCCGGGTGTAGTCCAGGAAAAGGAGGGAACTGATGGCCACATTCCCAGCAGGAGACAAGGAGTTACAGCCTGGGAGCGACCTGCAGCTCCCAGGACAAGCACTGAACCCCTGTCTGCCCTGCAGGGCGAGGATGTGGCTCGGGGTGCCCTGCATCCCAGCCCCTGCTCTTCGGGGTTGTTGCCTTCCCTGGCATCACCCACCGAGCACAAGGAACCCCACAAGCCAGGGTTAGACAGCCACCAAACCAGTGTCCTGACAACCACAGTGGTAGGGTCACCTGGACCCAGCCCCTGGGGCTGGTGATGGCATCTGGAAGGTCATTCCCTACACAGGGACACTTGCTAATTAGCATGTATCAGTAATTAGGGTCACCAGCATGCACCACAACCTGGTGTGACCTCACAGCAAGCTTCCCATGGCTGGACTGGGAGAATCCCTCACCCTCAGCTAGGGATAGTCCCTCCAAGCACAGAGTTGGACCCAGCCAGAGCATGTCTGCATCCATGTGGGATGGCAGAGCAGAGAGGCGGGAGGGTGGCAGGCAGGGAGAAGGAAATGGCATCTGCCAGGCTTAAGCAGAGGGTGTGTGGGAGCTTTCTGAGATGCACCCTGACAAGTCAGAATTGATGGTGACAGCCACAGCTCCCACAGGACTCCATGGGAGTTTTCACATGTTGTGGGGAGCAGAGGAACTCCTTGGATTACACTGCAGTGAACGAAGCTGTTGGAAAGGGAGACAAAATGGAAGGCTGCCACGTAATGGAGGGGCCAGGGTGCTTGCCACGGCACCCCTCTAGATTGGTTTACACCTCCAAAGGTCACATATATTCCATGACAGGCCTGCCCCAAAGCTCTCCCAGCTGTCCTGCTCCTCCCAGCCAGCTGAGCCGGCAGCTCTTTGCCCTCCAGCCTCCCCCCAGCATGGAGAGGGGGCACAGGGGGGAGTTGGGAGCACCTCCTAGCCTGCAGGAACACCACTGATGGAATGAACCCGCTCAGGACAGGGGCACAGTGCAGGGGAAGTGCTGAGAAGGCTCCCTGAGCTCCACTGTGTCCTCACCTGCCCTGCAAGGTCAAGAGAGTTCCCTGGGCCAACCCTGTAACTAATGTGCAGGTTTCTCTGATTACACTGGTAATGAAGGACTGGGAAAAGCTGGATCTGTGAGCATGAAAGGCAAACTGTTGAGCTGGAGGTTTCCAGATGGGGTTGTGTGTGCCAGGGTATGGCTGGGCTGTCAGAGATCCTTCAAGAAGTTTGGTGTCAATGGAAATATCTTGGAGGGGAGCATGGCCAGGATGTCTCACAGCTGAGACAAGGACTGGAGGCAGTACAGCATCCCTGTGCCTTTCCCTGGGGGCCAGGAGGAGACTGTGGGTCACCAGCTCCAGGGTCACAGCACCGTGAGGGTGCCCTGTAGGACACAGCAGAGTGTGCTGGGACCTGACCTGGGGACTGTCAGCCTGAGAAGTGGCTGCTCCTCACAGTGAGGTGGAACAGACTATGGAGCGCTGAGCTGAGGCCAGGAGGAACACCAGGACTTGCTGTCTGAGGTGAGTCCTGCTCAGGGGCTGAGTTTGAGAGGGGCTGGGAAAACAGGAGAATTAATAGTAGTTTCCTCAAGAGCTGAGAGGGAGGAAGCCAGCAGGAGTCTGGGGAACACCTAAACACGTGTTTCCTCCCAAAAAGGGAGCAAGGAGGTGGCTCCTTGGGCATGGGATGGATTAAGGGCAGGGTAGGATGTTCTGAGGGCTGGAAACTGAGGCTGGGGGCTGCATCCTCTGGCTGTGAACAGCAAAGTGGGGGTTAGAGCCCACCAGTTGCCCCTGTAACCCCTAGCATCCACCTAAACTGTGTCTCAGGTTGAGCTGACAGCAAACATCACCAACACAGACCAGAGCAGCTCGGAGAGGAAGCTGGGGTGTTGCCAGGGGACAGGCCAGCAGCCATGGGGTGACAATCAGGACATGTTGTGATGCTCAATTACCCTCCCACAGGGTGACTTCCCTGTGCTCCCCACTGGGTCTACACTGGAGATGGCCTGGCTGGGTAGGGAGATGTCCAAGCCTGCTTACAGAATGTCTGACCCAGACTTAGGAGTCATGGTGGGGATGCCTGGAAAGCAGGAGTTCTGCTCTACAGGGATGTGCCCCAGTAGGCTGCCCAGCTGAATGTGGGGTCTGGGTGCTGGTGGAGCAAGGCCAGCTGTAAAAGAAAGATCTGGGGGGAGGGTGTATCCTGGCCCTGCCTCACCAGGAGGGAGGGCATGGCTTCAGGACGTGTGGACCTGGACACCTGGGGAGGCAGGCAGAGCTGCAGGACAAGGAGGACAACTTCAGGACCTTGGCAGGAGGCTGACATGGGCATGAGGTCCTGGGACACTGGCAGGAGGAATTCCAGCGTTGCCTGGAAGCTCAGGAGACATCTGGCCCTGTCTCCTGTGCTTGAATAGGTGCTCAAAGGAGAATTACCCTCATGAACAGGAAATTCAGACTTGGGTTTGAGCCATCTATGCTTAGAAAATGAGGCTGCTTGTGTTTCCTGGGTCACAAGAACTTCCTGTAGCTTGTGAGCATCTTGGGACAGGGCTGCACTTTCCTTTTCTGGAGGGACACGTGTGTGGCCTGGCTCAGCCCACACCATGCTGGGGGCCATGGGGACCTGCTCAGCCCATCCAACATGTCTGAGATTGCCAAGGGCTGGAAACTCCAGCTCCCAGGATGAGTGAAGGCTGTGGAGCTTGAGGAACACCCTGCCCACATGGCTGTGTCCTGTACCCAGCAGGAAGGATGCCAGTTCCAGCCACCCCCAGGAAGCTCATCCCCAGCCTTGAGAGGTCCCGAGCTTCCTTGCCAAGCCTGTTTCATTGGACCGTGATCTCTGCTTGGCAGGGGTACAGGGCATTGATGTTGAGCAGGTGGGAGACCCGAGGCAGGCAGGGCTCAATGCTCAGCCCACACAGATGGCCCTGACAGCAGATGGGCTGAGGCAGAGGCAGGAATTCCTGCTGCTGGGTTCACTAGGGCATGGCCTCTAAGCCCAGCACGTTCATGGACTCCTTGCAAAGTGGCAGAGGAAGACACACTATCCGAGGCTTTCCGTGATCTGCTCTGTGCTGTTATCTGCATCCCAAGGACCTGGTGGTGTCGGAGACCCCAGTGCCCGTGGCATTACCTGTGATCTCGTGCTGCCTCAGCTCGTTGTATCTGTAGGAGTGTTCCAGGGGCTTGATGGAGGAGTGGTAGATCTTCCTCAGCCGCTGCAGTACTCCTGGGAGACAAAGCATGTGGGCTGGTGAGAGGCAAACCCCACCATGCTGCGTGAGCCCTGCCTGGGGGCATTCTCTACAGGAGTGACATTCCCTGCAGGTCCCAAGGGTGGGCCAGCCATGGATCAAGGGACTTGGCTTACAGCTGAAATTTTGGCCAAACTTAATCCCAGTCACACATCTTTGCCAACAGAAGCTGTGGTTGCCCCATCCCTGGAAGTGTCCAAGGCCAGGTTGGACAGGGCTTGGAGCAACCTGATCTATGGCAGGTGTCCTGCTTATGGCAGAGGGGTGGAACAAGATGGTCTTCACCATCTCTCCCAGCCCAAGCTGTTGTAGGACTTGGATGCCTCTCCCCTGCTGATGTTTCCCACTGGGCACTGTCCCCACCTGCTCCCAGCAGCTGATGGAAGGAGCATCCTTCCTAAGTGCTGTTTAGCACTCAACACCCACAGTCCTGAAAAGCCCTCCACCATGGTGCCAGGGCCCCCTGGCATGGCCTCTGAGCTGATTGCTAGAAAAAAGGAGGAGCTTTTCCCACAGTATCTCTTAGCACTGCCCTTCCAGCCCAAACTGCCAGCAGGGCCAGCAGAAGCAAACCTTAGAGTATCAAAACCCAATATGTAATTGGAATAAAAATTCCAACCCTTTATTACATGTTGCTCCAGGTTTCCTGGAACAGGGATATGCCTGATTCACCATCTGCATCTTCCAGCCTCTGTACCATCCTAATTCTTGTCAACCCTCAGGAATGTCTTTAAAATACCTAAAATATGTTAACCCAAGAGCAGCCAAAGGACTGTTACTGAAGATCTGGCATTACAAGACCTGCAAGAAGCAAGGTTAAAATCAAAACAGAAGAGAAGGAAAATCCTGTCCATGGTCTTAGTGCAGGGCATGCATGGCCCCCTCACCTGAGACATCATCGGCAGGTTTTTCTTCATTCAGCTTGAGGGTGTTCTCCAAGTGGGACCGGTCACGCTTGGTCGGCTCGCTGGCATCTTCAACCTCTTCTGGAGGAGAAAACAAGGAGATCTGTTACTGCTGGAGGGGGAACTCACACAGGAGCTCACACAAGCAACTGCCAAGGAGAGGGCATGGGGAGCACACACACACACCCCGAGCCTGTGGACATGCCATGCCCATGGCAGCCGCTGTCACCCTTGGCATGCCACGTGCTTTCCCTTTTGCACAGGCTCCTGGAGGCTGCCAGGGCTGTGGCTGCTGGGGAAAGCGTCATGGGCAACTGCTTGGCTCTGAGGAGGGGCTGGCTGTTCGTGGGGAATGCAAAGGATGTGCCTGGAAGGGGCTCCCGGGGTTGGGATGTAGCGTGAGCACACGTGGCAGCTGCTGTCCAACGGGGCCCTGGTGCTTCCCCCGGCAGCTGCAGCTCCACGGGGCTTGGCCTCGAGTGCAGGCTTTGTGCTGCCGCCTCTCTGTCTGCCCACTCCCCCAAAAAACTACACAGTGAGCTGGAGACAAGGGTGCCGAGTCTGGGGCTGGCTCCAGTTCCTGGGGGACAGGCCAGCCTGGCCCATCCTGGCTGCCCCGCCTTTGCCAGTGGGGTGGTTCCCTCCCAGTTCTCCCACCTCTGCCTCTGTATCCCCCTGGAGCCCTCTGCACAGAGCCCTGTCCCTCATGGCTCCATACCAGGTGTGGGGAGCATGAGGCAGCTGCCTCCAGTGGAGAAGGCACCCCGGTGTGCCCAAAACAGGGAGACAGAGGTGTCCTCGCCATGGAGCTGCTGGCACACCAGGAGCCCCCGAGAGCTTTTGGATGTGGTGAGCTGGGTGGGACTTCAGCAGGGGTCTGGGGACAGGTCAGGAGACCGGGGTAAAGCAGGGCACCACTAAGCCCTGAGACTGTGTTGAGCATCTACTGAGTGCTGGGCTGAGGAAGACCTTTTGACTTGCCAAGTGAAGACACAGAGACCAAACTGGGTTTGCCTTTTGGGAAAAATGGGAGGCTTTTTGAGCTTGGATGTTACAGATGAGAACAACAAAAATACTAATCTGGGTCCAAAGGTCGCTGCCCAACCTGTGGGCCAAAGTCTACACTTATTTCTAGGAAATCATGGTTGGGGGGTGTCCCTTTCCCCTAGTTAACCTCTCACTGATTGAGTGGGGCTGGTGCCTCAGCAGCTCATTGGCCTGGATTAGTTCTTCACACCTTCCCTAAAAGTCAAGAACTGGTGGAGAGGAGCCCCACCATCCTGGGAAGCATCCTGCCCCTGTACAAGCCGAGGACCCGGAGGACTCTGCGGGTGGTGGATAAAAGAGTCTTTAAGAGATCTGCAAGTGCTGAAAGGGGCCTGCAGGTTAAAACTTTGATCCATATCTACGTCCCTGAGGAGAAATCATGGACTTGGAGGGAGGGGAACATCAGTCAGTTTTGGCACCACTGTGATGAGCACCGGCAGGGCTGGCATCCTGCTGCGGCCTCGCTGCCCAGGGCTGAGCGCAGTTAGGGGCGGGCGGGGAAGCACAAGCGTTAGGAGAGGGCCATGCACTAGGTGAGGTTTAATGTGCCAAGCTCAGCTTGGCTGGGTCGATGGGAGGTCGCTCTCGCCGCTACAGCACACCCACAAGAAAAGACTCCAACCTATCTGGCTGTGCCGGGGCTCGGCGGCAGCTGAGGGGATGCTGGGGACCTCTGTTCCTGCCAATGGGGTCCTGTCTGCGGGGGGGTCTGCTGCTGCTGGGTGGTTTTCTGCCACTGCAGGGGGGTTTTCTACTGCTGGGGGGTCTTCCACTGCTGTTGGGGGGTCTTCTGTTGTTGGTGGGTCTTCTGTTGTTGGTGGGCCTTCTTTTGCTGGTGGGCCTTCTTTTGCTGGTGGATCTTCCACCACTGGTGGGTTTTCTGCTGCTGGCGGTGGGTCTTCTGCTGCATCCCCACAGGGTGGGTGATGGCAGCTGGCAGGGCCATCCCTGGTTTCTCCTGTGCCAGCAGCTGCTGATTTGCTGTGGCTCTTTTTGTTGGAAGTGCCGGCTGCTTCCTTGTCACTCTCTTCAGCTTCGCTCTCTCGCCTGTCACCATCTTTGTCAGACTCTTTCTCCTCCTCAGACTCTCCCTCCTCAGACTCTTCCTTGTCTCCATCTACCTCAGACTCACGATGTTCGCCTTCCTCAGACTCCCCCTGCTCATCATCTTCCTCTGAGCTCTGCTCGTCCCTTTCCTCCTCTCTTTCAGTAGCAGATGCTGCACTTGGCTTCTCTGTTTGCTCTTCCCCAGACTGCCCTTTCTCCTCAGAGCCTCCTTTCTCTGTGCTGGGCTCCTCATCCTCATGGGCATGGATGTCATCTTGCGTGCCAGGCCCGTGGTTCCCTGCATGATGAGCTGCCATGAAATCCTCCTCTGAGCTCTGTTCTTCCTGGCCCTGCTCCTCGCTGGTCTCCTCTGTCCTGCTGTCCCCTGGCCCCAGGCCCCTGCTCAGGCCACCTGCCGGCTCTTTCTCCCCCTCTCCACGTCCCTCCTCGGTGACGCCAGGCAAGGAGGCGCTGGCAGTGCCATTGTCTTGCTCCTCCTCAGGGCTGCCATCGGCTGCCTTCTCCTCCAGCCGGGGCTCTGTGGCTGGCAGGGGGCTCTCGGCAGCACCATCCCCATGGCCCGTGCTGGGCGGCTCTAAACGATGAGAACAGCTCGGTCAGTCCCACCCGTGCTGGCACGTGGCCACCAGGGCACCCGCCAGGGCCCTGAGGGACGAGTTGTGGCTGGTACCAAGAGGGTTAAACTCTTCCCTAAGCCTTCTCCAGCTCCAGCTCAATTTTCTGTCCCTGTTGCAAGAAGTTGGATGCAAAGATGTGTTTGTGGGGGGCAAAGCGGAGCTGACAGGGGCTCTATGGCTCTGCTGGCCCTGGCTGCCTGGCACTGGGGCTGCTGCCCGCCCCAAGGCACTGCAGAAAGGCAGCAAAGCTGCCCTAAAAACAGGCAGAGGAGTAAAAATAGCAAATTTTGAGGGGCTGTGGGCACTTGGCAGGTTAAAAGGGTCCTTCCCCAGCCCTGACTCGAGAGAGAATCACACCAGCCAAGGTGGGCGGTGAAGTGAGGGGAAAGAGGAGGAAGGGGCTTCCTGGCATGAAGGGCTGCCCAGCAGAGTCCTGCCTTCCACAGGCAGGGCCTAACCCTGGCCACGGGGCTCAGGAGCTATTTATTGTGAGTGTCCCTTCACTAGGAAGGCATGTGCCATGCCGTGCGGCTGCTGGGGACACAATGAGTGTGTTCTGTGGCCCAGGAGAATCCATCCGTATTTTCCATAGGCTCCAACTGCAATTTAACATCAGTCAGCGGGTGCCAAAAATAAAAGATCACGGCTATACTGTCTCCGTTACAAACAGTTGCTGCTAGTCTAAATAATCCCCCCAAACGTCTCATGCCAGGGGAGCATTTCAGAGGAAAGTAATTCCTTTGTACTCCAGCTGGCAGGCAGATGCCAAGCTGGAAAAAAGGCCACCTTAACCCAGGCTGCAGGAGGAGGGTGGGCATGGCCAGCCCTCTGCTCCAGCTCCTGTGCTGTGTCTGGCAGGAGCCACAGGGCTGTGTCCAGCCGGACCTTGGCAAAGCTGGAGCTCATTGGGCTTGGCCACAGGGACTGGAGCACAGGACAAGCTGGGCTGGGGTCAGCATGGTGCCAATCCCAGACCCCTCAACCAGTTTGCCGTGTCCGGGGATACCTCCATGGCAGCAGGGCTGGTGGGGCTGTGAGCATTGAGAGGCTGGTGCCACGCCAGCAGCGGGCACTGGGAAGGACAGGCTGCCCCCCAGCCTGCCCTCGTTCCCAGTGGCTCTCAGTTCCCTGGCACAGCAGAGCTGCAGCCGCTGCCGCGGCCCCTCACTCTGCCCAAACCGGATGCACAGATCACCCTTGCTCTGATCTCCCCGTCCTCTGCTGGCACACAGCTCACAGGTGCCTCCAGGCTCCCAGTTCAGCTCCCAGATGGAGGGAGGGAGGGAGGGAGGGAGAGAGTGGTGGGCAATCCCTACCCCCCTCCCTTCCCTCCCTGTCCTTCAGGTCACCTTCCTGTGACACCCCTGGGACCCTGCAGGAGCCGCTTGAATGGGAATATCTACATTTGACCTGCAAAGCCCTGAGTGGCTGGGGGTAACATGCCCCTGCCCGACCCTGGTGGGCTGGGAACCAGCCCGAGTCAATGGAGGGTCCCCTCCTCTGATGGGAACAGGGATATTCTCAGTTTGGCCCCAACACAGCTGGTGACCGGGAGGGCTGGGAGAGGAATGAGAGTCAAAGCAGAGGAGGAGGGCAGGACCAGGCAGAGGAGACCCTGAGGGTTCTGAGGGCTTTGTCTGGGGTCTGTGTGTCCCCTCTGACCCAGAGGGGCAATCACCCACCATGGCCAGGCACAGCAGCGATGCCGGTGCCCCGCACGAGCCATCCTTTGTGGGAAAAGGGAAATATCCCCCAGGCGCTCGGATGGGGATGTCCCTGCCGGCGTGCTGGTCACGGGTCTTATTTCCTGTGACCTTCAAGGTCTTACACAAAGTCCCTGTCCCTTCTCCACCTCCTTCTCCCTGTTTCCCCTACATGGTCTCCCGATCCATGGTGAATTGTGCTGACCTGCACATGGCCGGCCGATGAGTGCAAAATGGGCCGAAGGTTACGGGCTTAACACCCTCTGGAGGCTAAAAATACGGCACGGCAACTGTACGGGGGATCGGGAGGAGCAGCCCCGCCGAAGCCCCCGCCCCTCGCCCCGCTGCCGGCCAAGGGTGACGTCCGCACCTGGGGGCCCCCGTGGGCTCCGGGAGGGGACATCCACGGTGTAAAGTGACACCGGGGCTCCCCGTGTTCACACCTTGCATTGTGCCAAGCAGATGGGTGGCATCGGAGAGGAGACCTCGCCCTTTTCCCCCCGGGGACTTGACCTCTCTGCGGGTCCCTGGCTCGCACTGCCCCTGCCACCCCTGTCTCATGCTGGGACTTCTATGAGCTACCAGGGGACACCTTCCCAGGTGGTGGCAGCGGGGATGGAGACCCCACGGCGCGGTTCTGGGTGCCACAGGGTGTTATGGCTGGTTTGCCCGTGCGGGAAGGAGGGACACGGCTGAACATCACGGTGTCCCCTCCATCCTTGCCCAGGGACGTACAGAGCAGCAACGACCTGATGGCAGAACGGGTCCTCCAGGAGGACGGTGAGAAGGGACAGATGGGCACAGGTGGCCCTGGAGGGACACTCTCCCCCTCCAGCAGAAATCGGAGCCCTGAGCGTGGGGCCGGCGATGGCAGCGCTGTGAGGATGGCTTTTCACACGCCCCCTTCCCCTGCCCAGATCCCAATCCCTGCTTCCCTGGAGGTATTATCCCCTGGCTCCTGCAAGTCCTGTGCTCCCCGTGTCCTCCCAGGGGGGTCTTGGCGGGACTTTGTATGCCAAATATCCAACCCTGCCTTTATTCTGGCCTTTAAAACCTCATGGAAAATGACTGCACACAAAGAAGCTGTCAGGGAATGTGTGGGATTTTCCAGCTGGACCCGCTGCAGACCCCTCCTTTCCTGTGAGACCCCATTTCATGGTGATGTCCCTGCCCTCCTGGCTCTGTGGAGCCCCCATGCCCTCTGCTCAGGGCCATCCCCCCAGTGCTCCTCCAGCATGGCCCTGCCAACCCAGGACTCAGAGCAGGTGGGAGCTCCAGCTCCAGTTTGGGGTGAGCCAGGCCAACACCTTCAGAGCGAAGGGTCCCACAAGGGTTCAAGCAGCCCAGAGGACACAAGCTCAAGGATGGGGCTGAGGGTGGGGTTGTCTCTCCAGACCCTTGTGCATCCCAAAACCCAGGATGCCCAGACACTCATCACATCCCAGAGGCTTTGTGATCCCAAAAAATCAGCATAAAGCAAATATATTCCTGGTTTTCAGTGCAGACGGAGGTTTAGGAAACAGTTTTGTCAAACTAACTTTACCTCATTTGTACAGAAAATTTTAGGTTTACCTTAAAAAAGTTATGAAGTTATTTGATTTCTATAAACGGTTGGATAGAACAATATAATGTTTTTATTAATATATGGTAAAGGAACCTCACCAGGATTTATCAAAGGGATTAAAACCAGGCTTGGAGCTTTCTAAATAGAGATGAAAATAGGGAATCACTTCTGCATGGTGTTTCTTCCACTGTCTCCCCACACTTAAGGTCTGTAAGGAGCCTTGAACCCTGACTTGCAGAAGACACGGAGATGAGGAAGGTGGGAGATGAAGCACCTGCTGCTTCCTGGCTGATGAGATCTGGGTCTGTCAGTCAGCAGATGGCCAGGAAACATCAGGTATTTTGGCACAGGCTGATGTCACACTGTACATCGAGGAACATCCACCTGCGGTGTCCCTTGCAGCTTGAGGGAACACTGGGGGACCCAAGGGACACATTGTGGCATGGCTAGGGGCTGGAAGAGCCCCTTCTTCCAGAGGAAGGATATCCAAGAGGTCCCACTGTTCCTGTCCCCTGGCCTCCAGGCATTGCCAACCCACCCAAGGGATGTCCCCTGAGGGACACCCTCTGTGCGCTCAGGGCAAGACTTCCTGGCTCCCCATCCCTTCTTGGGTCATCCCAAGCATTCCTGGCCACTCAGTCACCCCTTGGACTTGCCAGCCAGGATTCTAATGCCTGATGTCCCACAAGATCCTCAGATCCATGGGAATGTCAGGGCAGACCCTGCCTGGCCATGCCAAGCGGGGGCACCCAGCGCTGGGGTCTGCCCTGGCAGCGCTGCAGACACCGGCACAGGGACAGAGCCACACAGCTCCCAGCCCTTTTCCAGAGTGTACCCGGGGCTGTGTGACCCCAAGGGTCAAGCCACATGCCCAGCTGGCACTGGGGCCATGCTGACACTGCCAACACCCCATCCTGGCTTGGGATGCCTGTCCAGGGCCTCCCCCGCCCCTCCTGCAGCCCCCACCGGCACAGGAGCTCACAGCTCCCTCCAGTTGTCACTTTCAAGGGAAATGTCCCCGTGGGCTGGGAATAGCTCAGTGGAGTCCTGCACAGCTCCAGGGCTGCTGCTATTCCTGCAGTGCTCAGGGAACAGGCAATTCCAGGAGCAATCTGGTCACCCTGACACAACGGCCAGGCTGGGATTTCACCAGCTTGGTGAGTGGGACACAGTGGGAATGTGGCAAGAGTGTTGTCCCTGGGCATGGCACAGCCCTCCCAGCCTGGTGCCTGCCCACAGAGAGCTTCTGGTACCTCTCTGTCACCAGGGCCATGCACAGGAGAGGTGTCCTGGCCTTCCTGCCTGGCTGGATGTCACCTACACACCAGGACAAGGATGGCAGATGGAGAGGCTGTCACAGCAGAGCCAACCTGCCCAGCATCTGCCTCGCTTTGCTCAGGCAACAGCTTGGGAGTAAGACAGGGCACCCACTGGGATCACCTCGGGGTGAGGCACCAGGGGTGTGACAGAGATGGAGGTGGCACAAGCACCCAAGGCACATGAGGTACCCCAAGCCCCTTGTCTCACACACACCCATTGGCCATGGTGTCTGTGGCTGTGCTGGTGCTGGAGGGTGGAATAAGTCCAGTGAGGTGTCACTGGGACACAGGGGTCCCCACCTCTGGGGAGGCTGGTCACTGTGGGGTCCATTGGCCTGGGATGGTCAGGGCAGAGTGTCCCCATGGCTGCTGTGCCCAGGGCCCTGAACCCAAACAAGGTCCCACTCCCAAGATGTTCTGACCCGGGAGGTGGAGCCCACTCTAAAGTGACACATTCCAAGGTGATGGGGAACACCCTGAGATGCCATGGGAACATGGTGATGGAGCTCATCCTGAGGTGACACCTTCCAGGATGATGCAGGATGAGGACTCCCAGGAACTGAGGCTCCCACCTGCTGTCAGCAGCAGGGGTCTGTGCCAGCCCTGCAGAGCCTTGCAGGAGGGCACCACCGTGCCAGGGCTTTCCCCAAGTCCTCCCTCAGCTCAGAGGTGGTGATGGCACGGCCTGGAATTGCCCTCCCACTCAAATCCATTATGGCTGCAGGGCCAAGGGATCCCCAGGGCAAAGCTGCTGAGCACAGTGGCTGGGCACTGCCCTGCCAGCATCCCTGTGGCCCATTCCTGGGCCAACCTGCCTGGAAGGGATGGGTGGGCTCTGCCTGAGGTGTGAGTGCATTCCCCTGGGCAGGAGCAGGGGGAGGAGTATCTGATGAGTGCCCTCGGCATGAGCCACTGCTCAGCCCCACGGTGGATGCTGGTCCCTGCCAGGCTCCTGGCACCCCCAGGGAGCTTTGCCAGCCACGTGTGCAGTGAGCTGCTTTGGCTGGGGCTGTCAGAGCGCAAGCGCAGGGCAATTCCCACCCCCGACCTCTGGGAATGGTGGCAGGGTCCTGGCGGCCCCAGGTGCCACTAAACCAGGAGGACCACACCTTGCCATGATGTTCCAATGAAGCCCCTGGTTCTCCACTGGACACTCACTCCCTTCTCTTCCCATGCAGCCCCACAGCCCCTTGGGATCCCCACAGGCACCAACAGGGGTTGAGTGGGAAGACATGTCCCAAAAATGGAAAAAACACAACCCTCCAAGTCACTACCTGCACCCCAAAGGAGCCAGATCTGAGTTCAGCTTGGCGCCAAAAGAAAAGCAAAACTCATCCTGCAAATCCCACTGGTCCTTGAGGAGCAGAAGCATGGGCAGGAGATATGCCACTGCTTAGAGCTTTTTTGGAAACCTGCAGTACTGGGGTGAAATACGTGACCCCCAATGAACAGGTGGGGACTTGGGGAACCCCCCAGAGCTGCTCCTGGGGCTGCAGGGCCCCCATGTGCCTCCTGGCCCCAGAGCCTCCTCTGAGCTGGAGGATCCTGGTGCTGTGCCATGCCAGCCTCAGCCAAACCAAGACGTGGGCTGGTGGTCACCCACCATGGTGACAAACTTCTGATGTCCCACAAGGCCACCAGCCCCGCTTGGAGTGGCACCAGCCACCAGCCATGCCCGCAGAACAACTTTTCAACCCCCTTCCACAGACTGGACCCGCAGCCCCATGAAGGTCACCCCACCTCTGTCGGGGTGTATCGCTGGCCCCCAAACCCATTCATTCCCGAGAATGGCCCAAGATGCCCTTAAAAGGCCAAAACTCGGCGGGGCCGGGGGTGCCGGGTGCTGGCAGGCGGCAGCTGCGGGTGCCCGCGCGGGGCCGCGGCGGCGCGGGGCGG
>VXAC01002945.1:170131-222199 GCA_013399225.1 Rhipidura dahli | reverse complement strand
AACTTTCAAACCCCAACAGCTTACCAAGGCGAGATTAGCAGCACTAATCACGGTTTATAAAAGTATATTTGAATTACAATTGGAGCCTCATTCAGTCCGCCTTGACTCCTTCTGTCATGCTTTGGAAGACAGGATTGACTGGGTTTATCTGGTGGATGCCAGCTGCACAGAAATGCCTCAGCAAGTGGATCTTTATAATGGCATGATCAATCTGTAAGATTTGTTCCTGTTTTTCTCATGCATAACAGGAGTAAGAGCAAATCACTGGGATTCTTTTAAACCCTGAAAATTTTTACCAAGTGTGATTCTAGTCAACAACTGCAATAGTAAGAACGAATATTTGTTGTTTCGATGTGAACTATACCACCTTCTGCTGTTTTCAAGGACATGTGGTAGTGAAAAAACAATGAAGGTGAAGCAATCCCATAAGTAAGAATGAATCACTTAGACAGATTCTTTGATGCTTCTTTTCAATTGCTGAAAATTGTCACTGAGATGCTATTGCATTTTACTTGGATTTACACTACACTTTGCTGGAAGCACTAATTGGGCTTCCTGCCCAAAAAACACTGCCCATATAGGAATTATAGATGAAAGTTTGGACTGAAGGTTTGAACTTGCTATTCAGGCAGCTCATGAATATACCAAAAAAACTATATTCCTACAAATTTTCTTGAAGTCTTTGACATGACAGATACGAAAGAGAATTATAGGATCATATTTACAGCTGCACACATACTGTAGTGGAAATAGATTAGATTAGATTAGATTAGATTACATTAGAAACATCTGCATATGAGAACTTTGAGGAAATTATGAACACATGCAAAATTCAGGAGGGCCTCACCTCTGAGTGCATATATTTAATCTACACCTACACATTGGGATTCTCAACACCCACCTAGCAGAGTGTCATTTACTCTAGGACGGAATTGAACATTGTGTGGTTCCCTTCTCCTGTATTTTCACTGCTGCTGGTCTTGTGAATCTCTTCTTACCTGTGTATTTGGAAGTGAAATTTAAAGACATAAATTTTATTTGCATTTTTTGACAGAACAATGAAAGATTTTCAGCTACTCTTCAGTCCCACAACAAGGTAATGAGGAATTGGGCTGCAATGTGACTTTTTACATAATGCTGTTGTTGTCTAACAAACTGTAATGGAATCTCAGGCTCACTACATCCATCTGTCTCACTGGCAACTAAATTAATTAATTTCTAGTGCTACAGGACTGACAACCCACTGTGGATGAAGTCCATGCTACAGAATGAACAGGAGGGTGGAAAATGCTCATGACCATCCTATGCTGTAATCACAAAATCATACACATCTGAAGCCCTTTTTGCTGAACAGTATATGTGGAGACTGCTTGGTGAACATTTGGATTGTATTCCCAGTATGATATCTGGGGGGGCTGGTCCAAACCACAAAAAGTAATTTAGAGATTTTTTTTAAAATCCTGGGAATAATTTTTAGCATCTTAACATATATTTTCCGAAGGGCTTCACTGAATTTATAGGAATGCAAAACCCAAAGGAATTCATTACTCTAAGAACTTCCTTTACTACATTTTTAGAGTGAAAATTTGACCATAGATAAACAAAAGAAAAAAAAATAGACAGGGGTATTGTGTCGTGTGTCTAATATCTCTCAGACCTCAATGTCTGTTCCAATTAAGAAAAGTCCACATGGTGTGTAAACATGTTAACATTGGCATTTTATCCCATTGGGTTTTTTTTCCCTCACAAGAACTGAGAAATAATAGCAGGATACCTACATGCTGCTCAGTCACCGTGAGGCACAGCACAGGTACATGGACTTCTACTGTCAGTGTCACATTATCTGCTTATTTTCCATTATCTTTAATGAGAATTGCATGGATAAATCTCTGTGCTTTTAAAAACTTAGGGCATCCTTCAATCCTTACTGCTTACTATTGGGACCAATTCTTTCCTGTCTGGACACCAGAATGCAGAGCATATTCGAGCAGCGAGTTCTGCTTGGCAGCATGAAGGGTAACAACTGTGGATCTGATGCTTCTCCAGAGCTCTCAGTGCCACACATGTGCAGCAGCCCTGAACTTCACAAGCTGCAGTAACAGCCCCCTGCTGAGCAAGAGCACAGAGCAAGGGGTTTGCTGAGTCGTCAGTGCTGTGGTGTAAGGGGGGTATGACAGACCCCAGCCATGAGGCAGAATTAGCTGTGAGCCAAGGCAAAGTATAACGGGCTGTGGTGACACATAAAGGGTAGTGGCTTGTCCTTGTACCTCTTGGTGAGACTTGGCAAGAGCTGGGAGAAAAGGAACAGTTCAGGCATAGGTGCAGCACTACCAGGATGCAGGGGCACTGGCAAACCCTGCCAGCTCAGCAAGGGTCACTCACCAAGAGGCCACCTGTGGACATTCCATGCATGCACAATGTCCAGCATGTGCCACATTATCCTCTGGCCTAACAACTGTAAGCCTTGCTGCAACACTAGGCCATGGGAAGATGAAGGACAAGAAACAGACGCCACTGTTGTATGTGACCAAGAGAGATGTCAGATTGCATCATCACTCCACAGCCATCAGGGACATCCCAGCAATTGATGAACAGCTTGAGCAGCCTAGGAGACAGACTAGAGCAGCCTGCCCTTGGAAGACTAGAGCAGCCTGCCCTTGGAAGTCTGGGTTTCCACCAAGTTGCCAATTCAGTGAATCCCAGGCGCTCACTTGAGAGAAAGGCTCTTTCAGCCAATTTTCTACAACCTAAATCTGCCAGAGAGGGAAAAGAACACCAGTTCATAAACCTCTATGTTCAGCAAAAGTCTTGCACCTGAATTAGTATCTCCACAGACCATCAGACAGCAGCATCTTCTGAAACAGTCTTACAGAATGCAGTGCAAAGTGCTGGCATCTATAGCAACTCTCCCAAAGCACTCTTCAGGCCAAATAAGGAATTTATTTTCAAAGAATCCCTCTGCAAAAGAATTCAGGTCACACAGTCTATAGAAAATATTTCATTTCTCATTACTACTACACTGACTAGGCATAAAGAGTACTGCAACAATTACTGTTGTCTTTACACAGGTTGGACTTTATATCAGCATGGACAAGAAAATACAGGGGATAAACGCTGTCTAGAGAAGACTCACACAGGTGGGTAGCTGTGTTGGGTGGATTGTTCTGAGGATATTTCTGCTGTCAAACTGAGCTCTGCCCAGGTCCAAAGCTGCATTTATTAAAGTCATGTAGCTGCTATCAACCTAAACTATTAAGCCTGTCTACAGAACCTGTGGATTCCTACTCACAAAGATTTGCAACAGGGTCAGTTCAGCCACACATCTGAGTGTCTATGTTATCCTTATGCAATTTATATCAGAGGCTGAGCCTGCGTGGTCTAAGGCAGCACAACACCTAAAGGAGCAACATTTCTAGAGGCCCACGATTTAGAAGCATGTGCATGTGCTTAAATATTTGCTTCATGAGCATGGATATCCCTCTGTGGGACTGGAGCTTGCACAGCACAGGTTCTCTGCTTTCATGTGCAAATTATAATCATACTTCTGATTCAGAGCTACCATTTCTTTCTCTGTTTGCCTATCCTCATTTCATACAGTGTATCTTCCAAAACAATCAGCTGCAGCAGTAGGCATCCCATTGGGGACTAAGAGCTTTGAGCAATGATTTTTCCTTAGGAACCTGGATTACTGCTTGTGCACAGCAAGCCAGAGTGGCAGGGTGACACCGAAGTAGGCATGGAGCAGTGTTTTCAAAATGCTTAGCTCCAGAACTTTCTCTTTTCATTATTTAATATTTAGAGTTATAAAGTTACTATTGACTGACACACAGCCTTGGTTACTCAGGAAGTCACACTATAAAAGCCTTAGTAAGTCATCTGTCCTTTCCTCATGCTAGTATAAGGTTTCACCATGCCCTGTACCTGCAGTATTTTGTACAGCTAAGGTACAATGAGAATGAAAGTTCTGCTCGATTTTCAGCCTTCTGAAAATATCTACTAAGCCTGAGAGGTGTATGACCTCCCAGCAGTGCTCCCCAAGCACCCCGGTCCCAAACTAGGGGAAATAGGTTGTAATTTGTTTCTCCACATGATGTCTTTTCATACCTCACCCTTTTTCTCAGATCATTTGTCAAGAGTTCACTGATCTCTTCTTATTAGTTACAGGGGCTACAAGAAGACAGAAAAAGAATGTTTGACCAAGCATATAATGAGTCATGGGTTTAATTTAGTTCCACCAGAATCTCAATGTGACCTTGAAACCTTCTAACACAATAAATCAGACCGGAGGGTATCAGCAGAAGTTGTCTGGCAGATCCCAGTGGATGCTAACTCTGTCGGGTCTGCTCCGGGGGGCACCCCGCCTGGGAGAAGCCCATTAAAGAGCCGTCTCGGTGTGGAGTCCGCTCCCCAAGAAAGCCACCCGTGGGGCTTTCTGTTCCCGCGGAGGAAACTGTGGCTACAGTCACCCAGCCCGCAGCTCGTTTGAAGGCACCGGAGCACAGCCCCGCCGCCCGGGTGCGAGTCCCGCAGCCCGCAGGTGGTTCCGCGGGCGGGAGGGCAGCCCGGAGGGCGGGCGGGCTCTGAGCCCCGTGGCCGGTGTCGCCCCTCTCCGCGGCCCCCCATGGCGGAGCGGCTCCACCCCGGCCGTGTCAGTCACTGTGCCGGGCGGCGGGCGCGGGGCGCGGGCGAGGAGGGGGCCGGGGCGGAGGCGGACCTGCTCACCCCGCCTCCCTCCACCGCTCGCTGCTGGTGGGGTTGCGGGGCAGGACCTGCCGCCGAGCATCCTCTGGCCTCGCTACGCTCCCCGCCGGGGCAGGAGGCGGTCGGTGGCAGGTGCCCCATCCCGGGACCTTCCGGAGCGCCCGCCCCGCAGCGGCCCCGCAGTTCGGGCGTAGCGGATCCCTCCCTCTCCGCTCCGTCCATCAGTCGGGGGTCGAGGACTGGCGGCGGCGGCGGCAGGACCCCGTCGGTCCCCTGCTTGCACCCTCACCGCCGAACCGAAGGGGACACCTAAAAGCCTTGGGAGAAGATCATGGCAATGTGAGTGAGCAGCGGAGCCGCCTGGCCGGAGCGCTCCTGTACCCCGGCGGAGCGGAGCGCGGAGCTGCAGGGCTGCCCCAGCCCGAGCGCTGTTCGCGGCGGTCTCCGAGCGGAGCGGAGCGGCCTCCAGCCCTGGCCCAGGTTTGTGAGCTTTACTGTCCAAGGGGAGGCCCCGGGGAAGGCGCGGTCCCACTGCCGGAGCTGCGCCCGAGGCCGCGGCACTGACAGCCCAGCGCGGGGACCCGACACCTCCAGGGATTTCCGTCTGTCCCGTTCCGCCGGCCGATGTCTCTCCGCCCTCGGGGGCAGCGCCGGCACCTGGCCCGGCCCCGGGCAGGAGGGCAGCCCCGAGCCGAGCTCCCCTCCCGGCCTCGGGCGGGGCGCTGGGCGCTCCCCGGGCCGGCGCCCAAGGGGCGGCTGTTCTGTCAGAACTGCGAGAGCCGGGAGCCTTGCGGCCGCGGCTCAGTGGGAGACCCGCCCGCCTACAGCCACCCCCCGACGGCAGCGGGCGGACGCGCCGCAGGGATGAAGCCTCAGGAAGAGCGGAGGGAGAGGGTTCGCGCTGCGGGTGATGGAGGGGGAGCGCGGCCGTCGGGGCTGAGCTGTCCCCGCCGCTGCATCGCTGCAGCCCCGCGCCTCTCAGCCTCTGCCAGCTGCTCTCGGCACTGCCATTTTTGCTTTTTGCGGTTTTTTTTTTTCACTAATCGTAAAACGTGGCGAGGCAGGACACTGCCTCTTGTTACCAAACCGGGCTCTTTGGAGGGCGAGGCGTTAAACAGAGCCCCATGTGCCTTATTTCACTAAGTAATTTATGTAAGATCTGGGTCACTTTCATTGTTTCTACATTGCAGAAAACAAACCAATAATTAACAGGTTAATCCTAACTGAGATTATTTAAATCCAGGAATATTTTTAGGACATTGCCCTTTGGGGAAATAAAGGGAGTGTGCTAATAGTGAAAAGTATGTGTTTATATTTGGAGTAACAACAATACAGAAATTAAAGAGAATTAAGAAAGACATCAAAAGGCTCCATCCCGTTTCTGTTTTTAACTCCTCCATCTCACATTGCTGTGCAACATTTCTGAGCACAAGCAGTCCAAATTTTGTAATGTTCTTCCTTTCGAAGACCTGACATTTAAAATGGGTGGATTTCTGAGCCTTTCTATTCCAGCTAACCAACATAGCTAACAGATAAAGTGCTGCACAAAGGGTAATTGTGCACCATTTATAATTATTATTTGCTTAAGCAATCTCTAAGAAGGCTGAAATACTTAAACATTCATTCACATTTCTGCTATTCCCAGTGATGTGCTACTGTTGTTCTCAATGCATACATGATGTCCTGGGACTAAATTATGAGGTTTTAATGTTAAACAGCTTTTTAAAATATGTTTGGCTTCAAAAATGTCATACGTGATTTGAATATGTTGAAAGGAAAAAATTACCTAAACTCTTCTTCTGAAATTGAAATATTATTCTCAACTAGCAAAATAAATGGAACGTTATGTTTTGATACTGAATAGGGAGTGTGCTTTAAAGAATGCTTTTTAAAAACATTTTCAGAGGCAGTTTGCATTGCTTTGAATAAGTTTACTGAGTACAGGGTAGTGACACAGGTTTGATTAGTTAAGGAAGATGTCCACTGTGGTTGCAGTTTGGGAATACTGAGAATTCTTGAACAGTAAAGGCAACGAAGCCGCTGATAAAATCAGATCACACACTCTTTGTTACAGTATCCTAGGTCTCAACAGTCTTAATAGGAAGATTTTCATTTTAAGGGCTTCTTAACTTACCATTTCATTTCTTTAAGTTATCCACCATTTAATTTTCAATAAACATATACAAATTATTATTTTTGCCTTGATTATATGTGAGTTTAAAATATTTATTTACAGTTCTGTTATTTGCATGAGATCTGAAGAGGCCAAATTAGTTTACAAAAGAGACTGTTCATTTTTCCAGTAGTCACTCTTTTTGGGTTTTTTAAACTTCTGTAAAACTAATAGCGAATCCATATCAAGGCTTTTAAAATCACATCCAAATCTTTCCAGTATTTTAAGTTATGGACAAGTGCACTCTGGGAAGATAACACTTTTGTAATGAATGCTCATAAACACAGAAGCATCAAAATAGTAGAAACTTAAGTTGGGTTTATTTAAAAAAATCTACTTCAGTTAATTAGTTAATTATTTCCCTAAAATAATTCCCTTATTAAAAACCAGAAAAAGATAAACAGAATGGCAAATGCAGCAAGTACAATACCCGTTCTGCACCACACAGAGGAGAATACATTAAGCTTTGCCCCACATGCAAGATTTTGACACTAAAGATCTACAGAAATAAAGATGCCAAGTCATTCCCCCATTCTGCTCTCAGCTATCAAGGCAGCAGAAGGGTTAACTCTAGAAAAATTAATTATACACAGTCCCAGAACAATAGTGGTTGGGAGAGGGGCGAAGGGGCGAGCTGAATAGTGGTGGAAGCTTATTAGATGTGGCAGGGAAAACTCCCACTGGCTGCAGCAGGGCCAGTGGCTCAGCCAGGATTTCCACAGTGCAGGACCAGTACTCCAGGGACACCCAAGGTTAATTTTAGGATGAAGCAAACATGTTACAACTGACACAAAAGATACATCCGAAAGTGATGCTCTACAAGAACACCTCTCAAACTGGTTTCTTGGAAAGAGACCTTTTAAGAATTTAGATTGCTTACTTGCCAGATTGCTTTGAAATAACATAAGGACAATTTAGAAGGAATATCCAGTTTTCAGCTTTCATGAATAGGAATGTGGCCCCTTTTCCAAAAATTAAATGATCTGAAGGCAAGGTTTCCATGCAAGGAAGATGCATGATACAGGCATATTTTTTTTTGTTCTGGCAGTTTAGGATTTCTTTTTGTTGAATAAAATCATTAAGTATCTTACAAGATTTTACTTTAATTAATTTATTTTTTTTTCCCCAACAGCTCAACATTGTCTACTTGGAGGCTCTTTCATTTCTTTTTGACGATAAAGATGAAAAGAAAGTGGATATTGGAGGATTTTCATTGTATTTTTTTTTGTGTGCTCTGTCTCCTTTTCATAGATGGAGGTAAACTAGAACAAGTAAAACGTAAGTAGACTTCAAACAAAGCTGTCACATTCACCTCAATTGGACATTTTCCTTCTATTTTCAGATGTCGTTCAGAAAAGAATGTCCTAAGCCTTCTAACATTCTTCCTCCTTCTAATCCTGTGTTACGTGGAGTTGGGTCACACCCACATTTGGGGTGCATATTCCTAAAGCTGTACAGGTTTTAGTGCATCATAAAGAACATAACACATCAGTTGGAGAATCTGTTTTATTTCAAATATCCTGAGTCAAGAGTGTGCTTAATTCCATTTAGTAACCTCTGTAAACATCTGACAGATTATCTGGAATCTGTCCCATGTGTAAAGCTATTGGGCTGAAGTTTTCATCTATTTTAAAGCTCGTCCAAGACTGTTCTGTTGTGTTGTAAAAACAACCTCATATGAACTGGATTAGGTACATCCCTTGAGAAAATTAAGAGTCTAAGCACTGTCAAAAACTTGATGAGAAGAATTGAAAAGAATACAAACAAAATAAAGGGAGTGTTTCTACAAAGCCTGTCCTCCGTGGGAGATGTTAACACATTTCAGAAATCATGGCAAGGAGGAATAGCTACCCAGATAAGTCTAGGAGTTATTGACTGCTTCAGCCTTGTTACTAGGTCTCTGGAATGCTCTCCCTACCTGCACAGGTTGGGTTTTTGCCTCCTTCTTACAAAAGACATTGTTTGCCCCTGAGAAGCCATTGAAATTTTTAGCCTGTTTCAGCAGCTTCTGCTTCCAAGGAAGTAGATGGGAAAAAAAAAAAAAANAAAAAAAAAAAAAAAGAGTGAGTTCCAGAAAGGCCCTCTGCCCCACTGAACTCACTCACAGGGAAGGGAGTGAGTGTGCAGGAACCGTGTTCAAAGAAAGAACAGTCTGAGAAATTACCAGACTCCAGCTGTCTGCTTTTTCATATCATGTGTTTCATTTGTCATGCTTCTGTGTGAAGGGAAAGCAAATCACAGTTTCTACTAACAGTCCCTAGCTCTTGATAGCTTCTTCTAGCCCAGTAAATGTGAAGAATGTCCCTAGCTTGGATTATCACCTGCAAGATGAGTATTTTGTTAAGATATCCTGAAGCATCTTCTATACTGAGGGTAATGAATTAAACTGAATTTGGATATCATTAAGATAACAGAAGGGAATTCCCACATGGAAACACGTGAGAAACACCCTTTTATTGTAGAGATTGAAGGTTTCAATGTGACAGGGAGAGACAGGACAATAATGTCTGACAGGTATGTGGATTTCTGTAAATCTGCAACTGCAAGATCAGAAATGCTTAGTGAACAAAAAGATCTTAAAATATTTTGAAAGCTGATGCATCAATTATTTCAACATCTCTCTGCAGTACAACCTGGGATTTTCCTGAGTTGGACCAATTGCTTTGGTTTTGCAATTAAACAGTTTTGTTTCATATAAGCCTGCCTGAGTGATCAGGCACTTTAATTTTCTTACCTAAACAGGTGAAAGGATAAACTCACCTATATGAAAGCCATTTTATCATCATTTCAGAAGCTGCAATTTTGGAAAAATGGGAGGCCATGTCATTTATTTTGATTTGGAAGTTAGAAAAAGTAGCATGTGAAATTAAGGGTGTTTCTGTTGTGTGATTCTACAGGAAAAGAAAAAGTAGTTTACAGAAAACTCTGCACTCCTAAATACACTTCGTAAGCATGGAATGGAAATTTTCATTCATAGCTCTTTCAATTCTTTACTGTTTTACAGATTCAGATACATACTGTATGTTTCAAGATAAGAAGTACCGTGTAGGAGAAAGATGGCATCCTTATCTAGAGCCCTATGGCCTTGTTTACTGTGTTAACTGTCTTTGTTCAGAGGTAGGACTGCTGAGTTACTGTTCCTACAACTTCTACTTGCTTCACTGCCTAGAATCCTTTCTGTTGTAGCTACAATTTGACAAAGCCCAAACCTGTGGGTCCTGGTCATGCTGCAGGAAATTGAGGCAGGTGATCCTAGTGAAGGGAAACTACTAACAGAGAAGGCCAATACTGCCAAATAATACTTGCATAGCATAGACAAAACAGCTCCTTAACTAGCCAGCAGCTTTGTGGGTGCTGGGCATTACATCTCAACAGATCAGGCCCTACTACCTTAGTATAATCCTTGCAGTTCCATCAATATGGATGATTATGCTGAACCTGAATTTGATACTTTGATCTGTGTACAGTGGCAACATCTTCCACTCAAAGCATCTGCTGCCCTAAAGTCCTGAAGGAACAGGCTTCGATATCACTGTCAGTGAAAGTCAGTCAAAGAAGAATGAGATAATGAAACATGAGAAAATGTTGTGGGGAGCAGAGAGAATTGGATAGAACATGAAAGGGCTCCCATCAGTTGATGGCTGATGCAAAACCACAGCAGTCAGAGATCCCCATAGTATGTCATATACGGCTAGGAGAAGGCACAAAATTGAGGGCAGTTTATGTCCCTTAGAGTACTTTAAAATAAACAATAAGGGATCTTAATCACTAACACATGAGACACTCCAGATGCTGAGTTCTGTCTGCTGTATTTAATACAGAATAAAGTATTCCTGGCTATTCTCCCTCCGCACAAGTGTAAAATATTGGGCTCCTGTGCAGCATTTGCTCTGAGGGAATCTGCTACTACAGTTCAGTGCAGAGATGCACAAATGGTAGTCCCACAAGTTTAGCTGCAGAATGCAGCCATGAGAGAAAAACAATGTAGTAGGAAGGAAAGGAAAAGTCTTTGTTTAGAGCAAAAAGGAGCACTCAACTTTTGTTGACCTATATGCAAAGCTGAAAACTCCCTCACAGTCTGTGTGGAGTAAAACACTCATTAAATATCACTGGAAGGATGTGTCTTGAGTGGGGAAAAAATTAACTGGAAGCCCTAGAGATCTGGATACAAATAATTGCTTGATGATTTTTAGGGAGATGTTAGACAGTCTGGAGGGATGGGAAAGTGCCTGGTCATCTCCTCTAGAGAACAGCACTGCCAGGATATAGGCATGCCCACACACACCCAAAAACTATGAGCCTCCAAAAAAAGGCTGTTTTATTTTTTAACTTGGTCACGGAAGACAAAGTGACAGTTCAGGGCAGCAGGTTTAGTAAAGAATGAAACTGCTTCTGGTAGTTCCCAGTACATGCAGCTCAGAAGTCGAATGGACTCCACTCCCTCGTCAGCTATGTTTTACCTTTGGTGTACCGTGAGGGTGCAAAATGTAACCTGGGATTATTTCAGCAGTGAGGATGCTGAGGAATCTCTTGGATGTGACTCTTGTTGTCTGGAAAGAGGATTCCAAATAACAACTGCAGTATCCAACTACTCATTTGAGCTTTGCCCTGGCCAAAGTCATGCCCTCAGAGCACTGACGTACAATAAAAGCTCCTGAAGCTTTATCAGTTTCATGAAGTTTCCTTTAGGAAACCCTCAATGATTTATAATTTAACAAAATAAAGGCATTAGAAAACATGTCATGACATAGCACAAGCATAGACCATAAACCAAATATGACAGCATAAAAGAGGAAAGTAAAGTGTGCCACAGATAGCAAGTAAGAGATACCTAAGTGTAAACCACACATGATTCCCTGGCAGGTAGGCAAGGGATCTGTACAGAGTCTGATGCAGCAGCTGATTCCCTCACATTGCAGGGAAAAGCAAAAAAATCCATGGGAGTCTTCATGACCAGTGTGATCAAAATATCTTTGCTGGCCACAAACATTGTGATCTGTATGATGTCTGCACAAAAAAAGTCACATCAGCCGGGCAGCAGACAGAGATCTCTGCTCCATCTCTAAACAGTCTGTCCATCCATCCCGCCAGCACACACACTTCTGATGTTTAAGAAAAAGGTGAGACAAATTAACTAAACAGAGGCCAAATTATTCAGCCTGGCATAAAAAAAAAAAAGCTTCCCTGTTTTTGTGTGTATATAGTATTGTATTTTTACAAGTTACAATTTACATACTTAAACCAGAATAAAATTCAACATAATTCAGAGTTCTCACCCTCTTCCCCCTTAGTTTTACAACCCTTCCTCCCTCTCCCAGTTCACAGAGCCTGTTGACTGTTACTGTCAAGTAAATTTCAGCACTCACAATTATTGAGATCATTATTTTACTCTCTAAAATACAGCAGCTTTTTGCTTTTGCTTGTGTTCATAGTCTTATCTGCAGACCTCAGGTTAAATGACTGCTCTCCACACTCAGCACTGATAGCCCAGCCTGGGGAGAGAGATGCATCAATACTCTTTGGTACCTGATGCTGAAATGTGACCTAGGCCCTGGGTCAGAGAGACTGACCAGTGCTTGAGTCCTGCTCTGGTCAGTGGGGTTGCTCTCCCAAATATCACTGTGTACATAGGTGTAAGATCTGTCTCACTAAGCACAGGATCACTGCTGCAGACAGTGGAGTCTGGCCGGCAGCATGGAGCAGAAAAGTTGGCCTGCAGAATTTTATCACAGCTGACCATGCACAGAAAGTAAACATTCTCCTCAGGAGATTCTGCAGGACTTAAACTGAAAAAGAGTGAGGTCAAGGAACTAGACAAGTCAGCAACATGGAGCCAGGTCAGCAGGCAGTGCCAGCCTTTCTTCTGCCAGCCTTTCTTTTGCAGCAGTGTTTCACAGGCTCCCATGTCTGCTGGGCAAGGAGCTGTGCAGATCAGGGATAGTCCCTGTTCTGTGAAGCTCCTCAGGCTGAAATTTGCTCCTCTTCCACAAAATCAGTATATTTCATTTCAGTTCTCATTGGAAACAGATGGTGATATCATTTTTAGTGTCTTTTTCCGAAGCAGATGCACAACTGTAGTTTGTGGCTAGCAACGATCTAACAGTAGGATTCCAGCCTGTGGTCTGCAGATAGTTGTCAATGAATTATTTTGAAAGAGATGACTAGAAAGGCCTATACATCTGCTATCTATGGAAGTCTGCACATCCACTGAAAACATTTCAGTGCTCCAGAAGACATATGAAGATAAAGTGGGTTTAGTCCTGACACGACCTAAAATTACAGTCATAACTTAATGTCAGTGTTCATGCTGAAAGATCTTTCTTGCTATAAACATGAGCAACTCAGAGGTAAATTAAGAGGATGAATTATAGATGGGAAATGGGAATTTGAAATGGATAGTCTTTTCTGGTTAGAGACACTGGAGAATGAAAATTCCCTGTGTTTTAATTATAAATCAAACTTAGATGTGGTCAAATAGAATATTATGTTAATGACATGAATAATGAACCCTATTCCCAAGACTTAACTCATATTTCTTAGAAAAATGGCTACTTACCAACTGGTGTTTTTTGTCTACTGGGAAAGCAATAAAATGAAAACAAAGGACTCTCCACAGTTTTCAGGAACAATTGTAGACGCTATTGTCTCTTGTGGTCTTGAACTAACCCTCAGTAGGGGATATCTCAGAGACCTACCATTTATCCATGCCTTAGTTTTGGAAATGCAATTCTTAAGCATAATCTGCTCAAAAGAAAAAGACAAATGAAAGAAAAAGAGAAATGGAATTGTTGCCATCCATTTTTAGACACTTCCTCCAGTTTTAAGGTTTGTAAGAATTTCTGACCTCCAGCATAAATTCAAAGGCAGTAGAAGTATCTGGGCTTACCTTGGTATGAGTGAAACCAGAATGTTGTAAAAAGATATTTTAAAAAAAATATTTGGATGTAGAATAGAGAACACAGAAATTTGTAGACAGCCCATTTCATTAAAATGCCATGTACTATGTTCCACCTGCAGAATGGAAATGTTTTGTGCAGCAGAATAAGATGCCCAAGTCTACACTGTGCTTCCCCTGTGCATGTACCACAGCTGTGCTGCCCACGATGCCCAGGTAATTCCTATTAGTGACAAATAGTCCTTTCTGAAATAGTTCTTTAATATGCTGAGTAACAACAAAATTAAATATCTGTGCTGGAAAACTTCTGTGAAGTAAACATCCTCCTGTATCCCTTTAGGTCATGAGAGGCTTATCCTACAGTAAGTCACAGTATTTCCCATGGTGTTTTCTGTTTAGGAAATCAGAAGTATAGATTTGTGAAAGGATCAGGTAAGCTACCAAGTCAAATCCCCTACAATCCATGCAGAAAGTAGCAGAAGTTTCATTGACTGTCCATTCCTGGCTCCTTGTCTCTAAATTCTATCACAATAAAACACCATCCCACAAATTTCCTATGTTTCTGGTTTTGGTGCTTTTCGTAAGAGCAGACCAAAATATATGGTTATTTGCAATGGCTCTCTGTTAACAAGCAATTCAAAATTGCTGTGGTAAACATGCATTTGTATAGTGCCACTGTGCAACCAGTCTGGTAACATTTGCCTTTTACATCTCAGGTCCAGGCATGGCTTCATAATTAGTAGAGACTGTTGTAAATCATAGAAGCATTGCTGTAGAAGTATATGACTATATAAATCCAATTGGATACTGTATAGTAAATTCTCCAGACTGTACATTTATTATATGCTCATTATTAAGAGCCACTGTATGAAAGAGACTAAGCAGGATCTTTCACGAGCCTGTTCCAGCATTCCCGACATGGCCTAATGGCTGGTAGATTTGACTGGAGCTTTTCCCTAAATGTCTGTCTTAGTGGCACCCCACATTTCCACTTATAAAAGAGTATTCATGCAGCATCATAGAAAGGGGTTTTATTTGACTTTCTCTAGAGAGTTTTATTGTCTGAGGAAAACAGCTGTTCTCTGACCAAAGCAGGAGGCAGTAAGTGCACAATGGCAAAGGGACATGAGTGCACAAGAAGGTTGCTGTTCAGCTGGGATGGATGTGTTTACTGTACTGACTGGATAATAAATGGCATCCACACATCAATTTTGGGTAGGATTCATCTTCTCCAACAACTATATATGCCCTCTCTATCAGATTTGTATATCTATATCTGATCTATGTATCTAGAAGCCTTTTTTAACCATTTTAACCAAGGAAGAACCATTTTGAGCATATAACTCATCTGATGCTGTGATGCTGCTTTTGTGTGCTAGGATGGGATTGAGCCCATCCAACTTTAAATCCAACTCTTTGGCATCCAGCTGATGACTGGAGTTTTATCTATGATGGTCTAATACGTAGGAAAGAAAACTTGCAGAGCAGTATGCTTTCTTTGGCCAACTAGAACTTAGTAAAATGGTAAGGTGGTGGGAACACAAACCCCTCTTTTGTTTCCAGATCAAAAGAAGTACTGGTGTGCTGGTGTGCCCAAAATCTGGTCTGTTTTTCAGCTAATCTAAACTTCAGTTGGCAAGACAATCATCTAGATACCCTTTACAGCTGTTGGAAACATGAGGGTGATTCATCCTGTTACCCAGAATGAGAAGACTTTTACCCTGGAGATGCCTGTCACTGCACTGATTACTGAGGGAGCACAGGAAAAAAGCTTATGCTAAATGCTTACTTTTTGACAGTTTAAGTTAAATCACAGAAGTCCTACTCAATAATTGGCATCTGCAGTCAGGAATGTTTTCTGTTCTTTTTTTAGTATCTCTGTGCAGTATTTACTATAGAATCCTAAATGCTTCTAGATTGATTGGTTTTGCTTTAAGGGCTCCTTGGCAAAGAACTGTTTTGGCTTTTTTCTGTTCATGAGTTGCAAATTTCATGATACCTATGAAGATTTTAAAACATTCTACAATTGTCTAGTAAGGAAGAGTAAGGCCCTCTGTAAACTTTCAAATCCGTCTTATCAAATTAAGTTCTTCCTATTCATAGTCTTCAGCTGTAATTTTTTACTCTGTGTTTAAACTGATAAATATGGAAAATTATTAGAATGAGCCTTTCCTGAATTGTGATCTAGTATCTTCTCTTATCTGCTCCTAAAGTCTATTTGTAATCAATGTGCTACAAATGATGGGCCATTACATTGCTAGCTGTGCACTATCTCATTAAAAATGAGAGTCCCACTAAGGTCTATTTTTCCCTAATTGAATCTGTAACAATATTAGGCAAAAGAGAATGAGGAGTCTTCTGTGATTTCAGGGGTTATTTGGATTCTTCTTTCTGCAGTGATTATGTGTATCATATTTGGTGCTCTGTCTTCAGTGGTAAATGTTCATGCCTGATCTGAACAGGATCTCAAGAATTCTCACAGATTTTATGCCAGCTTTCCATTCCTGTGTGTCTGGCATACAATGTCTTTTGTGCAACATGCCATGATACGCAGGAAATTCAGTTATCTGGTTTTCCTAGTTATTTTTTAATGGAATATGTGAGAGCTTTGGCCATTGGCCATCCATGTGAATTACTCTCATAAATGCTCATTATATTCTGTCACACACGTTTCCCCTCCATTTCTCTAGCTGCATTACAGAAATGAGTACTGCTAGTCAGAGTGACCTGGGGCTCTTCTCTTGCCTCTCTGTAGGCCTTGTAGAGTGTAACTGCCCAAATCACTGCCTCATTATTTAATCAAGCAGAGGTAATGCCAGGAGGCAGCAACTTTCATTGGACTCTGAACTTCTTAGCTACCTAAGTGGAAGAGCTGTTGAAGGGATTCCTTTGAGAAAAGTTGGCACTGCTCTCCCCCTGGAATTAATGTCTCCTACATCCATAGTGACACTGGACTCGCTGACACAAGGAGATGCAGTGTTTGTATCCTGTCTCCCTGGCACCAGACACCATGAATCTTAAGTAGTTTTCAGACATACGTTATGAAGCATCTTCTGCTTTCATCAGTGGTTTGCCAGCTTCTACCACAGATTTACTGCTAACTTTTCTTTTTTTTTTTAAACATATTCTTTCTAGCATTGGCAAAACCCAGACCTTGTGTCTTATAAAGATCTAGATATTCCTTCCTTTTGCAGCTCTGAAAAGTAGTTTACTGTCTATATATAATTGTACGCTTATCATCACACATATGTAAGCAAAAATACTAGAGTCACATGAATTGGGACTCTTTTTACACATCAGTGAGACCCAAAGGACATCACATGCTTCTGAGCTTGATCTCCTTCCTTCCACCTCAGGTAGTCAGGGAGAGAATTCACCGTCATTTTTAGATCTGGATCAGCTCTTGACATAGAGTGGACTTCAGAGCTCCTGACTCCTGTCATGAAAATAAACTTCATGTATGAGTTCTTTGAGCATTTAGCTGTGGCTGTCATTTGTGGCACTTCTATGGACAGTGCCTTTAAAGATGGAACATTTATTGTAGATTGTATCATTTCTATATTCAACAATTATGAATCAAAGCATTTAGAGTCTAGTTAAAGAAAAAATATGTAAACCTAAGAAAAGCTTACATCAGAAGCAAAAATTCACAATTGCAGGATTTAGAAAGGGTTTCCACATTCCACTTGCTGGTTTGATTTCTCAGCAGATAAGGTCGCACGCTGATGTATGAAACAGCCCATCTGGCTCCAGTGTTTTTTAAGCTTGCTGCCCCGACTAAACACACTGCCTTCCAAGAACATCCATTATTAGTAACATGTTTAAGCTCTTTGGTACTATGGCTTTTCTTTATCAAATTCAAACCACTTTTCTGATGTACTTTTGTTCTTCTTTAGATACAGAAATGCCAGGTGGTACCTATATACATAGCTGGTCTAAAGATGGACCAGATGAGGTGTCTCACAACAGTGGTCTGAGAACATCACCTAAAAATAGGTGAGGCTCTGTCTGCAGGGTAGACTGCAGCATGACTCAGTAATATCTGAATGTTTGAACTAGCTATTTTAGATCCTGGGACAGTGCAGAACTCACTGCACTGCAAAACTCGGTGAAGAAGCAGGAAAAATGTGCCTGCCATGAGCTCAGTGCTACCTTCACTCAGTAACTGAGCTAGTCCCTGCTCTCTGCAGTGTAGATAAAGACTCAGCCTTGCAAGGTGCAGGGCATGTACAGCGCCTGTTGACCTGACAGACATTTTATAAGTAAATACAGAACGTGTGTGTAGTGCAGTGTACCTTCACACTGAATTACAACCAGAATCTTCAACCCTGGCTGTTGGAATGCTCTGGTGGAGTGATTTTTCCACTGCAGCATGTACATACATTAAACCACTTGGTGAAGAGGCTTTGGCTTCTACCCAGCTCACACATTGGACCTCCCAGGCTCTCACTTCTAGTCTTCTTACCCTTCCATTCACAAACACTTCTGGGATGGAGAAAGGCATACTGTGCCCAGCTCTTCCATTCTCTATGCAACTCTACAAGCTGCCACCTACCCTTCCCATATCAGCAAGTGAGAGAACTAACAATGGGTAGTTGTCAGATAGTTCAAAATAATTATTTATTTGGCAGTAAATTTGGTTTAGAAGTATAATGGCATAGGCATTCCAAGGAGATGTCTAATTCTTTTCTATTGATGTGTGCTTAGATAATTTGTTTTGGTTTGTGATTTGCCTTTGTCACTACCTTCACAAGGAATGTTTGCTATCACAACCAGATTGAGGTTATCGCTTGTTTCCATTCTGCTTTTTTGACCATAAAAATTAAAAGAAAAAAACCCTATCAGTGTATCAGCATCCAAAATGCAATGAAAAAATACGTATCTTCCCACATGGATGACAGAACTTCCATTCTTTGGACTGACATGATAGGATAGGATAAGCTGCTCAGAATTTTTCCAAGATAACTTCCAAGACCTTCAAAGAGGCTTCAGAGAGGACTTAGAATGCACCAAATCTTCATTTAATTTGTTTCCTTGGCAGGAGAGTGATTGGTGGATTCATATAATCGTTTAACTGGAGAGCAGGAATTAAAGTAGAGCAACCTAGAAAGTGTTTTATGAGTCCTTCAGAGTTGCGGGGCAATTGATGGGCAATTTTTTATGCAACTATAAAAGAAAACACAGGAAATTAAGCTGCAGAAAATATATTAAAATAATGTGAAGAGCTCGACTTTAGCCCTAGAAAGCTAAAACACAACCAACAGCCTTTTGAATGTTTAAACTGAAATTACATCTTTGCCTTGAATATGTATGGAATTCAGAGTGTCTAGATAAGGTGCTACTAGTTCCTTCAAGCAATGAATTTCATACACTTTCTACCGTCTGACGATATTAAAGACTAGCTGTGGTGATTAACTCTGAATTATCCTGGAGTTTTTAGAGCTTAACCTGGTCCTTGAAGTTATTTTAATGTAAAGTATTTTGTGGCTTAATATCATTGACACCTGCACCTCCAAGAGGCACGTATGGATTTTGTTTAGAGCTTGTGTTTGCAGTTTTTGGATAGTGCACAACTTTTCCATCCACATTTATTGTCAGCCTCCACCACTACTTTAAAGACTACTTCATTGCACAGCTTTGGTTGTTTTTTAAAGGAACCTTCACACATCATCTATGTTTCTTTAAATCACAGATTTGTAATAATTTGGATTGTGATGCCTGACTAAGGTAAAAGGCTAAATGCACATGCACTGAGGCTTGATCCACATTCTATTGTAGTCAAGCAACAGATTTCTATTAACTTTGATAGTTTTTGGACTCAAGTCTTCGATGAGAACAGGTGCAGTTGCTGACTATGATAGTCCCTCTCTCTCTAGAAATACTAAGGAATATGGTAGAAATATGAGACAGAAGATGAAAGGGGAAACTGCCTTTTTGCTGTGCCACACAGAGTAGGTGTTTGGGCCAGGTTCCAAATCTATTTAGTTCAATGGACTTCAGATCAGACCTTGAGGTGACATATTTGTATAGTGTGGAAACAAAAGTAGAGGGAAGAAATTAAGCAAAATAATTTTTTGTAGGAAAGAAATCCATTTGGTCTCTTATGATGTGCTACAATTCCCCAAGGAACCTCCAGCCACAAAGGTTGTTTAAAATAATCCTAGCTGATCCCTAGAAGGTAACACTGCACTGAAATGGTGTAAAAGGTTTTCTCTTCTGAGGTTCCTGTATTGTCACGAGATGATGAATCAGGACTTAGTTCTGCTGATGAAGTAGCTCTAGAATATTTGTGTTTTACCTTACCTGATGTGACAGTGGTAAAATATTTTTACGACTGTAAAAAAATGTCTCCTTTCAGCAGCTGGTGGTTTTGACCTTGAAACAGCTAGTTTGCAATAGCAGTTTGTTCCCCCATGTGCTGCTGGCTCTCTGGGTTCAGTTTAGATATCCAGCCCTGAAGCTGCACTAGGATCAAGTCTGGACTACATAGAATTGAGTCAATGCTGCTGACAGGTTTCCTGCCTTTCTGAAGCAAAGGTATGCAAGAGGCTTTTACAGATACTGAGGAAAGTTTGGTAGATGGAAAAATTTCTGGTAAAAAAGGGGGGGAATTTTATTCCAGGTCACCATGAAACTTGTGCTCCACAATGTCCGTCGCTGCCTGTAAGACAGAGATTCCCTGTCTACTCTCTTTTCTTTAGCACCTCTGCATTTGGCCCCTCTCACCAGGTAACCCCAGCATAGCACCTCATACCCAAGCGGCCAAAATATGGTCACAGAATGTTTCCTGCACTGAAGGTATTTTTGGGGATGTGAACCACAGTGGCAGAATGAGGAAATCTATGTTCCCAGCTATCTGCTTCTTTGCACTGGCCTTTCTGGTACAAATGAGTCAGCAGACAAACATTAATTGAATCTCGGAGTACAACGCAAACCTACTGTTGTTACTGTACCTTAGTTTCACTGGAATGGCAGGAAAATAGGCAAGTGCTCTGTGTTATTTAAAGTACTACTATTTCTGCATGAAATGCACTGCATAAACACAGAAGAGTATAATTTATGGGATCTTTTTTCCATATAAACATGAGGATTTTTTTAAAGGAATATTTTAAAAATACGGTTTGGTTTGAACACATAGCATCAGGGTTAGTTCAATCAACAGAGTTTTTCCAGATTTATTCAACATAACTATGACCAAAATCTTGCTACCACTCTCCTAGCAAGCTGAATAATATCTGCAGGATACTTCCCTCACCTCTTTTAAGTCTTAGGACACTCTGTTTTGAATTTTTAAGGATCAGATTATCAACACATATTTATTCCTCTGTTCCAAATATGTCTCACACTGAATAGTTGTTCCTTATATACAACAGCCATATTCTATTGTCTTGTATGTAGGAGAGAGAAGAACGTAACATAGAGGATTTTTGCCTGGAGGCAGGCTTCTTTATCTTTTACTTGGAATCTTTTACTAGGACTTTGATTTTTCCAGGACTGGGGAGAGCTTTGGCTGAACCCCTTGGAACACATCACCAAAGCTGGAGAAGTCAAAGGACTCATTACCACTTTTTCAGAGCTCTGTTTCTGTAGGTGAAAGAAGGCTAATTCAGACAATGTTACTCAGAGCAGCTCAACAACTGTTCACATCTTTACATGCTATCTAGCTGTCAAAGTGGCTGTTCCAGCAACCAGAAGAGTCATATAACATTTTAAAAGCTGGAGAGAGGAGTTTAGCCCTGGTCACATTCACAAAGTGAATTTTGAAGTGCTTAGATTTACTCTGTGTTTTCCTCTTGTACTCCAAGAGGGTGGCAGAGGATCCAAACATGTTTCAACTGTCCGTGCAATCAAAAGTAACTAGAAAAGTAAATTCATAGAATCATAGAATGGTTTGGGTTAGAAGGAACCTTAAAGGTCTTCCAGTTCCAACCCCCTGCCATGGGCAGGGACACCTTCCACTAGACCAGGTTGCACAAAGATCTGTCCAGCCTGGCCTTGAACAGTCATAGGGATGGGGCAGCCACGGCTTCTCTGGACAACCTGTGCCAGGGTTTTACCACTCCCACAGTAATTAATTTCTTCGTAATATCTAATCAAAACCTACTCTCTTTCAGTTTGAATCCATTCTAGTCTTGTTCTCCTCTGACATTAGAAATGCTGATGGTCTGCACATTTCCAAGAATTGTGTTTTATTTCATAATGAATCTTAATGTGTGGCTTCTGAATAGGTAACCCATAATTCTTAGGCAAATTTTAAGTTACAATGCAGCCTTGCATTATGCTGTTACAACTTGAGGTGTACAGAAGGCAGCATGTGAGATCACGGGCCAGCTGGTGTCCAAAGACAGTTTCCTGCACCAGGATACAGCCTAGAGAGCTCTAGAGTCTGTTGCAACTAAACTGACACTTCCAATTGTGTACATTAAGTAGCAAAACTCACTGGGAGTACAAGGAAATGTGCAGAAGAGATGTCAGTGCAAACAGTTGTCCCAGAGTTACAGCAGAATCCAATTGCTTCTCTAGTGAATATGCTTTCAAAACAGTCCTCAGTCTCTCGGTCTGTACATGCTTATGCTCTGTGTTGATTCAGAAAACATGTTTCATAAAATCCTCTCTGGATTCAAATTCATAATCTATCATCTGTCTGTTTTAAAAAAAACAGACTATCTGCAAAACAGTTCCCAGTATGGTAAGTTTCTTAAGGCATTAGACCTTCTGATTAATTTCATATTGTTTAGCACTTGATTGTTTTTACAAGGGTGGTTAATAAAATAGACAAACCGTAAAACCCAAGCCAGGATGGGCACCCAGCCTTTCAGCTGGACACTAAAAGCATATCTTTTTCAGTAAATGACAGTAGGTGACTCTGAATGTTGCAGTTCAAAAATAGTTTCTAAGTCAGCAAGCCAAGAGTCTGTAGAATTTTTAAAAAATGTTCTTTGCCAGATGTTCTGATACTAAAATAAGCAATAGTAAGAGTGTTAAGTACTAACACTAATGGACAGAATATTGTACGAGAAAGCACCTCATAGAGGTGCAGTAAAACCCCACACACCCTTCCTGAGAGGCTATGCAGGGTCCCAGCAGACTCTGCTGAGGGTTATGAGTAGCATGAGTTTTTGCCTGGGCCTTTCTTGGCCAGCATGTGCAGTCTCTCTTTCAGGAGTACACTCACTTCAGCCTGCCACTGACTGCAGGTCAGTACAACACAGCACAATGACTGTCAGAAAGCCAAGAGGTCTCGTTGTCCCCAGTGGCAAGGACTGCCCATGGGCAGCTGATTTTCTTGTCTTTCAGATGTCACATCATAAATACTTCACTGAGTATCATGGCATAACTGTACTGATTCTGAGGTGGTTTTAGCATCATGTTAGGTAGTGTCCTAAATTGTTAGTAATTATACCTCTACGTCTTGTCTTTATCCAGAAGGATCCATGTTCAATGCTTAATTGATTGTAGTAAAGCCTGTATCCTAAAGCCATTCCTCAAATAAATCAGCTCCCACTTCCCAAAAGGCCAGATTGCTCATAGCTAGTTACTGCTTTTCACTCTCTGCACATAAATTTTGCAGAAGTTACCACTGTTTCAAACACCAGGAATTGCCCGTGTAATTTGCCTAAACTATTAAAGAGATTAGTTGCAAATAACTGATGCTTTTCTACTTCATATCCAAGTAAGGGTAAAACATCTCAGGACCAAATTTTTATAACAATCCAGGAAGGAATAGAATTGTAAACATAAAAAGCTGAAAGATGGTGTTTCCAAAACTGTGATCCACGTGACACAGCATCTGTTTCTCCCAGAAGGCTGGAAAGCTCCAGTAGCCAGGAAGGCCAGGTATGTGTACATTTTTGACTCTTCCCTCAAACCTTGTCCCTTGGACACCTCAAGTCATGGGCAGACCCATCAGGAGCCCAGACAGGCTTCCATGAAAAAATATGTAATTGGAGCAGATTCCACTGAACCACAGAATTTCCATATAATGTCTACTGTTTATGAAATTCACGTCTAATGCTTTTTTGTCAGACTGTCAGGAAAGCACTGGCGCTGCAGTTCACACTGAGGTAGCATCTCTTTATGGCAAACTTTTTGCCATACTGTTTCTTCACATGCTCAGTCAAATGAACCACAATTAATGGAATCTGTGAACTCTATCTGTATGCACTTCTAGTTCATAGTGAACTTTCACATCAAGTTGTACTACAGTTCTTAGTTGATACAAAGCCTGTTTGTATAGATCAGCCATTCCTCATAGTACAAGCATCAATCTCAAAAAAGCAGCATTGAAGCACATACACTGGCCGAGTCCTGAAGAAAACCTTTCTATTGGCTTAATCAAGGCTGGAATTTACCTTGCATGTATGAGACATCAGTGAAAAACAGCCCAGGTAAACAAAAGAAGCTGGACAAAATCCTGTGTTTGGAAAAGAGAAATATTTGGACATAAGGATTCAAGTATAGCCACCATAGTCTCCAGTTCCTTTTCAAAAAAGAATTGTTTTGAAGCTAATCCATTTTTGATACAGTTGTATTCTCTGGTCTGTTTGCAAAATCTGAAGGATTTCTTCAGCCAGGTTTAACCTCTGAAGTTACTTACAGGATAAATTCAAATCCGTATCAGGTCACGTGAAGCCCAGGTTGTACATCTTGGCTCCTGCCATTACCTCATGCTAATGTTGGTGATAAGTCAGTGCTATCCATATTGCAGACTCATGGTCTTATCTTGGTCATGCTAAAATTGTAGGCAGATGTAAGCATGGCCCCTCAACTTCTATACAGAAGTCTGATCCCTTAGAGAATAAATGCCAATCACAGAAATTTCCTTTTCAAATGATGCTATAACATCTTTACTCTTCACATTGTATGTTGCTTCCACTGACATGCTAAGAATGCCAGAAAAAAAGCTCATATTGAACCCAGTTAATTAAAAGGATTCACACAGATGGTTTGCCTGGTACTTTACAGAGGCAGCTAATTAAAGCAATATTAGTCAGCACCATTAAAATGCCAGATAAAGCTTTGGGAATAATCCTGATTGGGAAGCAAGGTTTACAAATAGAGCTTTGAACAATGCAGTATATTTGCACTTAATTAATCTGATTCTAACCAGTCTTTACTAAGGCACAGAATAATGTATGCTGATAACAATATTAGTGACAAGATTTTTCAAAGCTGAAATGTGGCACTTATTAAAACAAACCACAATGACTCTGATTTCACATTCCATAGGAGAATATGATATCATGGGGGAGTCTGAAGTCCTCTAATTTGCCATAATTTAAAAAGCATTAGAAAAGAAACCAAGTCCAAGCTGAAGAAAGTCAGTCACATACCAGCAAAGTTAGAGAGAGAGAAACTGCACTAGACAAATTATATTTGGACACAGAATATAAACAAATCTTCCTTGCAGCTCCAGGCAAATACTGTGTTTGGAGAGGATCTCCAATATATGACTGTATGTATTTTTTTGCAGTGACAAGTAATGTGGTCTTGATCTGAAAACTTCTTCTAGACCTAACTCCGTGCATTAATGAAATATGTCCAGTCACTTAATGTGCTAACAGATGATCATATGGACAGGTTTTTGCAGCATAGGACTTAAACCATGGTCTTAAGTTCTGTAATTGAAACTGACTTTTCTTAAAATTATTTCATCAAATAAGACATCAAATCCCTGAAAGGAGGTTGTAGTGAGGTGGGTGTCAGTCTCATCTCCCAGGTAAGTGGCAGGATGAGCAGAAATGGCCTCAGGTTGCACCAGGGCAGGTTTACATTAGATATGTTTAGAATGTTTCGACAGACAGGGTTGTGAAGCATTGGAACAGACTGCCCAGGGAAGTGGTGGAGTCCTCATCCCTGGAAGTGTTAAAAAAATATGTGGCTATGGCACTTGAGGACATGGTTTAGTGGTGAACATGGTGGTGGTACTAGGTTGACAGGTGGGCTTGATGATCTTAAAGTTCCTTTCCAAACTTAAAGATCCTATGATTCTCTGGTTTAAAAAAGCCATAGAATTTCATCCCATATTCCAGACAGGGAGATGTACATGGTTTTGGGCTGCATGTTATGATTTAGCTGTTACAGGCCCAACTCTGTGATCAATTAAAAGAAACATAGATGAAAACAACTACATCGTGTGACTCTCTGCCATCATTTTTTAAGCAATAAAAGTTTCACCAACCTCCTTCCTGATTTAGAAGCCACAGTTCAAGGGCATTTGGTAATTTCCTACAGAACTGAGTACTGTGGCATACACCCAAATAAATCTGCGGTAAAATTTACTCTCTTCATCCAACACTCTGAAGAGTCATGGTGAGTCATTCAGGTATTGGTCTTAGCAAATGTCAGACCACAAGCCACACACTGCTTTTGTGTGTGGCATCCCACATGGGCACAGCAATGTCCTGCAGAGGCTGTGTGAACAGGGCCTTGTATCCAGTCAAGCACCATTTATGTTATCCTTTCACCTCTCCTTCAATTTTCATTTCTTTCCAGTTCTTCTGCTCTTCCAGTTGCCCAAGGGGCAAGGAGATAACTAAAGGTTTGTCAGTCTTTCCTCCTGCTTTCCATGAGATGTCTCTCAGAAAGCCCAAGAAAGAGATTTAGGTTTTGGGAGGCAGCACAGTCCTGAGAAGTGCCTCTTTATCAACATTTTCCAATAGTTGTGCCTAAATAGTAGCTCAATTTGTCAGTTGAACCTTTTGCTGATGACTTTGAAAGGATGTCTTAATTAGAGCATACATCTTGCCATTCCAGACTGTGCATTACTAGCAAGCCATACAGAAAGTGCCAGAAGTAATGCATTTCTATGCCAAATACAGGTGTTGTCAGGGCTCTGTACTCTTTATAAGATTTTGGAAAGGTATCATTAGACACTCTTGATTGCACTGAAATAATGATGTATCCAGTGCTTCAAAGGTGGAAGTGTGAATTCCGAGAGTGTCAGGCAATGAAATTTCAGGCAAGGAACCCTAAATAGCTGACTTTTGCCAGTCTCCTACAGAATGGAATTTGCTGACCGCATACACTTTTAAATACTCTAGTATATGTATGTTCCACAGACAGATTTGACATTTACCATTTAAAATATTAATATTTGATGGACCAATGTAATTAATATATGATTTTATGGAAAACTAAATAACAGTGTTTAATACCAGTGCATGCCAGCAGAAAGCTGCTCTTTCACTTGAGCTCACAGCTGAAAAATGTACATTCTGTGGTGTCATGGTTTCACAAAAAAATATCTCCAGGTTTATCTGATAGGTAATGAAAGGGACTATAGCAAAACCTGAATTTTCAGGTCAGGTTTCTTTTACATGAAAGCCCAAACCCACTGATTGAAATTTCAGCTGCATTCCTAGAAATTTGCAGTGATTTGGGCTCCAGAGAACAAACACTCCTCTGTTACTTCCACAGAGCCCTTGTTTGAAATGTCTTTTCCCATGCTGAGATGCTAAATTCATGTTATGTAAATATCTAGTGCCAGGTTCATTGCCCAAGCAATATCAGGTAACTTGCATTTCATGGGCAAAGTGTAATCCCTTTGCACAGTTTATCAACTGCTAATAGCTAAACAATCTAGGGGATGTTTTTGCATAAGGTATGGATAGCTTTATGTCTCAGAAAAACATTTAACCCCTGTGATGCAGAACTCAGTATGATACTGCGTGGAAGCAGGAGATTTCAGAGTTGAATTTACACTGCCACTCATGCACTCTGTCATATACACTGAGTTCTGCAAACAAAGTTCACTCAGTTGCACCTCTGACTGTCAGAGAGAAATCAGCTTTTGGCTGGCTTTTGGCATGTGCCTTTGACAAGTTTTGCCCATTTTGAAAACAACAGCAGCAATGAATTGTGAAGGCCACTAGGAACAAACACTTGCTTAGTACATAGCTTTCTTCTGGCAGTCCCATCATCAGTATTGCTACTCCTCTGCCAGAGGGTTTGTGCCTGTGCATGGCATGGAATCATGCAGGCTCTATGGCACAACTTGCTAACCTGCAATTAAGTCCTCTCTGGGCTGTAATACTAGAAATCATTAAAAAAAAAATCAGTACCCAGTTCTAAGAAGGGGAAAACCCTGCTAGAACAGAGCTACTGATAGGGGGATTCTGTGTGTATGCACAGAATGCCTTTTACATTAAAACATGGAAGAGCCACGTTTGTGTTACAAGTAGGCACATAACTACACCCCTCTGTCCTAATACGAAATACTACAGAACAAGGGAAAATACTGCAGCATGAGACAGGGCCATTAGTGCTGGCATTGCAGTTGATCATCTGCATCCTAGGATTAACTGGGACAGTCAACTCAAAGTGTGAATTACCAAAGTTCAGCAAGGGAGCAGTATATCACTTGTACTTTGCAGGAGGACAAAATTTGTCATTCCATAATAAAGAGAAATGAGGGAGAAGGGAAGATTTTCTTCCCCTTTAATTATGACATTGTGAATTATCAAGAACATTTGCATGAAGTGTTCCTTTCCCATTGTTTCCAGAAGATTCCCTTTTCTCAGTAAGCAGCAAAATCACCGGGAAATCCTGTGAATACAATGGCACCACCTACCACCATGGCGAAATGTTTGTGGCTGAGGGCCTTTTCCAAAACAGGCAAGCAAACCAGTGTGCCCAGTGCAGCTGCTCAGTAAGTAACATGATTTGACAGAGCCCTGCTCTGTCTGTGCTCCAGTTCTCCTTTCTAGAAGATATGACACTGAAATATAAGCAATACATAGCAAAGGCTGGGAACGGAGAATTAATGCTGAAACTCATGAGAGTGCTCAGAGCCAGTGTGCAGCACCTGGTAAATAAATGCCAGATGACCTCTTAAACACAGTGCACAAAGCATACCCTGCATCTGCTGTAAGTGAGCTTACAATGCAGAGGCAGCAGGTAAAATGTTGCTGCTTGGCATATATAAAATATTTCTCTTCAACCTAACTGGAAAATATAGCACTAAGCCAATGACTGATTTCATTTAGACTGAGCTGATAAGTAAAGAGCCCCAAGGCCGGGAGTGGACAGCTCTGAACTGGCAGTGGGCCACAGAGCCATTCCTGAGATGTCACAATTCAAATCCAGTATATTTGAGCAGTCACACATTGACTCTTCAGAGCCAGTGTCTGAACCAGAACATCCCACTCAATCCCACCAGCTCTTCAGTATCAACTATTGGCACCTCTGTACTTCCTCTCATAAAATCATCATCATCATATTCTTCATGAACTAAGAATTTAATACAAGTACTGAACAGACTGTTCTAATCTAATATTCTGCCTTTGCATAGAGTGACATTTATGTAAACACAGATTTAAGCATGTCCATAAAAAATGAATATACAGTACCAGACAGTTGACAACTCCTAAATTCCCCTTTGTGTTTTACTGGCAGGAAGGAAATGTGTACTGTGGATTGAAGACCTGTCCCAAATTAACTTGCTCTTTCCCAGTTTCTGTTCCGGAGTCCTGCTGTCCAGTTTGCAGAGGTAAGTGCAAGCACAGCCACAGAAGGAAAGGTTCTGAACTTACTCCTTCCCCTTTCAGAGCCTTGTCTGTGCACCAGCACTGTCACTCAGGACACTATCTGCAAGTTTCCCATGTAATTACAATCCAGTGCATGTTGGGAAATTACCCTGCAAGTGCCAGCAAGGTAACGTAGCTACCTTTGTTCTCCTAAATTAAAACAAGGCAAGAATGCACTGATGATGAAGTTGCATCCCCCTAATGAGGTAAATCAAGGCTTCAAATGATCTATTGAAGTAGCTGCCATTACTCTGGATAGAGAAGCTTTGTAGTAAAAGCTGGGCTTCTTTCTGACAAGTTACCAGACCTACTCAAGTTGTGCAAGACACAAGAATTTCAATTCAGAGGCAAGGGCAATTACTGCAGTATAAATGAGGTGTCAGTCAATACTCATATGACTTCAGGATTTCACTAGCAGTTGCATTTTAGATCCTGTACACACAGGACACTTGATTCTAGGGGCCTTCCCAGCCTTTCTGAATGTCTAAACCTAATGGTCTGTCTAAAAGTCCAAAGTGTCTGAGAATTTCTAAATGAATTTTATCTCCTTATTAGTATAATGGCACTTGAATCACCACTCCCAGGGTATCTAAGCACCTATGACCTGTTCTCAAAGATGCAGATAAGCACCTAAAGGTACCTACTCTTTTCAGAAGTGCCACTCTTGATATCAGTGATGCCAGGATGCTTTGAAAAACTCTCCTGCTTGCACCTTTGTGCTGCTGTATTCTTTTGATATTCTGCTTGTTTGAACTCAGTACAATTGCATGGTAAAAATAAGGAGTATTACACAGTCGGTTGTATAATTTTCCCTATGGTGCAAAAGTTGCAAAACATGAACCAGCATAGTCCCACAGCCCCTGACCTGAGGAGTTGACTGAGTGCACAAACTAAAGCTCTGTGCAGCAGAGGGCTGAGCCAGCAAGAAGGTACTTGAGAGTGCATCATTGCTAATAAAGCAGCAGGCTGCAGGACGCCCTGCGCAATTTGAAGAAACAAGGTCCTGCACAGAAGCTATGTAGTCCCATCAGTGCATCAGGCTGACAAAGCTGCTTAGCCTGGGGACATGCAATGGTAATTAACTTACGTGTGGCACCATGGAGGACCTGAGGTGGTCTCTCAGGAGGGCAGTGCTCTGTGCTGCATGAACATGTCCTCTCAGACAGAGCAAGGATGAGGATCTCTCTGCAGTGCTCCCTTGCACGGAGGTTGTTCCTCATTCTTTGCTGCTTTGCCATGTTACTCCACAGTATCTTTACAAATCTCAAAACCTTTTGCTAGGCAAACTGCTTGTGAAGCTACCCGATCTCAAGCAAGCAAAGTGATAGTCCTGTTCCCAGGATGAAATAGAGTGATACACTGTTTTAAATGTAATACATTGACAGTTAATTAAAGTAAATCCTTGTTAATTGTCTGATGTCAGTTACCAGGTAGTTATTTTAGCTGTATTTGAAACCAGCCTCTTCCAGTTACAAAGATCAATCTGACTTTCAAAGTACAAAGTATCAGACATAGCTATGCAGTAAACCAGCCTTACGCTGGAGAAATCAGTCACTTCAGACACAATCACTAATGAGAAACAAGTTCATTAGCCTTACCATATGAGAGGTGAGATTACATCAGATTATGCACTAGAGGCGACCCACTGTCTGCACTGATGCAGGGGTTTTTTAATGTATTGTCCTGTCTACTGCTCTTACTTAAAAATGTCAAAATTATCATTTATCTCATCATCTACCTTGTCCTTTTCAATATGCAGAAGCTCTTTTATCTCTCCTCTGTGATTTCTATGAAATACAAACCTAAACAAAATATTTGCAAAGATCTAGCACAACTAATGGGGAGGAAAGTATGAGTCAGTTTCTGCTCCCTGCATGGCCAAATATATTAATATTAAAATTTGCAGATTTTCATATTCATTCCTCTGCTACTGACTAGATCCTAAATACAGCTGTGAAGCCAGGTGAGACTTTTTCCCTTTGTATCTCCCAAGGTGTTGCACAGTTACTTCTTTAACTGATGTTGTTTTGCTTCCTGTATAGGAGATGGAGAATTATCATGGGAACATACTGATGGAGACATCTTCCGTCAGCCAGCCAACAGGGAAGCTGTAAGTGGGACCTTTCTTGCTGTGCTGTGCATGGCAGTACATTGGGGAAAAAAGAGAAGAGGATGATAATGGGCTGAATACCTACTGCCTCATCCTGGGTTCTGTGAATCTAGCCCAAAATAGGTTTTTTACTCAGCCTGTATTAATGAATAATGCTGAATTAGAAACTGTCAGGAGCTCTTGTGATCTCTGGATTTGGTTTCTTCTGTATATACTCTATAAGAATAAGATTTGACAGTATTTGTTTGCTATGCAAGAATTGCTTTTAAATAATAATTGCAAATACTAGCTTCCCAGTTCACATATATATTTATTTTAGGGCTTCACTGTCTTTGGTGGTTAAAAGCATCCATTAACAACTTACTGCTCAAGAGATGATTTTTTTAACAGTATTTGGAGAGAATCTGAAGGACTTTTAAGCATTAGGTATACTACCTAAATAAATAAACCAGCAGATCTTTGGAGGAGTGGGAAGAATAATGTTTTATAAAATAGGGGGTATAATATGAAACCTTCAGGTTCATGGGCATTTTGGAAAATGATTTCAGAAAAGAAATTGTGTTTTTGCTCTAGAAAACATGCTATGCACTACAACTACTACTACTACTACTACTGCTACTACTACTATTACTTTAGTCCAGCAACACTCATTCCCCTTGTCCATTGGAATGAGACATTTACTCTTCGTCTCGCTTTCTGTCCCCAGAGACACTCATACCATCGCTCCCATTACGACCTGTCACCCAGCTCTGCCAGGCAGGTGGTCAACATTCCACGATTTCCCAGTGCCAGGAGCAACCGTGGAGTCCTTCCAGATCCCCAGCAGGCCTCAGGAACAATAGTACAAATCGTCATCAACAACAAGCATAAGCATGGACGAGGTAAAGACAAGCACTTCTTACAGTATTGCTCTGGGTCAGGAATCAATCTCCTAGAGCTCAAAAAGACCTCTCAAAATATACAGCAGAATCTTGAAAATTTGCACTGGTATCAAGAAATCCAATGCAAATCAGGGAGGCAAAAGCAATAAGCCATTGAGGATATGAAATTCCTTCTTGACTGAGATAAATTCTGGCAACACATACAACAATGCATTTCACCCTTCAAAGGCTCTCTTGAGTTACTCTATGGGATTGTGCCCCACAATTCTGAGAGTTCATGCAGTGGCTGCCAGGGAAGTGAGTGCTTTGTGTCACAAAGGACACCACAATGCCTTTGATGCCTTTAGATTCCCTAATTTGTTCATGCAGTGACTCGTTCTGGAGGAAAGTGTTTGTGGCTATTTTCTTTATACTCTCTCCTATTCTGTAACTTTTATAGCTGTAAACAGCTTATATGTCAACTGCCCTGCATATCTCAGACCATAAAGCTTTGCCACAATATTAGGAGGTTTTCTGCCTCCAAAACTTAGCAAATTATTCTCATGCAAGACAGTCTCATATCTTCCCCCATGTTAAATGAGCTTCCTGAGACAGTGGTATGCGAGGGATGCTTTTCCTCCCCTGTGACTAACACAAGAGTCAGAGTAGGCAATTAGCCTGTACTGGATGCCTGAGCTGTAGAGAGGCAAATTTAACCAATGTAATGAATCTCACTCTAAGAATCCTTTAGTGCCTTCTGCTAATAGAATATAGGATATGCTACATTTTGGGCACAGCAGAATTTTAAGCCCATGTGGCAAATCATATTCAAGTCATATTCCTCATGCACTACAGGAAGAACAAAAATAAAAGGAAAATGCCAGTTCACCAGTTAGCGGGACAGCAGGTTTTGTACAGTAAAAAGGATGAGATGCTCAGTTCCCACAGGGGTGTACCTCAATGAACAGAGGTCTGCAGGAACAGGCCTAGGAAGATTGAAATAACTTTAAAAACACATGCTCAGAACAGCGTCTTTCCACAAATACCAGTCAGCATACACTTAGAAACTACCCACAAAGAGTTAAAATCCCTTGTATTAGGGCCAACTAATCTTTTGAGGTATTAGCTAACAGAAGGAATGTTGGCTATAGGATCTTTATTATCCACCTGAACAAGCATGAAAAAGCATTCAGATCATGCCAGTGTTTTATGCTGAATCTAGGACCGGGAATCTCCATGCAGTGCAATGTCTTTGACATGTAATTCACACATGAAGACATTATCAAAGGAGTTTCTAACTGACTTGTTTCAGCAAATAAAGAATGTACAGATGAACAGCATATTTCTGGATGCAGTATAACTTCAGACACTCACTGCCTGGAAAGTGTCTGAGAGATCCCCATGATGGAAAAAGGAATGCTGACCATGTGCATTTCTTTTGTTCCTGTGCAATTAACAAGTGTTTTATTAATTAATGCACATGTCCATTGAGACGCATTTCAACAAGTTAAAAAATAAACGCATAACAACTCTCCTGACATGCAAATACTCTGTGGTTGTGTGGATACAGATTCATCATTCTGAACATGAAGAGCACTAAAAATGGTGTAACTAGAAGTTATTTGCCATTATTTGGCTTTTGCTAGAGGCTTCATCTGCTACCTCAGAGTATATATTTAATTTTTCTGCGTTAAACAACCCATAAAAGACAGAGAGTATGTATCCACACAGTGTCATGTATTATCCCTTCCCCTGTCAGGGAGAACTCAGGCAGTATTTATGTCCATAAAGGATCTGGAGAACTCTGACTGGGGGAAAAGACGTCCATATAAGCATGGAATTAGGAATAATATGCTATTTAAGCATGTAAGAAGCCTGCTGAGCAGCTGAGTACTTGACGTTTTTTTCATTTATAGTTTTTTCTCCCATGTTCTTAGTATACAGATAAAACTTCCCTTTTATTTGAGAAACAAAACTGTTTCCTACCTCTAAAAAACCCCCTGTCTTAAGAAAGAGTTAAAAAGTAGTAAATTATAAACTAAATAATGGCATAAGCTCATGAAAGACACTGAAAAAAACACTCCCCATAAATCTCAGTAACTCAGTAAAGTATAAGCCAGTTGGTTACATCTGTTACCAGTTAGATATAAATTTCAGATTACAGATAAAAATTAAATTGCTTTTGAAAGTTACAGGCAAAATAGGAACATATTTTACAAATAAAAACATTAATAAAAATGATGGCATATTAGAAAAATTGGAAATATTTACAACGTAACGCAGCTTCATTTTTGTTGTTTTTAGAAATCAGGCAGTGCCCTTTCTTTCACCTTGTTAGGATTAGTTTGCATTTTTCTTTGTGTTTATAAAATATTTAAAAAGAAAGAAAGAGGATTTATAGGACAAATGCAAACATGGTGTAAAGTGATATAATTCCCATCAACTGCTGGGTGACCCAAAGTGGCTTCTACCAGGCATGGATTTTTCCACTTTCTTCGTGTCAGCTGTATTTCTCTGACTCCCAGGGGCTCTGATGAATAAATATTCTGAAGTTCTTAGAAGCTGTTGGAATGAAATTTCAGTCCCATGTGCATCTATTCATGTTAATGTTTTCTTGTGATTCCAAAAGCCAAATTACTCTATATACCTCTCGACATTTATATTTCCACAAAGGAGTTAAACTTCATTTTGCAAGTATTCTGTTGTTTGTTTTGTGTTCTACGTAGCAAAACTCTTATGCAAAAGCAATAAAAGGCCCAAGTGGCACTGATCCATCCAGCTGATAGCACTGCTCTCACTGCAAAGGCTGTGTTCAGCTAATGGCTGGAGCTGTGCAGATGATTCAGTAGCAAATGACATGAACCTGTCATCTGCAAATTCAATTCAAATGCAGCCAAAGCCATTGTAGTAGGCTATGTCCTGTGTGTGGACTGAGAATTCGAGGGGAAGGAGTAAGTTTTATAAGCTGGTTAATGCACAACTGAATGAACTGGGGGAGAGCTCATCAGACACTTGACTCAGACACCTTCACTGTTTTCCTCGAAAGGCAATGGACATCAACATCAGCAGAGTTGGAATCAATGCAAAACTGCTCAGAAACGGGTGACCATTTTAAGTTAAAATGTTCAGACTATTTTAAGTTAAAATTAAGAAGCAGAGAAATGGATCTGAGATGCTAACAGATGATGTATGAAGACACTGCTTTAAATAAATACGCATGAAACAAATGAATATTTATAGATAGGTAGCCAGTGAGCCTTTTCTAGTTGTACTTTTTCTTCTTTTTCTTTTCTTTTGTAGTTTGTGTTTCAAATGGCAAAACATACTCACATGGTGAATCTTGGCATCCCAATCTCCGGGCCTTTGGAATCGTAGAGTGTGTGTTGTGCACCTGCAACATCACCAAACAAGAATGTAAGAAAATTCACTGTCCAGAACAATATCCCTGCAAATACCCTCAGAAAGTAGAAGGAAAATGCTGTAAAGTTTGTCCAGGTAAAACAAAGTTGGTCACAGACCACCTTTTTGCTGTGCATGTTAAAAGGCTTGGCTCAGGCTTCCTGATCACAGTAAGCTCTGATGTGAACAGCAGCAGCTGTGCCATGTTCCAGTGTGTGTGTGCAGAGGCCTCGGTGTGAGACAGGCAGAGCTGCCTGGCCAGCTCTCCTCTTGCTGCTCCTCACACAGGGAACAGGCTGCTGGCACATTTTCTGAGCAGTCACTGCTTTTCTCTCTGCTGTTAACATGACTTCCTGATGCTCATTTCCAACGAGTATTACAGAAATATATACAGAAAGTTCATTACTGCCAAAAGACTCTCATCCTTCCCCCACCACAGTGCCCACAGAACCTTCAAATAATTTTTCTGTCTTGTGAAATCCACATGGAGATAACATCATTTCTGCTTTTTAAAATGTACCAGAAGGATTCAAAACTGATTGGTGTCATTTACATAACTTAACCCTTAAAGTAAATACTAACATCACAGATTTAGCATTGTGTCTATGCTGCACTAATGATAAAAGTTCCATAGACATTACTAAAATAAATGCCCACAGCTAGTGAAAAATCTGCTAAAAGGATTCTGCTGATGGTTTGCCAAATGACAAGCCATGTTTCATGTGATACAAAAGGTAAAGGAGTGTCCAGTTACCTTATGTGCTTTTAAACAGTTCCCTAATGTACCCATTTGTCTGTTTGTTTGGTGATGCACTGGGCAAGAATGCTCTGAGGAAATGAGTTGCTCAGCCATACATAGGAACATCTGTAAAATGCACACTTCCCATCTTTTCTTGCTAGTTTTGTTCAGTGGGAAAAAAACACGATGCAGTGGCAGTAGGCAGGCAGGAGATGTGTATGTAGATCTTTTGGATGCTTGTGAAGTAGAGATCCACAGCTTTCATTGGAAGAACAGTCAACCAAACCTGGCTAACAGGCTTCAATAGAAAAATTAAGGGCAAAAAAGGAAGTTACTGCCTTGTTTTTTGAGATCCTATGTGCCCATTTCTAAGAAAGCTGAACCTCTTCCTGAAGTGTTTTGGATGTGTGGAGATGTATTAATTATTAGGTGTTTCCACAAACAATGATTTGAGAGTCTGAGTTGTATCATCTCTCTTATATTCCCATCCAATTTTCAATTGCAAACAGGATAATTACAATTTCTGCTTATATGCTCTACAGCTTTACCAGGTGGGCAAGAGATAATGTGCACTGTGCTGGCTCAGGCTTGCACTGGTCACATGGCTGCTGCCAAGCAAAATGCAAACCTCAGAGATTCTTTTCCTCAGCAAAACATTAATTCGGGTCTCTCCACTTTAACCAACCACCAATTTTCATTTAATTATTTTATTACCCTGAGATTTCTAACATTATTTGAAATATGCTTGAAATATGGACAACAGGTTCCAAAATTGTGAGGAGTCTCCCAGACCACACACCTCATTTCCTTAGGAGACTGGATTAGAAGTATAAATACACTCTTGCCACTATGGACAGACTACCACAACCTGGCAGAACAGGACACTGTTAAGTGTCTGTGTTAACAGCTGGAGATGGATTTGGGTGGCCATACAAATTAATGTTCTACTTTCAAACTAACCATGCTTGGCTATTGATGCCAAGTAAGTTCTGGAAGACTTGACTGTAGCTGTAGTATGTGTTTTGTCCTTTTTGTTTTTTAAACAGAGGATGTGCCAAGCCAAACCTTTGACAACAAAGATTACTTCTGTGGGAAAGAGACATTTCCTGTCTATGAATCCATTTTCACAGAGGAAGGAGAAACCATCAGGAAAATTGCAATAGAGATTGAAAAGCCACCTCAAATAGAAATACATGTGTGGACAATTAGAAAAGGTGAGTTAAGCAAGTTCTTTCTTTAAACAATGTATCATCTTCCATTAAAATCCCTGGACAGTTTACAGATCAAAGGATTTTGTTTCTCCTATTCTTTTGGCTCTTTAGGATATCATTATTACAGCCACTTCCAACATACTCGAATTTTTCTGCACAAAACACATTAGAAACACACAAAGCTGTAGTTCTGCTAGTTTCTACCCTTCACCGGGAGCAAAAGCACAATGACAAACAGGTTTTCAGTATTACTCTGTGTGATTTATTGCAGAGAAATGGGTAGTAGGGTTTGAATCAAGTGCCTGGAGGCTGTTACTTAGGATGAACCAAAAAGCTTTCCATTGAAATCAGTCCACCCTATCTGCCACAGTGATGATACACCCATGATGGTATATATAGAACATGGGCAAAAAATGTGTTAAGGATGAAAACAGTATTTTTTACTAGACTAACTGGTAAAATTAGAACAAAATAGAGAAGCATTCAGAAGCCCAAGCACTACTGCAAGTTGTGAACTTTCAGTGTGATAAAAATTATCTCCAGCCTCATAAAAATCCTCTATTCTCTATCTACTTTTTTGAAGCAAAAAGCATATGCTCCGTATAGGAAAGCCTCACACAGTGCACCCTTTTACATGGAAATGATACATCCCTAGATGCTTTAAAGGAGAAAGCCAAGGGCAAAGTGGGAGAAGAAAAGAGATCACAGAGCTTTGGATGGTTCACAACTACCCTGTGTGTTAAGAAGCCACAAAGGCTCATAATGATTTGAAAGTCATGTTGCCTGCTGGCTCAAAATGGTGTCTGACTGCAAAATTACACTGTTTTTCTCCAAGACACTGGAACTTTTGGCTTCTGTTGTAATCTTACATTTACTCATAATAAGAAGGCATTCATTTATTTTGGAAAAGAATCGGCTAATTCTCACACCCCTCACAAACTCACTGCAATCCCAGCTTCACAGGAGGATTTATAGGGGAATAGCAAAATAACGGAGGGGGGCGGGGGTAAGGAAAAATGGAATTAAAAAAAAATAGACTGAAGATTGTACAAAAGGCAGGACAGCACTCCAGCTTTAGAACAATGGGCACATTTCCAGTAACATGCACTTCTCATTTCTTTGCTGAAGGGATTCTGCGTCACTTCTATGTTGAAAAACTGTCCAAGAGAGAATTTGAAGAACTTCCTTACTTCAAGTTGATAACAAGGACAACCCTTAGTAAGTAAAATCCTGACCTATTGAAGTTTCTACTCTCCACATAACCATAGCCATGAAAAACTTTCTCTTACTCAGCACAGTCAAATGGATGTACTGGATTTTCCTTTAGTACAATATTTGATAAGTTTAGGTTTAAGTAATCAAAATACAGCAATTTAGAATATAGATACATATAACCGTAGTTCATTTCCATGTGTCTTAGTCTCTTGTGTTTTGATAAATATAGGGTCTTTTCTGCCCATGCTAGCATAAGTCCGAAATATGACTAAGGTCAGCACAGCAGCGCAATTTGGATTTATTTATGCAACATGTCAAGTTACCCCAGTGTTTCAGAAAGTAATTTAGAAGGGAAAAAATTCAGATGCTATTAAAGGGGTTCTACATACATTTATGTTATATTTGAAAGACTACTTTCCTATGTTCTTAACAATATCTTCATTATTAAAATGTGTTTTGTGAAAGGACGCGTACTTCTTTTATCACTCTTGATTCAATTTTGGTTTTGTATTTGATCCAGTTTGGGATTGTGACAGTAGTTAGCAATTACTAATTCAGCTAATTTGCTAATTGAATTAAGATATAGATATTTTTAATTCCTAGTTCCTTTGCATTACAACTTGTATACTTTTTCTATAATTTTTCCTAGTTAAGAAGTCTTTTTCCCAGAAATAATATATTCTTAATTGTTACAGACCTATTGAGATACAGATAAGTTTTCATATTAAAAATTCCCTAAATTTTTGCTGTCAGCCTTCTGTAAGCTTGTCATTGTTATCTGTAATGTAGTATTGCAGGACAGCATGTATTTCTATTAATACTATCAAAAATGTGTAGAAATGTTAATTTCCATCACACTTTATATTATACCCAGGTAGGAAGAGTTCACAGCACATGAAACATTTAGCTGTGTTGCTTCCCAGCTTTTAAATACTTTGGTTTACCAGGGTATCAAGTGCCATAAAGGGCTGAATAAATAGAGCCAACTTACAGGATTATTTAATTAAAGAAAATAGTAATATTCTGATCCATATTTATTTTTTTAACCAAGATATTTTGCATGGACTATGTTACATGGTTGTAAGATGCTTTGAATATTTTCCATGGGAGGATTGGACATTCCCTCTTTGAGCATTGTGAATCAGTTGGTTTACAGAGTGCTTATAAATGTCTTCAAAGTCCCTGTGCCCTTTTCTAAGTCAATATCTGTCTCCCTTGTGTTTTTGTTTTCAGGCCAGTGGAAAATATTTAGCGAGGGAGAAGCTCAGATCAGCCAAATGTGTGAAAGCAGAGTGTGCAGGACTGAGCTCGAGGATTTGGTAAAGGTTTTGTACCTTGAAAAGTCTGAAAAGGGTCACTGTTAAGGGAGACAGCACTGGAGGGAAAAACACAAAAAAACTTATGAAAACTTGGATCTGCAGCTGGACTGCAGGCTTATTTTGCTTAAGTCAACAGTTGCCCTAAACCCCAAAACTATAATGCAGTAATTATTCACATCATGCACAGCAAATTTGCTGCTTTATGTGTAGTGGCCTGTGTCAACCGTTCAAATATCTCCTCCAAAAGACTAGAAGGCTCTTTGTTACTGGTGGGGGAAGGAGAAAGAGAGACTGTGCTTTCCCAGAGTTGCATTTCTTTACAAGTTAAAAAGAGAAAACAGAACATTTTTACTATTATTATTTGGCAAGTTATTCAAACTAATGAAAAGAAGGACACCTAATAAATGTGCAGGAGCCATGGAGAATATTATATGCTGTGCTGAATTTATACCATTTTGGATGTTGAAATGACTCATGGATTTCTTGTAGTAATGGAGGAAATATATGAGTGATACAATACTCATGTTGGAGACATAAAAGCCAGATTTAAACTAACAAACTCTTTAGCAGCCTGCCTTTGGGATGATGTCTTGTAGTTGAGCAAACAAAGTCCATAAACTAAACAGCAGGTGTTAGTGGCAATCATTATATTTTTGTAGCAATTGGAGCAAATGTTCGCTTTTAAGTGGTTTTCACTGTTTCCTCCACCCACTTCTCTAAAAGTGTTAGCTCCCTATCACAGCCCAAATAACTTCGTTTTTCTGGGCCCTATTTACACATGCTCTTGGCTGGTAAACCACCTTCTAAAGTGACGTGGCAGAAGGGGGTGAAGTACTTGCAGTATTTTCAAAACACCTAAAGCATTAAAACTCACGATTAATAATGCCTTAAAAGTTGTGACAGAACTTAATTTACTTGTTCTGATTTGTTACAAACATAATCTGCATTTTTCTGAGGGTGACCTCTCAATTCTCATGTTTCAAGGACAGCTCTCTCCCATGAAAAACACCAAACAAGCAACTGCTTGTTGTGACAACTGTTATCTTTGGGGAAAAAAACCAAATCTGAGTAGTTCTGTTCAATTTAGTATAGCATGTCTACAGTGTGTTTAAGAGAGGTGACTCTCATCTGCAGAATAATTGTAGCAATTTTAAAACTGTTTTCACCAAAATCCTGCACTGCTCTGTGGCTGCAATGTTGGATTAAATCTCAAGATGCAAGCGACTCTGCCTGCTTTTTCTCCCATTTTCTACTCCACAAGCAGACAGGAATACTGCTGTTTAAACACATGCTAGGAAACAAAGCTTTATGGAAATAGCCCGAAACGGGGGCTGGGGCTTCACAGGGAGTGAAATCAACAGTGGCAGCAAGGATTTTGAGGTTTGTCATTCTGCCAGTGACAGCACTCTAGGGTGTCCACATTCCTAAAGGGATGAAGTTCTGGGAGAGGTTGGTACTGAATGCCGAAAGCCTGTTCAGGCAGAGCTTCACCATCGTGAAAGGATCCTTGGCTTGGGCAGCAGAACCTGGCAGTCTCCATCAGCAGGGCAGGCCTAATGACCAGGCTTCTCCATGGCACCCAGGTCCTGCCTGTGCTGCCTGAGCCTTGGGAGGAGTGGGATACAGGGCTTCTCAATAAAGAGGAGCAAGTGAGGAGAACAGACATGAAGGTGAAGGAAAGGCTGAAGGGAATTAGGAGAAAATATACATGGTGATCTCAGGACCACCCTGCTGTCCCTAGGCCTGGACAGAGAGCAGGTAAGTTTTGGGCATCCTGGCCATTTGAAAGTACAGCAAGTTGAAATGCAGGAACACCTGACTAAAATAAGTCCTCTATCACTGTTCATTAAAAGGAGAGCTAAATGAACTGTCCTGCCACATTTCCTGGGGACTGTAGCTTCCATAAATCCTGTCCTCCTGGTATTGGAAAGGGGTGTAGCATGTCCAAACCAAGGCCGTAAGACCTCACTGCACCAGAGCTGCAGTGTAACTGTAGAAGAAGCAGTTTGGCATGAGCAGCACTGATTGCACATGGCATCTAATGGGTTGAAATGTGCTGTAAAACTCTAAAAGTTTATTATAAATCTATAGGAAGAGGTTCTAAGGAAGTATAGTGTTCTGGTGAGAAGACCAGCAGTTGATTTCTCACCTAACGGGCATGATCTGTTTGTAGCAGTAGCTGGTAAAAAAAAGACAAAGTGGAAAGTGTACAGTGTTTGTAATTTTTTTTACAAAGAAGGCAACCTGTTTTTTGTATTTGTGACAGGACTGGTGGAATCCAGATTGTGTATTTATTTTATAATTAACAGTCCTTAAGAAAAGCAAAAAACAATCATAAGCATCATTTTGTAAAATACAGTGTTGTGTTTTTCCAGTTTCTGGTCACTAAAGACAACAAAATACACGGTGTCATGTTTTGCATTTTCTTCATGAGATGTATGTCTGTTATGGTACTTATTTATATACTTGTATCACTTTGACCTGGTTTGATAAATTAATAAACTCCGAAGTTGATAATAAAATAAGATGGTTTGCTGTTTGGTCAAGATGTTTGGTTTCAGTTCCCTGTTTGCAGTCCTGCTGCTACTGCCTCAGAGAAAGTCTGAAGCCATGTGCCCAGCTGGGTGCAGTGCATGGCTGCCTGCTGTTAAATCGATACTGAGATACAGAAGAGTCAGATTGGGAAATATCCATTTTAATTCAGCTTTCACCTACCCAACAAGATAAATTTTGAAAATCAAAGCATTGACATCCATATATGGAAACCAACTAAAGAAGAAATCAAGCATTGCCAACTGAGAGAACAGTACAGGACTTACTCTTTTCTTAAGCAATACATATTCTGAAGCTCAAAATAATTGGGGAAATGTTGATGGAATCAATCTCTGTTAAGGCCTGAAAATGAGTTGGTTTTCAGACCCATAAGAAAATGGAACTCACACATGGCTAGCAATGTAACTGAAATGGAGAGTGTCAGCCTTGGCAAAGATGAGTGTTCAAAGTAAATCTCTTTGAATCAATAAGTACATCAAATCTGAAATCCAGGATATCTCTGGAAATTTCTAATGAAATTGATTTCTGTTATTTCATCACACCCTGTATATTCACTTGGACCATCTTTTCATTTTAGCAAGAAATCTGTTAGGAGAATCCCAACCATGAGAACACACCCTAGGCACATGGGCCTGCTCTGCTCCCTTAACTCTGTGAGGGGCAATCACCTTCCTACTAGTTTCAGACTGAAGGTCATTAACAGTCAGGGTTGCACAGCTGCATCCCCATTGAATGTATTCTCTTGATTTCATAACAACCAAATGCTTTTTAGCAGCACACTAAATCTTATTTCTCACTTCATTCCTAACCCCCTCTCACGTAGCAGGGATCATCTCTGGCTCCACATGACTCCACAGGCCAGGAGGGGCTGGGTATGGTGACGAGAGCCCTATTCACTCCTGTGTTCTTCTGAAAATGCTTTGATATATACCCACACAAATACAAGAGAAACAATGTGTCAGCTAACTAACACTCTCATCTTCCTACACTCTTCATTAAAAAAAGGTCAAAGCATTTCACAATTCAGATGGTGACTCCTTCCAAAATAATTGATAGCACATGAAGTATTTGCGTAATGTTGGTGTGCTCTAGTGCCTATTGTGTTATCCATCTAAGATAAAAGCCAAGATTTTGGTGATTTATTGTGGGAGGGGTGAAAATTGACAAAATTAATCCTTATTTCCATTTATTGCTTTTGTTTGAGGTTTGAAAAATGTCTTCATCTTTTGATCTGAGGTTTTGGACTGTTTTACTTTTTGGGTAAAGTATGTCTGCAGCTACATGAGTATATGAGTATGAACCCACAACCCTCCCTTCTCACATAACACCAACCCAACTGTGAGCAAGAATGCAAAGCATCCAAAGCAAAAACAAATAATTGATCTTAACCCAGCAAAACAGTTTTTAATGTAGACACACTGGTTGATAGTTCAGCATATTCAGCAAATGCAGTGAGCCTGACTGCACTACCACTTAAAGTAGAAACTCCTGTCCTCAAGTGACCTCATCTCAAGAGACAGAGATAGTACATCACACTAAGTTTTACATGTAGCTACTACAAACAGCACTCATAGAGAATTATCTCTTCACCAAGATCGAATCTATCTCCTATAGATTTACATTCCTCTTTCTATTTATTTGTTTCAGGATCACACCACTACAAAATCAGGTGTGCTAAGGCCACAATAAATCAAAACTGTATTTTATTCCTGATGAATTTTATACTGATGGAAACAGCAAAACTCCCAATCTCTTTAAAAGGGGTCATATTGATGCACACTGAACTGGCATTAAACCCGTTGTAGTGTGCTCTAGAAATTCCAAAGGTGTATTTTATACTTTCCACAGATTCCCAGTCACTTCATGTTGCTTAGCCAGAACTGTTGCTCTACTCTGGTTCTCCACTGCTCAGTTCTCTCCTCTGCCAACAGCTAGGATGGGACAATGAGTTTGAGTTCTAATTATAGAGGTATGAATAGAAGTCTAGTGATGCTTAAGGTTTTATGTACTGGGGTATTTCTGTTCCACATCTCTAAAAGGGAAGAGCCAGACTTCCCAGTTAACACGTCAAGCTTGACATTAACATGGCATTTACTTTCATTTCCTGTACTAAAGTGTTGGACAGCATGACCAGGTTTTATGCTGCTAAAAACACAGTTTGTGGTAGCTGCAGTTCAACAGAGACTGAAATAGTTTCTACACAAACTTTTTTTAGTGTACTTAGGGTGGAATGGGAATTGTTACAGAAGCATCAAACAAGAAAAATGAGCTCTTGGGCCAGCTTTTTCCTTAGTGAAATAAAAAGACCTTATGTAGAAGTATTTATAGTTATGGCTGCATAGCTATCCATAAACTAATAAACAACAGTCACCAACTAATCAATCTTCACAAATGTCTTCCTAGAAAAAGGATGATTAGATTCTAAATGTGGTTATTTAGTTAACAAAAAAAATCTTCTTAGAGACACATATACAGCTCCAAGTGATGATATGTTCCAGAAAGCTGAATTTCCATATCTGAGATCACGTTTTCAATTCTGTGCTATTTGAAAATATTTCCTTGCTTTGAGTGCCATATTATAAATCCACATAAGCCAAGTCTCACAAAATCTTTGCGTTTAGATCTAGCCAGGCAGTGGTATCCTTCCAAAAATGGTCCAATGACATTAAAAAGCATTAGAGGATGTTTACAATCAGAACTGATTATCCACTAAGTTTAACTTTACCATTTATATTAATGCAAACCAGGTGTAAAATTAAGCAATCAATCCTACCAGTAGCCCTTCTCACTCACTTCACACTATGTAAATTATGATAACAGAGTCAAAACAAAAAGAAAAAAAGAAAAAAGGGTGATTTTGAGCTTCAGCAAATGTGCTAGACTTCTGGAAATAAAACTCCTGCTGCTGTTTTGTTTGAAAGACTTTGTTTGTAAATTATGGATTTTTTTCACAAACAAAATGAATAAAAAGCAGATTTTTTTATTAATTCGGCCAAGAGTCTCTTTTATTTTGCCATCATAAGCAACTGAAATATTCAATTGATAATAATGGTCAAAGTCCACAGAGACTTAAAAATTTACACCAACTTTTCCACCCTGATTTTTCCTCTTACTTCAAAGTCAGATGTCTTCTAGAGACCTTTGCACTGATGAGTCCCTGCTGAAGAGTCTTCCCATGACATCAGCATATAACAAGCTCCCAATGTCTTTATAGTCTGCATGTGTTGGGAATTATTTACCCCATCGAAATGATGTTCATGATGAGATCACTCTTATTAAGACAAAACTATCATAACCACAGTGCTCACGATGATTGTAGCTCACATTAATGCATAGAGTGTCTAGGAAAATATACATTTCAAGTAAGCAGTTAAGCAAACCCTGGAGAAACTGAGGAGCAGAGAAACTCTTGCCAACTGCAAAACTGCATTTGAATACTGAACATTGCAAATTGCAGCTCTTTTTCCTGTCCTCTCCACCAGGTAGTGCATTTCTTAAGAGACTGGGGTTTTTTTGCTGTGATTAAAATATTGAAAGGAGCTTCTGCTAGAACAGTACCTCTAGAATGAATCCAGCAAAATCTATCTACTGGAACAGTCTTGAAGCCAAGAATTCAGTAACAGGGAAATGGGGTTTCCAATTCTTAGATTACACAATTCAAATATACCAGAAACTCACTGCCTGCCACTGTTCCCTTAAAATACGTTTCTCCACATAATAGTCTCTGAAGGTTTTTGTGAAATTCAGTAGAAAAAGATACATCAAGTGGGATTTCAAAGGAAATGATGAGATCAAATTCTGTGCAAATCAGTCTATTTGCACATTAGAGGGACATCTGACCCAACAGAGGAAGAAGAATTTCGATCTGGAGAGAAGGCACAAAAAAATTAGGGAAAATATGACATTGTCTCTTATAAGCGTAAGGAGAAAGACTTTTCTCATCTCCCCATTTTCATTTTAAATTGCAAATCATTAATTGCTACTCCCGATGAACAACTTGTGAAATCTTAATAGATTTCCAAACAGAGGTTCCCAGAGGACTGCTTAGACCAGAGGATTGGTAAAGAGAGTAGAGCAGCTGTCACTTTGACTTCTGCTTCAGGACAGCAGGCTGAACCCAGCAGACTAACTCTTATTTCCATCTCAGAAATCACATCCAAAGACCTTGCTTGTAAAAAAGGATTGCCCTGGTCTAGTGCATGAAGGTAGTCAGGGTGAACCCCAGGATCACTGCTGGGGCTGCCTCAATCAGCCAGTGTATCTACTGCCTGATTGCTGCTACTGTTCTGGATTATGTTACCTAACATATATTAACAAAAAAATAGTCAAAAACTATAGACTGCTCCCTGGCATCAAAATAACCTGATTTCTATCATATATCACATCTCTATCAGCTTCCCTTTAGTCCCAGAGCTAGGAACGCCTATTCCACTGTGACAAAATTTTGGTAAAGCAGGATTTTTTGACCCAAAAAAGCAGAAGAGCCAAAATCTGCTTCCTAAGAACTTTTGATGACCTCGCTGGGAGACACTGTAAAATTCCATCTCTGCTGCCTGGAAAATCACAATGGATCCTGGCCCATTTCTAAAAAAGCTTGTGAAAAGCCAGTCCGCCCCTGCCAACAGCATAACTGTTATTGTCAGTAATTGCCATCTGAGAGAGGATCCCAAAAGAGAATTGGTGATTAGGCTTAGGAGAGCTCAGAATGATGCAATGTTTGACAATAAGCTTTTTGACTTAAAACAGGTAGTCCAATAAGTTGAAACGACATTCAAAAAAAATATTTCATAGATCAAAGGGTTTTTCTTTCTGACAAATTTTCAGGTGCCAAATAAACTCTTTGGTTTGAAGACTTGACCACTGCATATGAGATGCCAAATTCATGGAGGAAATGGGAAAATTTGATATAACCCCTTAAAAATGAACTTTCAAGTAAGTAAAAACTGATTCAGAGCTTTTTTTTCACCTCTAATTCTGCCCCATAATCTAACTGCTTTGGATCTTGTATCTTTCTTCTCCATTATAAAATCTCATTAACTCCTCACTGGAAACACATCATCTTCCACTATCTTAATAAAACTTATTTTTCAAAAATAGTAAAAAAATAGGGTGAAAACAATCTCAAGGTAGTGATGGAACTCTTTTATGAAGTGAATAGGTGCTGTCTGTGCCAATACTGTCTGTTTAATCACAGCCTAACATTTTAATTATGTATATAGCTAAGGATTTGCTTGCATTGGCTTAATTATTCTGCATGATAATATGAACAAAGGGCCTCTGTTAAAGTAATCAACAAGAATTTTAGCTGGCTGAGTTTCCTCAAATGTTCCAAGAGCAATGAAAGATCTGATCATTAAGCATTTACTGCCCCTGAGAGCTATTTTAACCCTGTTCCCTTCATATCATAGCTGGCCTCAAATTCTTTTTATCTGAAAGTCCCAGTAAGACAGAACAAAAGAATGTTTCTCGTTTGGAGTGAGCTGTCTGTGTCATCTGTGTGATGTTCACTAGCAGGAGATGTCTATCTTAATGAGCTTTTGGCCAGGACCTGTGCTGCTGCTTTCTAACTTTTGTCCAGTTCACAGGGCTCCTGATGCAGGGCGCGCTGGATGTGTTAGAATTGTAAATGAGCCCCAGAAGTGCACATTGCCCAAGGATCCCACAGTAACAATTAAGCAATAGTGTCTGCTCTCGGGGGCCTCTCCTGCCAGATAATTGACCCCGACGGGAGCTATGCACAGAACCCATGCCGAAGGTGAGGACACAGAACAGAAGTGAAGGTTAATTATCTTCCAATGGAAGGGAAGTTAGCACCAATGGAAACTGGGTTTTAAAGGACCAAAGGGTTAAAGCTTTCATTTTTGAAGGATTTACCATTAATTTCCCCTTTGCCCAACAGAAGCTGAGTATTTTGAAATATAGCCTTTTTTGGTGGGTCCCGGGAATCAGATAAGTGGTAGCCACGTAAACACTCCAAGCCTACCCACGTATATGGAAAAAGAGAGTCCAAGAATGCTAGAAAGTTGTACAGAATAAGACACAATAATAATAATACAGACACATGTCTTGGTTTAAAAGTGAAACATTCTGCTACTATAATAGCTTTCCACATAAAATCTGGAAGCACAGGAAGAAAACCAACAGTCAATGTATTACAACAGGAGAGGATCTCTGTGGTACCCTGCGAGAGCTAAAGTCCAAGTACTTTCTGATCCTGCTTTCCTCCCTAAGTCTCCCTCATCAGATCACATTGCCCATCACACAGAACCTGCTCTCACAGAGATGACACACTACAGGAGCATCTGTCCATGCTCCTTCTGAAAGATTCATCTCACTTGCTCCATTGAGATCAGGGATGGGGGAAGAGAACTACAAGAGTCATCCAGTACCATGGGGGGAATTTATGTAATTTCTATGTTGAGTTTTTATTAAAATATTCATTTTCTCAGTGAAACAGGAACCTTCCTATCAAAGTATATCAAAATGTTTGTCATAAATCCAACAAGAAAGAATTCAGGAAATTCTAAAATCCTGTTAACTTACTATATGAGAAGCAGATTTACTGGGGGGAGTAGGGGACTACTGTACTTGAAGGCCACCCTGTGGAGTATATGTTTTAGCTATGTGAATTAGCAGAAGTTCTAGCACTAAAGAATCCCCATGTCACCACCACAGCTAATTCAATCACACGTTCACTGTGGATCAATTTGATGTTTCTTCTATTCAGTACAGGTCACTCCTGAATCTTTGTTCTTTTCCACTCATCCATCTGCCTCTTATGCTGCCCAGCTGTCTCAGTTCTGGGCACCCTCATTCCCTGCCCTGTCACTCCTGCTAACAGGCCTTATCATTTTCCCTAATCTTATCATTTCTCCTTGCTTTTCAATTCCTCTGCCCCTCAGACTGCAAAGCACATTCCTTTTCAAACATTTTACTTATGCAGTTGATCATATCAGTAAAAAGGCAGTGATGATGCATGGTCTTTTTGAATAAACTTGTGCCAAAAAGAATGAGCATAGCTGAAGGGAGAAAGTGTGGTGTCACGGTGTACAGTGGGGAGGCACCAGCCCCATGAGCCTGTCCTGCTGTTCAGGAAAGCATCTCGAGGTGACAGTTACATTGTTAACAAGTTACATCATTAAACAAGGTGATAATAAATATGTATTTTTCAATTCCCACTCATTAATAAAGTCAAAGCCATTCCAGAGCTGACTATTCCCAGGATCTTACTTGCCTCATCTATATTCTAGTCCAGTCCCTGAAGGTTTTCCCCTACCTAATCTGCATTTTTCCTCATTATTTTCTCCTTCCACAAATTCAATTAGTTTTGGCCACCAACTCAGAAATGCCAAAGGCTGCAGGAGAACAGTGTGGGTTTTATTCTCTCATCTTATTGTCAAGGGCTGCTGTTAAAAAGCCTGAAAAATAAAAGGAGAAATAAAATGCAGCAAAACAATGACTGAAACCCCTACAATGCACCTGTGGTTTTTGAGAGCTGGCTGTTTGTGAGTGGTTAGTCTGCTTTCCTCAAAACTGTCCTTTTGAGACATAAACATTCACTCCTGATAGGGGATAGTGAGAAGGAGGGAAGCAAAACTTTTACAGTTGTGCAGACAGCAAACACGAGGGAAGGCCCTGCAATGGAAAGGAAAGAGTAAAGAAAGACCACACCAGTCTTGTCTTGTGTCTTGCTGCACAACTGTGATTGATTGACTTTGCAAATTCTTGAGCAGTTTCTTGTGCTGCACTTCACTGTTTGTTTTCTGCAAGCTGTGGTCTTGGCTCCCATGTTTGGCATAGTTCTGGGTAGGGTGAACCTGATTTCCAAACATACTTCCCCCACCACAGCCATTAGGGTGGACTATGAAATATTCACAGCCACACGACTGATCACAACAAAAGAAACTATTCCCTAAACAGTTCACAAATGTCAATCTTTATAGCATAGCAATGGCATGATGCTTTGGGGAGAAGGGCAGATATCTCCCAGTCCTTCCATAAGAGCTATACAGGGCCAAGCCCCAGCTTTTACAGCTCACGTTTCACTGTTGTTGAGCAGATCATCCCCAGCACATGCTGAATAAAACAAACAAGACATCTCAAACTTCATTGTGGTCTCACTCCTAAAACTCAAATCCTAGAATCTATCTGGATTTCATTTTGGGGGGTCCAAAATTCTCTGTGGAGGTCTGGAAACATCAGAACCTCACCAGAAAATGCACAGAGAAATATTTTCTCATACTGTCCATTTCTCTGGCTCACAAATTAAAAAAAAAAAAAAAAAAACAACTTTTGGCTAATGAAAGAGTTTTCCCACTGAAGTTATTTTTATGTAATTAACAATCATTTATTAATCCTGGCATCTGAAAATACAGCTCTATATTAAATATGTTCTGATTGTCGTTCAGAACCAATTAAAGGATTAATCACCTTCAATTTGGAAGGAAGAACAATCCCAGTTCTCTGTAGTGTGGATTTGCCTCAATACACAGCAAGAGTCAGCAAGAGAATCCCCAGGACAACGGGTATGGATGCAATGTAAGCATCTCACTATGTCAAAGTCAAACAGTCACCACCAGGAACTATCTACACCCCAAGATCTCAACAAGACCTTGCTTCTCTCCTTCTTTGATCTAGAGAACAGCAGCAAATTCAAAACTGGTAAAACAGAAAGTCTCTGCTGCCAGCAGTCTTTGAAACCACTGTGGCAGGAGACCACACACAGGAGTCCAGAGTGTTAAAAATAGATTAGAAATTTACGTGAATAAGAAAATCAATATTTAAACCCCTAATCATTTTTATAATGTGACAGCAAGAGAGAAGAAAGTCTGAACTGATTTCTGGCAATGTGCAGTGTTAGCATTCTGGCATCAGTTTCCATACACAGATCTACCAAAATAGAACCAACTACCATTAAAACAGTTTAAAAAAAAATAAACTTGCTTTCACTACAGATAATAACACTTCTCCTAACCCTGAAAAAACATCCTTTTATTTGTCAAGTGAGGAAAAAAGGTCATGATAGTTTTAATAAAATTTGGACAATTTTCAGCCAGCTTCAACGACAAGTGACAGCTGAGAGCCTTAAAGCCATGTAGAAGGGAGGGACTGAGGAATTCATGCTTTCCTGTATTTGCATTTCTGTATCATTTCTATTTTACATGTTTATACAAGAATTTATACACACAGACCTCCATTCCTAAATTTATGCCTATTTTCAGGATACCTCTGTCTCTCCTGCCTGCCCTTCCAGTTCTCTCTTAATAACTCCAGTCTATCTGGGTTACTTTCTGAAAAAGCCCCAGCTGTAGTTTTCTGATAAGAAAAAAAAAAAGGGGGGGGGGGGGGGGGGGGGAAAAAAGAATA